>CM060958.1:56295656-56895656 GCA_030765055.1 Mantis religiosa | reverse complement strand
GACGAGCCTTAGTGGCGTATCCACTTCCATGCCGTCTTGACCTTGTCAAATTGGGGGGGGGGGGTTACACTCCAAGTATTACCCAAGGAAAGAGCCTCGGAGTTTTCCATCGCTCCCGGGTTGATAGGGGCCGGAGTCTTTGGACTTGCGGGTAGACCTCGTGATGAAATGTTGCAAGATTCCATATAGCTTGATCATCGATCAAGTAGGTAGGCTTCTATTACAAAAATTAGTTTTCTATGCTCACGCCATCTCCTGACCTGGTATTTAATTTACTGAAAACTGTCTTTTGTTAAGTAATGCGAGTATTGGTAGTGTTTTGTTGATTTTTTGTGTTGTCTCTATTTAATGTTTATAATATTTCTTTAACTTTACGCCCCCGAAACGTCGATTTCTAATCATCTTTTCATCCAGCTTGTTTCCCAAGAATATAAAGTTCATAGAATTTTAACATTTTATGAGAGGATGTCTCTATCGACTTTCTAAAGAA
Organism: Mantis religiosa; assembly: GCA_030765055.1. Classification (NCBI taxonomy): domain Eukaryota; kingdom Metazoa; phylum Arthropoda; class Insecta; order Mantodea; family Mantidae; genus Mantis; species Mantis religiosa. Next base: position 56,895,166 of record CM060958.1, on the reverse strand, counting down.
CTGACTTGTATGTTATAAAGATCTGTGGCTGACTATTGACTATTCAATAGAGAAACGATTATAAACTTAGAAAATAAAATATAAGAGTAACCAACATTTAAGAAGTAATGGAACAATACAGAAAACAATATTACCATCAGGGGCGCCGGGGTAGCGCGGTGGTTTCGTTCGCGGCTCCCGTTCTAAGGGTCCCGAGTTCGATTCCCGGCTCTGGGGTTGGCGATTTTAAGTCGGCCCTATCCACGCCTTCACCTCTGTCTAGCACACGTGAAGTATCCCCTATGCCCAACGTGGTTCGGAGTCCACGGTAAAAACTGTAGGTCCTCTCACCTCACCGCCATCTTCACTATCACCCTATCATCGGAGGTAATGGACACCGCCCTCTGGGTGCCTCCACCTGAGAAATGGGTCCGGTCATCACTTGGTGGGGTGAGGTTACCCCGAAGGCCAAGGCTGCCATGTGGGGAGTGTTAGTAACTAACTAATATTACCATCAGTGTAGGATGAACACTTCCATATTCCAGTACAAAAAGAAGCCAAGAAATAGAAGAGAGTTCAGAAGATATGAAAACCTTGGAAGGACCAATTTTAAACTTTGTGAAGTCGGAAGGGACCAAAAGTTCCCAATCTCTTTGATGATGAGTATGATATACGTAATATTTATTATTCGTTTCTGTTTTCTTATACAGCGTGTAAACAATAAATAGCCCAAAACTCTCTTTGTATTGCTGGCCTCAGCAATAAAACCTAATAATTTATGCAAAAGAGAATAAAAATGAAAGGTCAATTTTTCTCTTTATAATGGTATAGTGGTCTTTCCTAAGGAGTAGAATATATCAGATAAAATCTTTTGCAGACCTCATAAAATATAAGAGTTGAATCAGCAAGTCGTTTTCTAATTTATGCAACCAGTAAAGCTTCGAATTTACCTGCTCTTAGTTGTTCATGGCAGCTGTTGACGTATACTTAGACAAACATTTGCAACTCAGGGTAAAAGCGGTTTTTGAAACAATGAATACTCCAGTTGGTATCCCATTAAGTCTAATGTCGTTATGGATGGCAAGATTTTTATAGATGTTTTGAAATACAATGGATAGTAGGAATTAAGAATCTGCCTCATGACATTTATTTAAATTAGAAAATGTTGATTGTGTATAATAAGTTATGACGAGCTTATAAGCAAAGTGATTTGCCGCATAAATGATGGAATATATTCTTGAAGACACCAATCATTGCTACAGCTGAACTAACAGCTTACATTTTTAAATGGGGTGATGAACAGCCTCTTTTCTTGAAACAAGCGTGCGCGCCATCTGTCCGGCATTACTCTCACGCCCCGAAATCTAAATGTACACCTGAAGACTGAGAAGGAAACGATGTGACAGAGAAATGATAGGAAGTTAAGCCGTAGATGTGAAATTATGCATTATTCGCTTATTGAAAACCATAAAAATCTCAAGATGAGAATGGTATGTTCGACGGGAATCGAGCTCTTGATCTTCTGAATACGAGTCTCGCAGGTGAAGTGAGGCCTTTCGCTTGGTAGTACCGACCGATATGGCTCAGGCGGTTTCGTCTGTAGCCCGCATTCGGGAGGCCCGGGTTTGACTGGCCGACCTACCTGTCGGGAATTTTCCTGGGTCGCTAGGCGAATGCTGGGTAGGTTAATTACATCCCCCGAAATTCCTGTCTCTCCATTTCATCTGCATTATCATTTCACATTATCTGGTGGTCTCTTTCAGGGTAGAAGTGTAGGCGGGTGTCTCGGGTGCATGACGGGATGATATGCTCTGAGGAAAACTACTTCCTCTTCTTGTAGGTCGGTTGCCGGTCTCCGCTCCTCTGCTGGGACCATTTCGGGACTGCCAGCTAGGCACCTTTGGGGCTCGGCTGCTGGATTCGTTGCCGTCCCGCAGTAGGGGAGCCTGTTCGTTGTCCTGGAATGTCGGGGAAGTCTCTATCCAAGTAAACTGTAGGGACCCTGCCCTCTGTACGTAATGGCTCCTAGGGTCGGTAGCCCTCTGTGTCCTTCTCATCATCCTTTCTCCCGGGTGTGCTCCATTAATGGGCATAGGAACAATGGGACCAGCATGGTGGTCTACGTACCGAATCCCCTCCGTAATGCAATCCTAATCCTAATCCATTGCTTGGTAGTGTATAACATCTGTCAGGTTTCGAAGTGGTAACCACAACTGAGAAAAGCCTGAGCGCCAAGCCTCAGTGACAGCATGTGCTGCGATCTAACAAATCCCTTTTTGGGCCAAGGACTACCTCCTGACCTCTACGTCTCACACCTCTGCTTACTACAGGAGTCATAAGTAGGGTGCAGTACTGGAGAGTGGAACATGCCTCGATTCTCTCGGCCGGTATAAGCGATCTTCGCACGTGAAGTTACTTCTCAGTCAATCAGCTACTCCAAAGAGGAGATATAAAGGTGATGAATGCATCCCGGATGAAAATTCCCAGCTCGGTACTGAGAATCGAGCCTGAGTCTGCTGCTTGGAAGCAGCAGCGTTTTTAGTGTACTTAGGAAACACATGCACATCATCATCGTCATCATTATTATCATCTTCATCTTCACTCCATGTATTAGGCATATTGTCTGTTCTGTTTTTCATGTAAGTCTCTCAATCTCTTCTGCCATCTGCCCACATCTCTTCTTCCTGCTGGTTTATAATTAAGGCTATTTTCGGAAATTTAGGTTTCTTGGACACTAGATTTAATTTTGTTTTCTTCTTTGTCACTGGTTCTAACCTTCGTATTTTATAATACTAAACAATATGAGGAACTACACACACACACACACACACACACACACACACACACACACACACACACACACACACACACACACACACACACACACACACACTGGGAGAGAGAGGGGGAGAGAGAGAGAATAACGGTAGATAAATATTTGTAGTACTAAGTACAGAATGCGTTGAATTAGTAAACTCGATTTTGGGAGGCTCAGGTTTCGATTGCGGGTGCAGTGACTTTTGTGCACTTTTTTCCTGGTTTGTCCTGAATGAGAGGCGAATGCTGTAGTGAATTCCGGTCTCTTCATTTTGTATTAGCACGTTTCAGGATCGAATGCCGCGGCTGGTAAGGTTTGAGGAACTGTTGCTCTGGTGTTCGAGTGTGGCAACTCTAGAAGAAGACCTCTGCCTGGAGACAGATAGGCGGGGATCCTTCAAGATATAATATATAGAAACGTTACGGTCGCCGCCTGCGTAACGGACTCCAGATCCGTTTGTTCTGTATCCTTTGCCTTGAGGTTTCCATAGGCCTACATCTGCTCTAGAACTCCTCGCTTCTGTTAACCTTCACAACATACTAAAATTACCGTATCATCATGCTATCTAAAAAAATGCCATTTGGAGTATATGGAAAATAAACCATCAGTGAATCAGTTTTGAGGCATTAATTTTATTTCACGCAGAGTTTTGCTGGAGAAAGGATATCTGCACTCAATTTACATATCCTACTGCTGTTTTAGAAATAGCAGCAGATAATAAGTATTACACAAATGAAAATATTTGTTAATTAATGTCCACTTATCTTAAGAAGTTGATGTTAATACTTCTTTCTTCTTTTTAAACATTTTGTATGTTTAATCAGATCATAAGTACTTTAAAAGTCCGAGAAGAAGGAGAGTTATAAAGTAAAGTATCAAATCACAAATAGATCATATATATTATACTGAGGGGGACACCTTGTACACCCAGGACTTCAAAGATCCATTGAATCCTAATCCTCATGAGAAGGGATGAAGTGAAATGAATGTGGGAGGTTTCAGGCTGCAGGCTACAGAGATAAGCAGATGGATCCAATACTTTTGGGTTTGAAGACACGTCTCACTAATGCCGACCAGGCAGATACCGGAGTATATGGCATCGTAGGGAACATAGAAGTGCAACCGAAAGATGAAAAAGAGACAGAATGGTGGAAAGAAATAGAAAAAAAAATCACGTTATTTAAGAACCATGCCTACTGAACGGGGAAAGCCCAAGAACTCCAAACTGAGACTGGGTGACCGACGAAAATCGAATTCTGTAATTCCCAACTGGGGCCTCACGCCTCGGAGTGATCTTGCTCTGATCAAATCGCGCATAATTTCAAATTAAATACCAGAAAAGTTGTAGTATGCCATAAAACGCATGTCTTTCTGTAATTATGCTATATGTATTCTTAAAACCTCGATTTATGCTACTGCTTCTCTACATTTATTGGCGTGTGACATTGATTACATTTACTACGCTGATGTTTCAAGGTTGTTGGAAGTGATTCCACACCAAGTGCATCGAAAAGGGAGAAAAAAATCTTCCGCTGCTTGGAAGATTCAAAGCTTTTATTACCCAGATCACGTAAGAAGTGTTCAGTGCGTCTGAATCGGTTGCCTTTACTAGCTCGTGTAAACATCATTAATGAAACTCCCTCTTTTCTTTAGTAATGGTAGTTTATATTATGATAAAGTAAACAATATTTTACAATTGAATAAAAATATTCTTCAGAATTTTCAAATATATTGTAATCGCATGTGGCTTTTAATATTTTATTTCTTAGTGAAGTTTGAATAAGTAGAATTACTTGCCCGCCTCGGTAGCGTAGATGGCAGCATGTCTGCCTCACGTTCAAGAGGTCCCGAGTTCGAATCTCGGTCAGGGTGAGTTACCTAGATAAGGTTTTTTCCTGGGTTTTCCCTTATCCTTCAAGACGAATGTCGGGTAACTCTAAGCTCCATGGACGCTGGACTCATTTGAGCATCGTTTCACCCAATTCATTCACCGTCCGATATAACTTAACGTTGGGGCGGACGTAAATTAAAAAAAAGTAGAATTACTTTATTGAAATAAGTAGACTTATTCATGCTAGATGAGAACATTGTGACACCAGTCATCATGTAGGTAATACAAATGAACTGCAGTTAATGGTAGGTATTATACATTTAAATCTATATGTGCATGAAAAAGGGACAGACATAATTCTCTGAATACGTTCGAATGCATGTACAAAGTGTAGTTAGTGTTTTGTTCCCTAAATTGTAAGAGTTTCTAAATGATAGAGCATAAGTTATTTTGTGAGTGCAAAGAACAAAAGAAACGTGAAGGAAGTTAACAAAGATCTACAAGCAAATGTTCAATACAATATAAATAAAAATAAAGCATAATAATTCTGTTCTTAATATTCATCTCAAGGAAGATTAAGGGCTACGAAAGTATTATTCAATTTTTGTGAGTTAATTCACGTTAATTAGAATTACTTGAAGTATAGCTTCAGAAATGAAATTACAAGATTCTAGCAGTGATTTAAAGACTTTATCTCATTGCTGTGGTTATAAAGTATCTTTCGGGTAGCTTGGAAAGACGATACAAATGATTTTATGTCGATTCAGACGGCTTTTTTCTACCAAATGTTTAGGCCACAATAAAAAATACTTATAATTTCTGTTTACTTCAGTTAATCCAATTTTTTTTATTAAATTTATGTCTTCCATCGATAAGTCATACGTACGATGAATTAAATGGGTACAATGATGCCTAAATTAATCCAGGGTCCATAGAGCTTAGAGTTACCCAACATTCATCTTTTCGGATAAGGGAAAAACCTGGAAAATACTTTTCTAGCTAACTCAACCTGACCGAGGTTCGAACTTGGAACCTCATGACAAGCTACCATCTACGCTACATTTGTAGAATTAGTTCTGTTACATAATATTTCCTTGAAGGTTCAGTTGAAATAAGTGGAAATAGATAAATACAGCAGGCTTAAGCACTGGTTATATCTTTTAAGAGTACTTCCGTTAGTGATGGATTTCAAATTCCATTCGATTCGCGTTATCACGGAGGAAATACAAAGATATAAACAATTTAAAACAAACGATTAACATCTCTCCATTTTGGAAAGAAATGTTAAGAATTTTAACACAGAAACTACGTATTTGATAATGAATATCTTGGAAATAGTTACATTAAAAAGTTAGACATAAGTTATATGCATTTTTTTTGTTAGTAATACTTCTATCTCTTACGGCTTATCACTTTTCATAAAAGTAAAACAGGATTTGGTCTTCAGAGCCCATTCATGATATGCATTTCAAATTCTGTTGAATTGTTTTCACATATGTTAATTTAATCAAAGTTTTCTAATGTAAAGGGTAGTTTGGTGTGGGAGGTCATATCATATCCTTGGTAGATGTTGAAATTGCACACAAGTTTGGTAAACTTATTCATAAAAGGAGATACATTCACTACAGTCACATCTGTCAGTAATAATAGTTTGAATGGTGTTAGTTAAATATTATAAAGAGAAGCATTAATATCCCATAAATCAAAAACCTAACCTTACGGTTAGGTTTTTCCTAGGTTTCGTGGCGTAGGGTAGTGTCAGGCAGAAGGCACGGATGGTTGCTGAAAGGAAGGAGTACTCCTCGTGGAGTTCTTGGTCAGCGGTCGTTCATTACTCTTAAGTTAGGTCTAGCACTGCGACAGGTCTTCAAGTTGAGAGCTGTTAAGGATTTTCGCGTGTCTCTGCAGCCAGCCTGGGTGTTATCTAAAGCCTCCCTGGTTCCTTCACTTCATCCATTCCTCTTAGGAATGCAAACGCCGAAAACTGTACGAGGGATTGGGTGGTTAACTGCCTGCCGTGTCCCTACCTATAGTCTAATAGCAGTTGAACTTTGTTTTCTTCTTCTATGGACTTAATACTTATACATTTCTGTTTGGTTTTTAATAAGGATGATTAATGTAACTTGTTACGGCCAGAGGCTTAAAGTGCTTCCTCGTCAATAACAGGAGCAGCATACGTTCTGTAGATTTCCTTTTTGCAGCTAGGCTGTGTTCAGTAATCTAAACACAAACGTGATGGTGGAATTAATAATGGTAAATGTAAGGATTATGTAAAGAAATCAGGGAGAGCTAGATAAATAATTGCCTTGGACATGTTAGAATGTAAACATCAGTGCATAATGCAATAACTCGAAGTTGAAATTTGTCAATTAAATGAAGGGTCAGTATCTTCTGACAAGTAGTATTTCAGTATAGCCAAAATAATTAATAGTTGGTGAATTTAGTCCAAGAAATTCTTTAGCTGAAGATCTAGATACTGCAAATATTGAGGTTGAGAGAATCCTTAAAATTAGATGGGGAAAGGATTTCGCAAGTCACCGAGTGAAAATAGTTTTACAGACGAATGGAAGGCTTCAAACTTAATTTAATATGGGTATAGTGGAGGGGAACCATTATAGAAGGACTAATTGATAGCTGTAGGTATAAAGGATTTTCAACAAGAGCGTCCTACTTTTAACATGTGATGGCTGCCATTGTTACGAGTTACAGCAGTCATTACTGGTTCATGTGGCTACAATTGTTATTGCCAAATAGCCATAGAACTTTACAAAATTCAGCAACGCGTAGAAATTGTGAAAAGTTATTATCAAAATGGATCATCAAAGCTTCCATGTATTGCGTGAAGGTTAAGGTGTACGTAATTTCCCTGCGAGAGAGCGATTCGGCGTTTGATCGATAAATTTGAAAGAAGTGGTTAGGTGAGCGGTCAAAGAACGCCTGTACGTAATCGACGTAAGCGCTCCAACGAAAATACAGTCGCCGTTCGTGAGAGTGTACTCGGAGGCGGAACAAATTATTTGCTAGTCGAGTGCAAGAGTTGGGGCTTTTGCCGACCACAACTTAGCGAATTCTGCATTTATACTTAAAGTTGCACGCTTACAAGATGCCCAATAACCATAGGTTTCGCCTTGTATTCGCTGGCTGGCCTACGGAACAATTGGAAGCTGATCCGGACTTTTTGTCAAAAAATTATCTTCAGCGAGAAAGCCCACTTTTGGATGGATGGCCATTTTAACAAACAAAATTGCCGATATTGGAGCAATCACAATCCAATGCAGATTCAAGAATGACCTTCATCCCCTTAATGTTGCTCTATGATGTGGAGTTTGGATTTTGTGATTATTGGTCCACATTTTTTCCCAAGACGAAGATGGAGAAGCTCCTTTAATGGAGAAAGATACCGGGCTTCTATAGGGGTCTACATTTGGTCTCAACTGGATGATGGTATGGATCTCAGAAACATCTGGTTCCAGCAAGAAGGTACCACATGTCATACTGCTCTCGAAACAATCGATGCTCTGAAGGAAAATTTGAGAGGTTTCATCACTTCCCATGTAGTGATGTTAACTGGTCCCCAAGATCATGCGATTTAACGCTTTTGGATTCCTTTTGTAGGGTTATGTCAAATTAACCAATCAGAAACAGTAAATGATCTAATGAATAACATCAGTTATTTGGTTTTATATGAGTAGGTCATATTGAAGAGTTCTCACTTAAGTTCTGTTGTTCTTGAATTATGGAACGTTTTGGATCACATTTAGTGGTCATCTTCAGCGACCATTATTGCACCTACTGACCCTTGGTCAGAGTTCAAGAGTTCCAGAACCAGAGAACTTAAGTGAGTAATCTTCAATATCACCTGCTCATATAAAACCAAAAACTATGTCTCACTTTAAATATTTTGTGGTATTTAGAATAAACATCACGTGTATTATTCGTGAAGTTGAACCTAATTTACGCTCTTCTGTCATCGAAATTTGGTGAAACATATACGTGCAACCTAACGATGTCGCGGCGGTCACTTAACTAGTGTTCTCTTCCACCCATATTGATATTATGTTCCAAAGTAAAAACAGAAATAAACCTCTATCATTTATAGAACGTGTTTTATTTAAGTTGAAAGATAGGACACTCATATCGAAAGACCCTGTACTATCAAATTCACGTGTTTTGCTTTGAGTTTTGCTCTTTATTGTAATCGATTATTGTCATTTCGTAGGCTCTAAAGACCGCGGTTCCCGTAAGCAAACCTTACGATCAGCATTTCTGCGAGTCACTGCGATTTAGCCCGTCATTATTATTATTATTATTATTATTATTATTATTATTATTATTATTATTATTATTATTATTATTATTATTATTATTATTATTATTATTATTATTATTATTATTATTATTATTATTATTATTATTATTATTATTATTATTATTATTATTATTATTATTATTATTATTATTATTATTATTATTATTATTATTATTATTATTATTATTATTATTATTATTATTATTATTATTATTATTATTATTATTATTATTATTATTATTATTATTATTATTATTATTATTATTATTATTATTATTATTATTATTATTATTATTATTATTATTATTATTATTATTATTATTATTATTATTATTATTATTATTATTATTATTATTATTATTATTATTATTATTATTATTATTATTATTATTATTATTATTATTATTATTATTATTATTATTATTATTATTATTATTATTATTATTATTATTATTATTATTATTATTATTATTATTATTATTATTATTATTATTATTATTATTATTATTATTATTATTATTATTATTATTATTATTATTATTATTATTATTATTATTATTATTATTATTATTATTATTATTATTATTATTATTATTATTATTATTATTATTATTATTATTATTATTATTATTATTATTATTATTATTATTATTATTATTATTATTATTATTATTATTATTATTATTATTATTATTATTATTATTATTATTATTATTATTATTATTATTATTATTATTATTATTATTATTATTATTATTATGATTATGATTATGATTATGATTATGATTATGATTATGATTATGATTATGATTATGATTATGATTATGATTATGATTATGATTATGATTATGATTATGATTATGATTATGATTATGATTATGATTATGATTATGATTATGATTATGATTATGATTATGATTATGATTATGATTATGATTATTAATATGATTATTAATATTATTATTAATATTATTAATATTATTATTAATATTATTATTAATATTATTATTAATATTATTATTAATATTATTATTAATATTATTATTAATATTATTATTAATATTATTATTAATATTATTATTAATATTATTATTAATATTATTATTAATATTATTATTAATATTATTATTAATATTATTATTAATATTATTATTAATATTATTATTAATATTATTATTATTATTATTATTATTATTATTATTATTATTATTATTAATATTATTATTAATATTATTATTAATATTATTATTAATATTATTATTAATATTATTATTAATATTATTATTAATATTATTATTAATATTATTATTAATATTATTATTAATATTATTATTAATATTATTATTAATATTATTAATATTATTATTATTATTATTATTATTATTATTATTATTATTATTATTATTATTATTATTATTATTAATATTATTAATATTATTATTAATATTATTATTAATATTATTATTAATATTATTATTATTATTATTATTATTATTATTAATTATTAATATTATTAATATTATTATTGTTATTATTAATATTATTATTGTTATTATTATTGTTATTATTGTTATTATTATTGTTATTATTGTTATTATTATTGTTATTATTGTTATTATTGTTATTATTGTTATTATTGTTATTATTGTTATTATTGTTATTATTATTATTATTATTATTATTATTATTATTATTATTATTATTATTATTATTATTATTATTATTATTATTATTATTATTATTATTACTAATTATTAATTATCATCATTATTATCATTATCATTATCATCATAATCATTAAAGTAAGCAGTTAATTAGATGCTAAATTTAATGATGGAGGTTATGAGATTTAATACTTCAACAATGCTAAGCTTTAGAAACAGTATTACGTTCTCAAGTTCTGTACCGTGGCATGGTGGACTGGAGGTCCCGGGTATAGGAGCGATGCCCACTCAGCATGGTGAGACATTTGAGGAGCTGCGATGGGTAGCGAATCTGGTGACGAAGTCTAACTTAAGGCTGGGGTTGCTGAGATGCTAATCACATCCCATCCCTATATCGGATGGATGATCGCCCCCATCCCTCTTGCGTATATGAGCGTGAGGTCGGCAGTAGGGTTGACAGGCTCAGGCCCGATTCGGGCTGTTACGCCGTGGATTTATTGCTCATCTCGCTTCACGTAGACAATTATTAATTTCCATTAAATTTATCAGTCAATTCAACCGGTTTTGTTTATCTTCACACCCACCTATGCTTACCTTAAGAAAAGATCTCGCAGTTCACCACTGGAGGAGGTTGGATTCGATTCACTCTAGACTTTATATCGGAAACGGTGTCAAGAGTGACACAGGAATGGCATGAAGGTAACGGTGCATATTATGTAGGGGTCCCTACAATCGGCGCAGAACACCATATTTAGGCGTTCGACCATTTGCGTTTGTGCAGCGACCTATACGAAAGAGATGAGGGGCAGAACTGTAATATCAAATATGATGGGCATAAGCATGGACATGGCCCCTGACATTTTCATTTCGAACGAATCCGACTCTGCTCATTCTATCCACCAACCCCTGATTTCCCTCAGTTGGCCACGCAAAGAGGGATCTTGACTGGACAGTTCCAAGGAATAGACTTTTACAGAGATACCGTCGAGCCACAACATACCGAGCATTGCCGTTTGATGCTATAACCCTGAAACAGACGTGAACCACTCCAGCATATATCTAACGACTTAGAGTAACCACGAAAAACCTATAGGTCAATAAGTGCTATTGTAGGGGATCAAACCTTGACCACCAGAATATAATTTGTACACATTAACATGGATAGCATTTGTTAGAGATAGCTTTGGCATTTGCTTCACAGCTGTACCACTTTTACTACTGTAGTGAGGAAGCCAGACAGACACACAAAATATCAGCTGGTTGACGCGAACCACATGTTGATGCCGTAACAGGTTTTCCGCATCCCAAACACGTCTAATTTATGGAAGTTTCTCTGGTTACCATACCCATGCAACTCGCTGCACATTATTATGTTTTATTCAATTGACCGGTTTCTGCATGAATATCTCCCGCCACTTCCTTTTGTGTAGACTGACAAAATCGTGATAGCCTCGTGGTGCTTGATTAACTTCTCGATAAACTCTTGGGTTAAAGATCTCACGTTTGGTTCCTTAGACGGTAAACTGTTATTAGTACTGTTGTGGGAATGTGGTGATAATGCGTGCACAAGTTAAATATTTAACTACCGAAACCTGATCTTTAAAGTTCAGATGTAGCAAATCCTTAACACTAGTCCATGTATTCATATCAAATACCTTTCACCAACTATTTGTATAATACCTTACTCTTTCTGATACTTATTAACATACATAAACATTCATAACACATATTTTGTAGGTGTGGGGAAAAATACAATAGACTAAATCAATTGCTATGAGAAGGCCTTGAATTTCTTTGCTTGCCCACAGGAAACCATGTGCTATCTACATTCATATAACTTTTTTTAGTCCACCATTGCTTATTTTATACACAGACACGGTCAAATTATTGACTTTCTCCTGCAACTGTTTAAAATATATGCCTGGAACCTAAATAAGTATTAAACTTACGGCATTATTATACATTATATTAATTCTTAGTGTTCAGCTTACATTTCTTTTAGCCTAGTAGATGTATAATTTTTATGTTTTTCAATAAATATTTTGGGAAACATTGTACTGCATATTTTCTAAATTATTGTTTCTATAACATCAATCAGGTGGAAATATCAATTTTAAACATATCTTGATATATTAGCCCAATTATGTTAATGTAGTAATATCAAACCATCATTGAGGTTCTGAAGAAAGTATCACATAAAAGTTTGGAGTACTAGAATATGCTTTCAGTGCAAAGCTATTTTATTGTTATTACTCGATTAATGTAATACAACGATGCCAAAGATTAAAGCTCTGACACCTAATTATAACTAAAATGAAGGACGTAGTTCACTCTAATGCAGTGGTGACTAATCTTATGCGAAAGAGGGGAGGGCGGATTTGCCTCCACTTACTGTTCACCTAGTTCTGACGCAAACATTTCATGAACAAAGGAGGTGAGTTAGTGGCAAGGTGATGTCATTAGTATATGAGGCGAAAGGTTGGGCATTGCTACTCTAATAACTGGACCAAATTTGAAGTTCTGCAAAACCCTCCTACAAAAACTTATGTACTTCAAATTAATCGAGTTAAATATTTACACAAATAGATTCATTACAAGTACTCTTGCTCGTAAAATGGCATAAAGGAAACCGAATAGATAGGCAATCTTAAACGCTAGTCACTATATAGTACCAAAGAAATTCGACCTCTATATTCTTCCATCATACCCTGACAAACTACTGAGTAGTGTCAGAAGTTTAAAGAACACAAATTATTAAAACATTCACTCTAATAATAACATACTCTCATAAATGGCGACGACTCAAACAAATTATTTGAAATAAATTTGTGTTTTAAATTTATATTTGCACACTTTATTACTTCTTTTCTTACGTCTACAGGTCACACAGAATTCTTTCCTAATAAAGAGTACTTCACAAGCCATACTCGCAAAATTGGAAGGGCGGGAGGGTGGAGGAAGGAAGGAAGTAAGAATGGTAGGAAGGTAAAAATTTGTTGTTTTAATGGGATACTTTGACTGTGGTAAGACTTTGTTTCTCTATTTTGAATTAGGAGGACCTCAGAGGCTATTCGTAGGCGTTTAAAGGTATACGAGCTCTCATGAAAATATCTTAAATATGGAGTAATACTTAGATCATTGAATAATTAGGGGCAGCGTTTGAATTAACAACAAGTAAAACATTTTTGAAGCAGTCACATTATTGCAGTGCTTAGAAGTAATCATGAAGAATTCGCCTCCATAAATCATCATGCCGACGGATGCCATTCACAGCGTCTTTGTTCTAATATTCAGACCGTTCTAATGATGCTATAACAACCTGTCTGGTTCTAAAGCGAACTCCTCTATGTGTTAGTTTCATTTTACCTTGCTAGTTCAATACAAGTACAACAATGATGTTCTTCCAGCAGTGCTCAAACAGCATTCACATGCACATCACCACTTGCTGATTGTGGTCTGCTAGCTCCACAGTTTTTATGAACGTCTTCCCTTTCTCTACGAAATGCATTCGCCCACCTAGCCATGGTAAGATATGTTAAAGTCTGTCAACCACAACCTTCCAATAATTCTGTATGAATTCTGTATGAATTCTGCAACCTGAATTTTAATGTAGCATCTTTACTAAACTTTTTATAGCACTAAAGACAACAGCCTACAATTGAACTTACTAAAAATGTCTTATTAAATAAAATTATGGTCTTCAAACTCACAGCTAACAAAGATTAGATGCTCTTATTTTTCATTGCCATCATCTTACATGATTTACCACTGATAGTGCCAAATGCAGGCAATGTTGCCACTAATTTCTCAATGATCCCTGTATAATAAAAACCTTTAGACTTATCTTTGTGATAATCAATGTATTTTGGAAACATTGTCTCTGTAAATGGTATTTTGGGAAGTTTGATTTTCTTAAAAGTCTTGTTATATTTTTCAAGACAGTTCAACACCAAATTTGGTATTTAACCAACTTTTTTGAGCTGTTCAGATGTAGACCCTTACACACATAGGCCCTCTCCTAAAAATGCTCTTTTTTGAGTCACAAATCTGAAAACTTGCATTTCCAGTGAAATCTGGGTATGGAATTTTTTAATGGACTGTACCTGCTATGTATCTGGTAGAAAAATTAGACATGAAATACTTTAGCTGACATTTTTTATTTTCCATAACTGAAATTAAATAAGAAATATAACTTGAATAACATCTACAAAAATGTATTTTCTCTTAAACCAACATTCAGGCATGTCTGTACCTACATAAAAATTGTATTGACATGGAAGTGATACGATGAATGTAGTACCCATTGATAGTTTCATATTGTCGTATCAAAAGTTATTAAATATGAATAAAAATTGAAAACTAAACAGTTTGCATGGCTCTGTAGACCTTATGTGTGCTATACGCCTTATGTTTTGGACAAAGAGTTGTGGTGGACAACACGGCGCTGGGGCGGGTTTTTTCCGGGATATCCGGTTTCTGCCGCCATCTTATTCCACCGGTGCTCCATTTTCATCTCATGTATCATCAGAGTTGCCGCCTGCGGTGTCGCAGCGGGCATTAAACAGACTACACACACGTTGTGGATGAAGTAAAATGGTTAAATCTAACACAGAAAACTATGCTTTATCCACATATGCATTACTTTAAGTTATTTCATCCTTTATAAAATTACTGCACAATTAACTTTATACTGAAACAATTCCTTGAATTATTGCCATTGCAAAACTCTGAAGTAAGGTGATAAAGCCTGCCTCGGTAGCACAGATGGTAGCATGTCTGCGTCATGTTCAAGAGGTTCCGAGTTGGAATCTGGATGAGGATGACTTACCAGCATAAGGTTTTCTCCGGGTTTTCCCTTATCCTAAAAGAAGAATGTCGTATAACTCTAAGCTCCATGGACCCTGGGCTCATTTGAGCATCATTGCACCCATTCCATTCATCGTCCGATATGACTTAAAAAAGTTAAAGGACGTAAATTACCAAAGAGGTGATAAAAAGCAAAAATTTCCTGAGTTTTCAGTAAAAGTTATAAAATATTGGGGGATTTTATATTTATGACTTCTTTAATCCCCACCATACTCCCTCTCGATACCCTTCGAAGTTCTGTAAATGATATTTAGCCTGCATATTTTGTAGGTGAAGCAATTATCAGAATGATGAAGTAATTCTCAGATAATTACGTAGATGAACTTTTAAACCGTGGGGCCTTCTCTTTGCTTGCATGTATATTTAATAGCTTAATTGCACAAAGCTTTCATATAGAGAGTACTATAGTCAATAAAAAACGATATTTGAGCAAAGCTGCGGAATCTCTACTCTCAGTGTGCCAGGTTGAAACATTTGAAACTAGCATTTTGTTCACAACTGACAACATGCAGAAGTTCTCGTTATTTATTAGCACATCCTAATATATTATATTAGACAATCAAATTATTCAGTAAACGAATTTACTTACAACATATATAGAAAATGCAACAAATTCTTTTTACATAAAGCATTATTAAAATATTTAGCTTATATATCACACAAATATCTTCCTTATAAGCAGAAAACTTTGGTTATCAGACATTATTTTCAGCCTATTCGGGCAATGAGTTCTAAGTACTGTTGGCAGTTACCATATAGGCATTTTTAATTTTTGATTTTATAAATTTTCTTGTACCTCAAACTCCCTCGGGTTCTGTTCTGTGTGAATTCACAGAACTCTAAATTATATGAATTTCTTGAATAGTTCAGTAAGCTGACTATTAAATTCGAGAAAGAGCTCTTTTTTGTTTACTTTGTTTTTAATTTACGTCCTTCAACGTTGTCATATCGGTGCGTTAAATGAAATGGGTGAAATAATGCTCCAATTAGCCCAGGGTTCACATAGCCTAGAATTACCTCAAATTTTATCTCAAAATAAGCGAAAACCCCGGAAAAGACCCTATCCAGGTAACTCCCCCTGACTGAGATTCGAAATCGGGACTCTTCTACTCTACCGAGGCGAGCGAAAAGAGCTCTTATGAACAGCGTCTTCTCCTATGTTGTCATTTTTCGTTAAGAGATATTTCGGCATGGAAAGGTATAGCTATCGCCAAACAAATTGGCACGTGAAAATTTCGCTGACACTAGTGGACCAGCCTAGACCAATAAGGGTTGTACGAGGGTGGGTTAAAAGGTAATGCCTCCTTTTTTTCTCTTTTAATTGTCAAGAAAATTGAATCCAATTTACCTAGCTTGAAAACTACAACATTGTCCATTAATTTGTCACTATTCAATATAATTTCCGTCCTTTTCCACAGTTTTGGTCCACCTTTTAACTAGGGCATGTATTCCAGTGTGGTAAAGCACATGGTCTTGCTTCCTAAGCCATTGACGCACGGCCACAGCCACAGCCTCCTCATCTTCAAAATGAATTCCACGATGAGCTTTCTTTAGTGGCCCGAACAGATGGAAGTCTGATGGTGCCAGGTCAGGGTTGTATGGGGGGAGAGGTAATTTCTCAATTTGTGCCGTGGTGTAGCGGCTGGTGTGTGGTTTTGCACTGCCATGCAAAAGAAGAACATCCGCCATAGATTTTGCTGGGCGAACTCGGTTAAGACGTGCTTTCAGCTTTATGAGAGTGCTGATGTATTGGGCAGAATTTATTTTGCATACCTGCTCCAAAAATTCAATCATAAGCACACCCTCTGCATCCCAAAACTCTGTCGCCATAGCTTTCCCTGCCGACCGCTGTGTTTTGAATTTTTTTTTCCTTCGGTGACGTTGTGTGATGCCATTGCATTGACTTCCTCTTTGATTCAGGTTAAAAAAAATGAACCCACGTTTCGCCTCCAGTAACAATCTTTTCCAGAAACTCCTTTCTCTCCTAATTGAAGCGCTGCAAGTGTTCGGAGGCTATTGTTTTCCTTGTTTCTTTGTTTTGGGCGGATAACTTTCTTGCTACCCAACGTAAACAAACTTTTGAGTAACCCATTTGTTGAATAATCTTCATCACACTGCCTTTACTGAGGGAGATAATGCGACACAATTCACCTGTTGTTACCCGGCGATCACCACGAATGATGTCATCGACTCGCTCAATGTTGCATGGAGTCACTGTAGTCACCGGCCTGGCGCTTCGCTTTTCATCTGACAATGATGTTTGCCCTTCAGCTTCATTACAGCGACAAACTCTTCGTCTAACAGTGTTGGCATCCACCGTTGCATCACCATACACATTTTTTAGCCTTTTTTGAGTGCGAATTGGCGTTTCAGCTTCCGCAGTCAAAAATTCAAACACAGAACGCTGTCTAATACGAATTTTGATGTCAGCCATTTTGCAAGAGGATGAAGTGCTGCCTCCTGTTGACTTAGGAAGTTACTACTGCAGGGGATTTCAGAAGATGGTTTGAGGAATTGCGTCAAATTAAAGTTTTTACATAACTTACTTATTTAAGGAAAAAAAAAAAAAATAGGAGGCCTTACTTTTTGACCCACCCTCGTAAATATTGTCTTGGACCTCAGGCCTCTCACCATCCAAGCACCGGAAGCATGTCTTTGCTTAACTTGGCCGATCAGTGAGGATGCTCAATTACTTAGTGCATTTAGCGAAACTAACAGATGTTTGTTTTAGATCAGTTTTCATTTACAATTGAATAGATACGTTTTATATGAGTGCCTGCTTATTGATGGTGGAATGTCAGGTATGGAGCCTTTAGAAAACTGCGGTGATATATAACTGATAGTGATATAGCCTGATGTATACTAGTGTCAGGGAATCAGCTTTCCGCAACATTGAGTTTAAAGTCTAGTTAATTCGTGTGCACGTAGGCCGACTCCTTTGACGAACCCTTATAATCGTTTTACAACCCCGGCTCTCCTTCTCCCAGACCGTTCTGCAAGGTTGCCACCTTTCTCAATACATCATGGGTATCGTACGAGGTTTCATCTAAATAAATTATCTTATGTCCATTACTGCGAAACTTTTTTAGTTTTGACATAGTACTGCGAAAATTCCTTAGCTTTGACGAGCTTCAATTCTACTGGATTCAATAATAACCCTTATCATATTCAAAGTGCGGTATTTGAAATCCAGCTCCTTTAGGAGGCCGCGTGAAGTGCAGTGTCCATAAGGAAAATCACAAATTTCTTGCAAATATGCAACCAATTCGTCTAAGGTGGGCGCTCTCCCTTTTGTATAGAATCTATAAATTTCTCGACGAATTAAATCGTTATCTATTTTAGAGAAACGTTTCCTTTTGTTTTCACACTTGATCAGCGTCTTTGGTATTCCTTTCATCACAATTTTTCTTAGTATATTTCTGTGAATACCCAGAATTTGTCATCAGGTTTATTGCATGACCCCTTACTAAGATTATTTTTCAGCACATATTTAAATTTTTTCAAAGCAAGCGCTTGAATTCGCTTAGAAACAGTTCCGGTTATAAATTTGTTTTCTGAGGCTTTTCCAGTAATATAACTCGGCCAAGTTATTCACACTATTGTCATCACTTTGATTATTTTCACTTAACTGAAACTTATCTACTACTTCATTTGCATTCACCACTGCATTTCCCTCCCACGGTCTCCACGTCGCGACACACAACGAATTTCTGCACGTAATGAAACAGATCAACTGGAAGTTGGAACTTTGGCAACTGCGACTCCACGTGGAGTAAACATGGGACTGTCATTTTCAGAAAATCAGTTTTTCTATTGGTCCTCAGCGACTGTGTTCCATTTCTGAAGTGTGGAGATAGATTTATGACGGTCATTAGTGGGCGGGAGGCTCAGGTTCCTTGAGTCCGAACTGCACACGCGTTGACTAGACAGACTTTACCTACCTACTACTGCAGCGGAACCACAAGTCAGGGTGTGAGGTGGATTGGAAGCATAAAAAAGAGTAAGTAACTCGCTCCTTAGTTTGCTACTTGAAAGTTTCAAATGCCAATTTGTTTGACAAGACCTATGGCTACTTCTGGCAGAATTTTAATCCTGATTAATATCTGATAGCTACATATTAATACCTCTCTTCATACCTAGTCATTTCATTTATATATTGAGTTCATCCGATTTTTAAAACCACCACTTCAATAGTTAAAACAGTTCAACAGTTAAAATCTTTATAAAAAGAACTAAATTACCTGATAATCAAGTTATAATTTTTATTGAGACTTCGATTAGCTGACTTGACTGCCACTCACACAGTTTCTTTGTTCATTGTCACTTCATCTTGTTACTTTCGCTTCCTTGCTTCCGTGACTTAGCTGCCTAAGAAATACGGCAGACGTAGCCTCCTCTAATGGACGGTTCACTCGCTGGGGAGCAAACACAAAAGGTCTTCATTCCATTACAGAAACCGACTTTGCTCCGTCACTACAGTCATCACAATTTCGTTTAGAATGGAACATTTTTGCCACACAGAAATTCACTCGCTAACTCATTGGCTAACTTACTCGTACTAACATGTTCAATGCCTGACGCAGACCTCTCGATTATTATTGGAAATTTCTGTCTTGTTTGAGATAGAAGCTTTTTCCAGAAGTATCTATTTATCTGACGATAGCTCTTATCATTTTGCGCTGGGCGAGACGTGGTTTAACTGTATACGGTTATGACTACCCGGTTCCAACTTTAAACCTTGGGCAATAACTGATGCATCACATATGATGTGTAAAACCCCTTAGTTTGTATTAAGTTTTGTGATTCCTGATAAGCCTTGTTAAGATGGTAACATTTCTGCAGCTTATCTGAATTATAAAATTGTACAGAATATATCAAATTTTTAGTATGTTCACAGTTTATTTAATTGTATGTTTGATGGGCAGACAAATGTGAGGTGAAGAGCTGTACTGATCGAGTTAAATGTAACAAGCTTGTTATGTGTTGCATTTAAGATAATTCAATTTATTATTTCTTCTGTAATAGCTATATGTTTTCTGAGGATTTATGTAATAACTTAGGCCATTGACGAGTTCAGATGAGGTATCCAAGTAAAAGATAACACTCATTATACCTGTCTCTCTCTTCTTTCCCAGTCTTTCACATCAGAATTCAAGTAGTTGGACATATATTACTGTGAATGCACCTTTTGGGATGTAGCTTCCTTTTCTCATATCGATATTGCCGTCAGCCCGATTGCTCCTTTGTTTGGGAACCTCAATTTTAAGAATGTTAGAATTCCGGAGCAAGATTGTACTTGAATGACTTCTGTGTTGATACATCTGCTTCCTGACTTACTAAATCATGATAGTCTAGATACATTGCTTGTAATGGGGTTTCCGAGACTTTTATTTTATGTTTACATGCATTTTCTTGTAATAACTATTTCAATTCAAGGCATTCTCAGCGGAAAGGATAAAGTCTTCTTCGCAAGTATGATCAGTGCTTGTATTCTAGTAGAGAGCTTTGAACATCCTGTTGATCTTCTTTTATAATTTATGAACTGAAATTACGCGTTTTATAGTCTCTGCCAGCAGAAAGAATTCTCAGTCGGCTGGTGGGATTTTCTGATTAACTTACACACACGTCTGCACACACATCACATAGTCGAGGTCGTTAAGGGACGGCTTTGTAAACAGAAGGTCTGTTGGTGAGCTGTCCTGCATAACTGAGGTGTTTTCCAGATTTGTTCATAGTCCTCATAGTGAACTAATGTTAGATAACGTATTCCTGGAATATTTGTATCCCAAAGAATTTTTCCTGAAATACTTCCATTTACTATATCACCAGTGTCCACCGTCTGTGTGTTCTTAAGCAGTAAGAGCGCACGTTAAATAAAAAGTTGTAGAAACTTTATATATCTCCTTAGAAACGCTTAGTGTTTCGAGTTATTTCATATTAATTAAAATAAACATTTCTAGAAATTATGTTATTACATATTCCAATCGAAATAGAGAAATCCTTAATGTTAGACAAAACCTTCAAAAGCTGGTCGTTACCTGCTGGTTTAAAATTGCATCATCTTTGTTTGGACAAGGGGAAAAAAGAACAAATAACAACTTCTCATTTGAGAAAAGGACGCATCTTTGAAAATGCAAACAAATAACCAAGAATATCTTCGGAGAAGATTAAGTCCAGAAAACAAATACATATATTTGACAAAGTGAGGGTTTAAACGAGATCCAAATTTTTAGTGTAGTAAAATTCTTTGTTGCACAAAAGTCATTCAAAGTGGATAAGAGTTCATTAGGTAAACGTAAATAATAAATTCACTGATATTATTCACTATAATAATTTGGATTGTGGGATTTATAATAGTTAAGCATTAGAGAAGGTAGAAAACTATATTATTATGTGTTTCAAATGGGATGGTGTTTGTCCTTGAGCGCTTCTAGGTGTCCAACCACTCGTAGTCCTGCGGTGTTGTACTGCATTCCCTCTATGTTGTGTTTGACGAGCGTCAAAATAATCAATCTCTAATAAAATACTATTCGAGCTAAGACAAAACTTCAGATTTTGCAATGAGGAAGGAGAGAGCAATGTATTTAACATAACCGTAAAAATCCCATAGTTTTAGCTCAAATAGTTTTCCTAACACAAGTAAAGTGCTATTCTATTATAACAATCATTGCGCACTTTAATACATATCATTATTCTCTGGCATATATGCGTGTACGTATATTTTAAATTACTCAGAAATGATACGTAAACATTTGACATGATGTGATAAAAGAAATACTTTAAATAAGCTATTTACTCTAGAGAGTTCAAGGCAGCATATTCAGTTACTCTTCTATTTAAACCCCATGAAAAAGTGTATCAGCTGGATCAATGAGACAAGATCCACATTTCCCCTTAGTATAATGCCAGAACAGTGCAGTTGAGTAAATGTGGGCTCAAAATATGTTGTAAACAGAAATAATATTTTTTAAACTGATTGACGTTGAACGACTTATTCACGAAGAAATTTATACGGAACACAATTAGTCTGGGAAAACTGCGTGAGACATCGCATAAGCTTCAGGAAAAGGACTTTTGGACAGAAATATCCTACCGAGATTTTGGAACCTATCATCATAAATTTCCAGTACTCAGACGATGAAAACAATGACAATGACGAATTATCTCAACGTAGCACTTACAACTATATGGCTGCACTGCTGGCATCTTCGTTGGGTTAAAAAAATAGGTAATTCATAACCTATAATTAATTTTAAACTAAGTATTTGTATTTATTTCTCATCTTTCTTCTACATACATTTTCATTGATACATTGACATTTGTAGCATTTCTTTCACACAATAAAAAATGACTTATTCCTATCTAACATACCCTTCCTACCTGCTTCCTACCTGGTTTTGCGTGTATTGATGACCCTCCTCTCCCTTGTATACCTCGTTCTAGTTTTCCAGCCTTTAATTGTTAGTTATTCTTCATCAATCTTATTCATTTCTCTCTAACTTTCCACAGATATTCACCTTTATTTCTTACATTATTCTCTTCTTTTACCAATAACATTTTCTTTATTATTATTAATAACTCCCCCCACCCCTAAAACTATTCCACATTTGTTGCCAAATTTGTTCTCTCCGTATCTTTGTTTGTTTGGAATAAAGTATAGTATGCCAATCTGTATCTTCTTCTCAACACATTGGGCATTTTCCTGTATCCCTTTCTTATCTAATACATTTCAAATTTCTAACTCCTGTCCTTGCCCAGGCAAATCCTTCTCGCACATCTATGTCCTTCTCCCCCCCCCCCCCGGCTACTGTCTTTATTTCCCTATATGTCCTCAATTATCTGTTCTCCCTTACACTGGTAAATATAACTTGGCTATTTAAATCTTCCGCTTTCTACCTCTTAATTCCATCTCTTTCCAAAAGCCCCTATAATAATACTCCTCGTTTCTCCAAATATGTCCCATACCTATCTGTTCCATCAGTTCCCTTACTTTTTGCGCCCAAGACTCTCCCCATTTGCTTCTCATCTGCAAAAGAAAACATTCCTTGATAATATTGCTTTCCTCCAAATTAGCAACTCTGTATAAATATTTCAATACCCTTGAGACAATTTTAACCCCTGTTGAATGTCTTCCCAACTCTAATTGTGCTGCCCCATTGGGTGAAGTTACCGGTAAGCCCAAAATATATTTACAGAAGGATCTGTTAATAACGTCAACCTCTTCCCATGTTTCATCCACACCCCATATCTCTGCCCCATGCAACATCTTATTTTCTACTATGGCAGTATATAGGTGTGAAAATGGCCGAGCGGTCTAAGGCGCCAGACTCAAGTGTAATTTTAAACTAAATATTTAAACTATTTGCGTAATATAGGCAATTACATGCGTAATATAGAATATCCATTTTGCAATTGTGATTTCAACAACTGCATTATTATGAAATTTTGGAAAATTCAGTTTACGTTCCTTTAAGTCTAGAACCAAGAAAACTCGCAAGTGTGCGAGAGAGAGGGGAAATATAAAAGAGTGGGGGTAACGAGGTGGCTGAAGGCTCTATCGCATTTGATTCGCTACAGGCGAGAACTCTTCCCATTTGAAACACATAATAATTATTGATTCAATACTCATTGGCTTTTGTGCTCGCTCGTATGAAATACAGCAACTCAAACGATGTTATTACTAGACCTTTGTAATGGTACAGCTTACCTGGACATAAGAATTTAATCGATACTTTTAGCTTGAAGTGGTTCCACGCTATCTTTGTCCTAAGGTGTTTTACAAATTGGAAACTAATTGTTCTTTCACACTAGCCATGTGTAAGACAGCATATGAAAGGGCAGAGTCAGACTGAAGAATTCAAAGACATAGCCGGGATTTGAATCACGGATCTTCTGGTCTCCGACCAGCGGCCCTTAAACCATTGAGCTACTATGGCTAACCTACCAACATGACATTAAATTCTCCAATTGACTCGTGTTTTTCCCGGTAAACCCTAAGGAGTTCTTATAAACATATGAGACAACTAATCTAATGGCAATTTAATATGCTGAAAGTACTTCAAAGCCCGGGCTTTATTAAGTACAACAGTATCAGTCTTCAGTTGTTCATAAACTATGTATAACAATGTATACGAGGGCTGTTCAATAAAGAATGATCATAATTTTTTACGGTCATAATTTTTCGCATTAAAATTCAATCTTATTATATTCTGTTAGCTTAATGTGAAACAAACCGTAGTAGTTTCATTGTTGGTACTCTTGGTTCCCGCCTGTGAGCACCAGGCAAGATCAGAAATTTTCAGTATCTCCTACCGCTGAAATGGAGGTAACAGGCGAGGAACAATATGTGGCTTTGAAATTCTGCTTTCGTCTCAAAAAAGCTTCAGTTGAGGCCTGTACAATGTTACAGGAGGCCTATGGAGTGTCTGTTCTTTGCTACAGCACAGCTTGAAGGTGGTTTAAAATGTTTAGAAAGGGGAGACATTAAATTTCAAAGGAAGGTGGACCCGGTGCTCCAGTTACTGCTCTTAAGGAAGCAAACATCAACACTGCTGCTGCCATTATGAGAGAGGATCGACGAATTACCATAAGATCACTTTCTGAAATCCTGAACACTTCATTGGGTGCCACCCACACGTTGGTGACAGAAAAATTACACATGAGACATGTTTGTGTGCGATGGGTTCCAAGACTGTTGATTCCCGAACAAAAGGACATTCGTATGCAGGTCTGCATGCAGTTAAAGTTGATGTTAGAGAGAGATCCGGAGTTTCTTTCAAACGTAATCAGTGGTGATGAAACTTGGCTACATCATTCTGATCCTGAGAGTAAACAACAAAGCTCAGTGTGGAAATCTCCTCCATCACCAACCCCCAAAAAAGCAAAAGTGGTTGCTTCTGCTGGGAAAGTTATGGTCATCTCATTCTCTGATATTCATGGAATGGTTTATTAGCATGTTGTACCTGCACACACATCAGTAACTGGACAATACTACAGAGATGTCCTGAAAACATTGCAAGTCCATATCAGGCGCTAAAGACCACATTGCTGTGAAGCAGGCTGGATGCTGCACCACGATAATGCGCGGTCGCATATTGCCAATGTCGTTGCTGAATATCTTGCAAAAATCAACGTGAAGTGCGTCCCTGACCCTCCCTATAGTCCGGATTTAGCCCCATGTGACATTTTTCTATTCCCTAACTTGAAGAAACGCCTTCGTGGGAGGCATTATTCATCATCAGAAGCAGTGGTGAAAGCTGCGGAGGCAATTTTGAAGGATCTCTCAAAAATGGTTTCCAGCATGTCTTTGAAGACTGGCAGAAACGCTGGGACAAGTGCATCGCATTCAGGAGAGACTATTTTGAGAAGGATCATCAAAATTATGAGGATGAGTAAAGGTACGTTGTGGATAAAAATTGTGATCATTCTTTACTGAACAGCCATCGTATAACAAATTTTGAACTTAGAGTCCTTCTAAGGCAATACTGGAAACAAGATTATAAATCCGCTGCCGCGGCTCGAAGAATGTGTGAAGTGGAAGGAGAAGATGTGAAGATGTGAACAATGTGAACAATATAGCGGCACAACGATTTTTCCTACATTTAAACAATGGAGGCGAAAACACTAAAGATATACAACGTTCTGGAAGACCTAAATTATAGAATATTGAGGATACGCGCCAAGTTTTGCAAGAAAATCCGGAAGAAAGTACCGGTAGGATTTCAGAAGAACTTGGTGCTTCAAAATATACCATACATCACCGCATTAAGAAACTTGGAAAATCATACAGATGTTGTAGATTTATACCTCATGAACTGGTACCTCAACCGGCTGAACGTAGAGTGGATATCTGTCGTTAGCTTATCTGTAATCCGTTGGATGATAGATTTGTCAGGAGAATTGTCACTTCTGATGAGGAATGCGTATATTGCCGAAAGCTTGATGGTTCGAAGCAGTGGCTTCATCCCCTACAACCTGCCAAAGTCATCGTTAACAACAAATCAGTTCGGTCTAGTGGAAATTTGAAGTTGTGATTCACTGAGGGTTTGTTCCAAACGGGTGGACGATAGATGCGGATCTTTATTCTCAACAACTGGAACGAGTTCATGAAATTTTGTGACGGATATACCCAGCAGGACAATGCAACTCCCCATACTGCACGAACAACCATGGACAGCATTCATGAATTGGGAGGAATCGAACAGCTACCACACCCAGCATACAGACCTGATCTCGCACCATCAGATTTTCATCTTTTTCGGCCCATGACCCGTTTTCAACGTGGAACAAATTTTGACAACACTGAAGAACTTCATGTGGGTATTACCAAATACTTCGCATCAAAAACGACAGACTGGTACTATCGTGGGGAATAAGCCTCTTTGAACAATGGCTCAAGATCATACAATCTAATGGTCTGGACCTTGAAAATTATATAAGTGCTTGACAGAATACATTTTAATTAATTGTTTTTCTTAAAAAATGTCAATACTTATGAGGCAGTATCTATAATTTCACTTTTTACTAAATAGCTCTCTTAACGATTTATTAGTTCCATAAATGGTGAGAATTTTCTTTCAAATTCGCCGATGAAACTCAAGCTCCTATATGCATGCTAGAATATAAAACAGTTGAAATCGCTACTGCCATCTTTGGTATTGTTGGAGAATTTGGAGAAACCGTAACAAGAGTTCGAATTTGTGTGTTTGATACGACTATAAAGGAAACCGATAACGAAAAGCGACACATCAATCTTATCAATGATAAGAACTAAATGTGGATACCAAGGAGTGGCCCCACACCCAAAGTAAAACATAGGTGGTCCCTAAGTCTTTCAAATTGAAGGCATCCGAAGCGGCTCAAGCCTATCCACAGTCCCCTGACCCCTCGGGCGCTTGTGAAGAACAGCTAGGCTCAGAGCATCAAGGTTGGGATCTAGTTGAGCAGTCCGACGACGCCAGGAAGAAACATCTACGAGGGTAAATCAAATAAAAACCTTAAATATTTTTAAGTATTATTTGTTGTGTAGAAGTGGTTTAAAGCTGTATCACTTTTCAACATAATCTCCCCCACGCTCGATGCAAGTCTTCCAACGCTTACAAAGTGCATAAATGCCTTTAGAAAGGAAAAAAAAAACCTTTGGTAGTGCACCGCAAGACGTACCACTTCATCTGAACGGAACTTCTATCCTCTCATTGCGTCTTTGAGTGGTCCATACATATGAAAATCACTTGGGGCAACATCTGGTGAGTATGGTGGATGAGGAAGACACTCAAAATGCAGGTCGGTGATTGTTGCAAATGTTATACGGGCAGTGTGGGGCTTTGCATTCTCATGTTGCAGAAGGACACCTGCTGACAGCAATCTACGTCACTTTGATTTGATTGCAGGCCACAGATGATTTTTAGGAGTTTTGTATATGATGCACTGGTAACAGTGGTCCCTCTAGGCTTGTAATGCTCCAAAATGACGCCTTTTTGTCCCAAAAGAGAGTCAGAATAACCTTCCCTACTGATGGCTCTGTTTGAAACTTCTTTGGTTTTGGTGAAGAGGTGTGGCGCTATTCCTTGCTCGCTCTCTTCGTTTCCGGTTGGTGGAAGTAAACCCAGGTTTCGTCCCCAGTAACGACTATTGCAAGGAAGCTTTCACCTTCCCTTTCAAAGCGATATTCCTCACAAGCATCAACACGTCGTTCAGTCATTTCAGGAGTCAGTTGCCGTGGCACCCATCTTGCAGACACTTTCTAAAACTGAAGCACATCATACACAGTGTGGTGTGCTGACCCAAGAATAATCTGTAAACATGCTGCAATATCATTCAGTGTCACTCAGCGGTTTTCCTTCACTATGGCTTTAACTGCTGCAAAGTTCTGTGGAGTCACAACTCGTTGTGCCTGACCTGGACATGGAGCATCTTCCATTGAAGTCACACAATTTGCAAACTTCTTACTCCATTCGTAGACTTTCTGCTGTGAGAAACATGCATCACCTACTGAAACTTCATTCGTCGATGAATTTCAATAGGTTTCACACCTTCACTGCGCAAAAACCGACTAACAGAACGCGGTTCTTTCTTGGTGC
This sequence comes from Mantis religiosa, assembly GCA_030765055.1. NCBI lineage: Eukaryota > Metazoa > Arthropoda > Insecta > Mantodea > Mantidae > Mantis > Mantis religiosa. The sequence goes on along the minus strand of CM060958.1, from coordinate 56,866,620 downwards.
AAGTCGCAAATGCTGCCACCTTTATACAGATACTGCAACGGTATGTGTACATCTGCACTATGCTGCCAATTACAGGATATTCTGCATGTTTTGTATAGCACGCTTACCAACTTACATGATAACGGCGTGAAATTTCGATTTATTATTACAAATTTAAGGCTTTTATTTGACTTACCATCGTATAAAGCGCACTCTTACCGTCCAGCGAAATACCGTCGCCTAATGCTTCAATTCTGAAATAGATGATTATGAAAATGATGGAAACAGAAAAGTGGTTAGAAAAAGAATCACCCCAGATTCGCTTATCGACCCGGGAAACCACGAAAAACCCATTTTTCGTGAGAATCTCCGGAAATCCGGTGCGTTTTAGGTTAATGAAGTGTGCAATTAGAATGTTTAATTATACTTAATGAGTTTTGCTTATCAAGTAATTGAATGAATGAGTTCAAACTGTTATTTTAAAAGAGTTGTGTTTTTAATGCATTTACTTTCATTGCGGTGTAGCAGTTAGGTTCAAGGAAGAACTAGCGGTGGCCAGCAACCTTTTGGGCAACTTCCAAAATGCCAGCGATAACCTCACAATAAATTATTCTGTTACTCATCGTTCTCGTTAAAAAGAAAGTAGGCAGGTGTCAAGAATTTTTTATAAGTCATTGAGCCTACAGGGTCACTAACTTTGACATATTACGTCTGACCCGAAAACGTTATGTCCATGAAGAGGAAAAAATATTGATTTTACTGCCGAAGTAGCCCTTAATCATAGCACCTAATATTTTAGAAGTTCTTATGACTTGCAAATTACTTTAAAGAAGAAAGGTAAGGAATATCAGTGCATATTAGGAATGAGATTCCATTATAGCGAGTTCGATATTAATAACATAATAGCTATTTCCTTTGAAAATATTATGTGGCAACATATTACCTCACGTGTCGGCCTCATGTTCAAGAGGTTCCGAGTTCGAATCTCGGTCAGGGTGAGCTACCTGGATGAGGTTTTTACCGGGGGTTTCCTTTATCCTTAAAGAGGAATGTCAGGTGGCTCTAAGCTCCATGAACCCTGGACACATTTGAGCATTATTTCACCCCTTCATTCACCATCCGATATGACCTAACGTTGAACGTAAAATTACACAAAAAGTTACGTCGAAAGAAATCCATAATTAAATAATATTTAAGCATACGCAGTTATTTGTGATAGTTATTTGTAGAGCTTTATTGTGTAACTAGTAATGTTTGAAGAGCAATGCTGAAAACCGAGTGCAGCAATTCTGTAGCCAAAATGAAGTCATTTTAACCCTATTGTCATACTGTTTTAAAGTGAGCGTTGAATTCTAATTAAATTATGAGATGTACATCTTGAATTGGTGTAAAATGTTAGGAATTTATACTTTTAGAACTTACGGGTGGGCGCTTGGTGTCAGATGTCTGTCGAGAAACAGATAAGCTCTGGGTCAGAGATGACCCAGGATGGATAAGTTCTCCCAAGGCTGTTATGAGAGTGAAGAAGGAGATTAGGTGTATAGAATGAGGGCGAAATGAATGAAGGGAAAGTAACAACTAATAATGAAGCACTTGGTGAAATGAATGGCGGTGGAAACCGGAGAACCCAGAAGAAGCCCTCTCAGACTCCGTTTTGTCCAATACAAATCTTAGAATCGAACTCAAGAAGGCTTGGTAGAAGTGAGCTATCCAATCACTCGACCTGGGCATCCCCTCCCCACTGCATCTTACAATTGTATGTCTAAATTCATCATACATATTTCTTTCCCAGGACAAGCAAAATGTTCTATTCCTGAGTGCCTGGCCATCATAAACATTTTTTGAATGCGTTGGAAAATATATTAATTTTTACATTAATACATTTAAAATACAAACTGAATATTATTTAGGGAAAGGGATTGTGGTCTTATTTCTGACGACACTGAAATGACTTTTGAACTAATTTAGGAGCTATACTCCCAAAATTTAACGAATGCGCGTATTATTAGTGAGCTTTTAGGAAGGCACTAATCTGCCAAAGCTTGATTCAACAGTCTCTCCTTAATGCATAGGAGCTAAACTTTTGCTGGTGAGTCACCCAACTGGCAGTTGATGAGCAGTGAACACTGAAAATAGCCAAGAATTTGGCTACTAGAGAATTCCATTCATTCTATCACTGCAAGTCGCTATCTCATGTCTTCATTTGGGATGAGAAGCTATGCTGTAGTAATGGGTATATAGTTTAATTGGTGTATCTAATTCCAACACCGTTAATAGTGGCTGTCGTAAGCGGCCTAAGACTGATTTAGGAGTTTCACTTCCAGTTGTTATAATGTGTGCAGGTATAAAGTAGTTATGTGGTTCTATTAAGTTCTCTCACTTTGCAAGACTGTAGCAGTGCACGATAAATCTGCACTTCTGATGAAGAAAGCGACAGTGCATTGCCCCATACGTCATGTTAGTTGAAGTTGGGGTTTGCAGCAACTTCTGTGAGCATTAGCATAGAATATTTATAAGGACGTTCAGAGATTGGTTTTAAGGAAAGATGGTTTTCAATATTTTTTGCTCTTAACTTAATTGAGGATCAATTTCAGGCAGGACAAAGGCTCTCATAGGCTGGCCATTTTTATTAACAGCCTGCAGTTCAGTGGTTAAACACAGGCAACTAAAACTCTCTTTCTACAGTTAGCAACATTTAAAGTGAAATGGAATCTACCATCAGATATTTAATTGGAATACAGTACTTTCTGTACTTAAGTAGGAACACACCGGAGAAAAAAAAAACGTTTGCAATTTCTGACAACTTGCAGAATTAGCATAACGCAAAAATCAAATCTGACAATTTTATGGTAAATTTGAACATTATATTAACGTAGAACTGGACAACTATATTCATGACCATGTTTTCTTATATCTAAACAGTAGGAGCTAGAAGTCTGCGTTGACGCTATGAAATTTATATATTTTATTGTGCATATTTCAAAATTTTACAACTACTTTTGGCTACATTTATTTGTCGTACACCACACTCTGGTCTTCTGCTCTGCCAGGTAGCTCTTAATCTCCATGTGTCCTTGTTCCTTAATTAGCCCCATTCTTTCCCCTCATCTTCCTTTCTTAAATTAATTACATTTCTGGCCCATTTTTCTTTTACTTTCTGCAAGAACTCACCAATACCTCTTACCTTCTTTTCTTCCTTTCCGGTTAACACTTTTTTAGCTACTATCCTCTTCTCTACTTCCTCCAATTTTTCCTCCCAAACATTCATTCTCCACATTGCAACCTCCTCGCTGTCTGTTACACATTACTCTATGCTTTCATTTCCCTCAACAATTCACAAATTCCCTTTTCCCTACCTCTTATCCCTCTTAGAAATATTGTTGCGAACCCGATCGCGATAAAGCGGTTTCCGCACTCAAAGGAACTAATAGGCGGACAATGTGGAAATACAGAGCCCACAAAAAGCAGATAAACATAGCGCGAGATATAGGACTTGCCGGCCCAGATTAAGTTACGCTTATGGAACATTCTGATGACGCCTTGACTGTTTCGATTTCCTTTTTGTTCCGGAAGTATCTATAATTATTAATGAGGTATTTAAGAGATCGTGACACGCCAGTGGACAGTTGTAAAACAGTTGCGGGAGAGGTAAGCGGAGAACAGCAGAGAGTTGTGAGTAAACAGTAAACAGCTGTGAACAAATGCTGTGTAACGAGAGCTGATTGTTATTGTCATCGACCATGGTAGATTGTGGTGTACATATGTGATGTAATGTTGTTACGTGAGAATTGAACAGTGTATTTCGACGGAAATAAAGTACATTTATAACCCACAAAGTCACAATATTGTTCCTGTTCTCATCCAAGCTAACCCCTTTCTCTCTTGCCTATTGCAGTAATCTATATATGCTTCTCGCCCCAATTTCTTTTTATTTGTTTGTGAAATTGTAATGATTTCATATTTTCTAGACTTCCCCAGATTTCCTGCCTTTCTATGTCTTCTATTCTGCATTTTACCAATTTACCCACATCGCTTGTATTCCTTTCCTCTAATCTCCATATATCTTCCAATCCTATTTTTTCCACAATTCCTCCTAGTTATGCCCACCAACTATTTGAGTCCTATTTTTAGCTGTTTCATTCATAATTTAATAATTTCCCCTTCTTCTCTTGCTAAACACCTATACCAACATTTTATATTTCTTTCCATTATTATTCCATATCTTCTTGTCTTTCATAATTCTACTAAAGCTACTTCCATAGATATTTCTTCCCTGTTACAGGACATGGTTCTAATGAGTACATTTATCAAGGTTTTCCCCTGTTCTAATTTCATTATATTTGTTATTTCCGGTTATTTATAATATTATTTATTAATGTAATGTTAATATTCATATTGCAAATAATAAATGGCTATCTCAGTCAATGGTTATTTCTGACAACGTGTCTGAGGAAGTTTATTGTATCAGCTGCTTTTCCTAACGTCAGTACTTTCCTAACGTCTGTTTCGTGCAATATAAAGTCCACTGTAAATGGCAATTCAAAAAGAGAGAGATTGATCATATTAGTACTCATGCAATTATTGTTTTGTACTTTCCATTAGAGGGAAAATGCAGTACCGCCTCAAAACGCTGGATTTATTACATTGCGGACGTAAGGTAAGAGTAACCTGTTTAACACATAGTGGAGTCAAGAGCAATTACAAACCAGCGTGGGAATGCCGTTTATTCAAGAGAGAAATCACTTAAAACATATAATAGGTTTTGCCATGAAAGTGCATCATAGCTCATGAGTGCACTTTTAAAGAAATAACCTTTAAAGTACACACCTAGTTAAGCGAATATTGAAATTTATTAAATTTAAAGCTAGTTGAATATAGTTTTTACTATGTGTATTGTGTATCATGTAGTATTTTTAAGTGGCTAATGAATAAATTGTTTGCTTTGTCCTTGTAGTGCCTGTTTGCCTTCCTATTTTACGTTTTATAAAGTCAGTGCCTATTTTCAATTTAGGAGTAAGTGAAAGAAAATATTATTATAGATTTTCTCAAAATTCTCACTCCAACTTTACCTTATATGATTTCGGTATATAATAATATGTTTGTTTAAGCGCAATATTTTCATGCTTTCTGGTTTTTAATCCAGTTATGCTTTTTTCTGTTAATTATTTTCGACGTAGCGCAAGTGGAGATTTAGGTATTCTTCCAGAAAATTCTATATAAAGATTTTATAGTAAGTAACTATATGTTTAGACCCAAAACATTTCTAGAAAAAGGTTCGTGTGACAATGTCTACATTGTATATATCACTAAGGAAATCCTGTGTTTTGCAAAACTAAAAAGAAAAACAAATGCTTTTCTCAATAATAACAACTAAAGATAGAGTCAACATGAAACATTCAATGCCATGGCCGGGATTTGAACCACGGATCTCCTGGTTTCCATCCAGTCGCTCTAACCCATTGAGCTACCATGGCCAACTTGCCGTCATGACATTAAATTCTCCATTAGACTTGTATATAACCACTAGGGGCTCTCGCATTCGAGATACACCCTTTGTGGCGACTTACTATTGTAAGTACTTGAGTCCCAGGCTTCATCATTTAACTCTTATTATTTTTAGTTAATCGATGGAAATTAATCATTTCTGCATACTTGCCCTATATAGCCTAAGGTTTTTGAAAGATAGACTCAAGTACTTAGGATAGTAAGTCGCGACAAACTGTGTTATCTCGGATACGGGAGCCCCTTGTGGTTATATACGAGTCAAATGGAGAGTTTAATGTCATGACGGCACGTCGGCCATGGTAGCTCAATGGGTTAGAGCGGCTGGACGAAAACTAGCAGATTCGTGGTTCAAATCCCGGCCATGCCATTGAATTTTTCATGATGAATCTATCAAAAACCCTAGCCTATGTACGGTAGTGTCAAAAAATGATTAATTTCCATCAATTAACTAAAATAATAACTATTTTGATGAAAATACCATATGTTTGAGATAGTTACATGACAAATGAAGTTAGTATCTTGAATTTTGCGGAAATAGGCTATGAAGTTCTCTTCACTCTAAAATTTTTTTCGTAACTTAGAAACCTTGAGAGACGAAATCTTAACAAACAATAATAAATGTAGATCTTGCTAAAGCCAGCAGTGCGTCAAATACATTATTTGTGGAACTAACAGTTTCTAATTCTTTGTTATTAATTTGCACTTTAAACTACTTATGATTTTCGCAAATTGCAAGCCATTATTCAAATTTCAAAGGCATTTCATAGCTACCAGTTCTTAATAGGCGTAACTATCGTTTAAGCAATAAATCAATTTCTGCAAATGTTTCTCTCTCTTGTCTCAGGTAGAGGAATAAGCATTCATGTAAGAATTGGCTGAGAAAGTCATGAGAGTGTCACATACGAATATTATTTTTATTTAACTTAGGCCACTTCAGGTTTTTGCCCAATATGCTGTCTACTTATACAATCTAATAAGGCAAATATCTCTATTGGTACCCTTATTGTCCATTCCTGTTGACCAGATTACCTCTTTTGTCTCACGTTTTTAATTTTCACATCCATATGTAAATGCTAGTAGTGCAGTCACCTTTGATATTTTCATTTGAGAATAGTTTCGTGCTTTGCCTTTTAAGACTTTCCTTAGCATGCTATATATTTCATTTATTGTATTTATGTACTTTGTTATTTATACCTAGGTCTTAATAGTATAAAATATTGCTACAGATGTAATTAAAAACAAGTTTTCTGATTTTCATTTAAGCGTCCCTTGACTTTTGATCTTATCCAATTCCAGTTTCAGCTTCTCGGTGCACTGACTTACTCGACGCACTTTACAATATCATGACCTCATGCTAATGCATAACAAGAGATACTGTATATTACATGCATTATTATCTCTTTTAAGAAGTACTGCGCATTCTTCTCTAAAACATTTTAAAAAGTTTAGCTTTCCTTCTATTCTGATGGGTAGCTGAACATACTTATTCATGAGACAAATACTTTTACTTGTATTTATATATTAGGAACTCTTGATTTTACATCACGCCATTTAGATTCAAAACACTTTAATGAAATGTCTATATTTATTTTCAATGTAAGATTGACGTTGAACTGCATTATTTTGTTATACTCCGATCACCAAAGGGAAGCCACTAAACTGCACATTTGTATATGTGTCACGTCATGTTGATTGGATATTTCTCCCCTCAAAACATACGTGAATTCCCATTCCTAATAGAAACCTCATTGTCCTTATTTGCGAATTACTGGAGATATGAAGTACGGGAAATTTGAAGTCTGCTATCAAGTGACACCGCGTGCTTTGGTACCCAAGCAAATTGACACGAAGAACTTATTTGGTAAAGCATACGTTTAATAACGTTCTAACAGCAACTAAAGAAACATATGGTATATAGCAAGGAGCTAATAAAGAATTTATCACGTGCTCCAAACTGAGAGTTTGTGTTTGTGTCAGTGTGATTCTACTCATCTTGCAGTACCACCAGTTTTCCATTTATTATGTCTGTGAATGAGAGTTAGAATACTACATTTGAAGTGCTCAGCATTCATTATTTATCTGGTGGCTTAGAAAATTGAAACTGTTTCTTCTCAGATGTCAACCAATAACGTCACCACTTGAGCCATTCTGAAGAGCCCTAAAACTTTAATCTTATTTATTGATTTATTAGTCATTAGGCACAATACAGGCATTAACAGTGTCATTTAAGGAATCCTAAAATAAAAATATTAAAGGCTTTTAATTTAAAAAAGTATATTTTGCGTAAAACGTATTATTAATTAGTAATAAGTATAAAAAATTTAAATCTTCTCCTATTCGTGCACTTAAGTCTCTCTAGTAACAAATAATAACATCTTGAACCTAAAGAAACATATGATTTAGTCGACTTACTTAATCTAATTTGTGATAAATTTAAATTGGAGTTGCACCTTGTATAATGATCGCGGTCATCATACAAAGTGTTAACATTATTTCTTTGTGTACCTACCGCATAAATATATATTGTTCTCTCTTTGTCAAACAATTTCAAAACGAAAGAAAGAAAGGAGAAGGATCGTTTGACAGGAAATAGAATAATGGTGAACACCAAGTTTTACTAAATAAAAACTATTCCAACGGCACATCAGCCCTTTCTGTGCCAAGGCCTGCTTGGCCGCTGCGTCCTCCACTTCTGCTTACATCATGGTGACGTGGAACTTGGTCAGCGTCTTGGTCCCTCGTGGCACGTCTTTGCAACCGAGACTTATTAAATATTTGATCTATAGCTTGTTTATATGTGTATTAACATAACCTTTTTATGTCAGGTTACAAAATAAGATAACATTAATTTAAAATTCAAACTTAAAATTGATAAAAGCATATTTTCTGCCAACTTATTTGATGTGTTCCAATCAGGTACATCAAGAAAATACAGCACAGCACATTGGATTTTTAATTACAGATGTTCAAAATCAGTTACATTGCTGGTAATGTAAATAGATATCAGTTTCTTCTAATTAACTGTATGGTAGGGAAAGTTTTAAAGATCCAGAAAGTGTGCTTTTACACCCTATAGGGTACCTAATTCTTACCTAAATACAGATTTCTTAGTTTTATGTAGATCATATCAGTATTTTGTTTTATTGTTATTGGAATAGCCACACATTTGCAATTTTCCCTTTCTCTAACTATTCAATTGTTTGTATGGTCGCTTGGAACCTATAATTACAGTTCCTAGGGTTAAGGTGGAGTGGGATAACGCAAAACGCTAAAACTAGTCGGAAAATATAAAGTATTCTAGCAATTCCAGATCTGCTTTTTTAATAATATAGGTTAAAATTAGAATGAAATCACTTTTTAATTATCTTAAGAGATTACTTTCGGCTAAGTGCTGCGTTTAAATGACTTACGAAACCGACACTCTAAATTTAACTATGGAGACAAAAAAGGAACAGAAATGCACGCCAAAACTTGAATGCACCAGATCGCCCAGTATTCCAAGGTTGCAATGAAGCTAATTGCTCTCGGGATCACAAACAAGGAGGTCTTTATTTCTCGATCAGTTTTCCGACGCACGTAACATCCCAATTCGTGTATCATAGGCGTAGGCCAATGGTATTGGAAACTCTGGATCACACGAAGCCAAATGTCAGCAAAGGTGATGGTGTTGCACTTCTACTACAAGTTATCTTTATTTGTAGAGGAGAAACCGGTTTTGGAGTTACGTTTGTTACGCTAAATGCCAAGATTCGTGTGTGCCTATCTGTCTCTCTCTTTCTCTTACTTTCTGCTTCACAACTGTCAATCTCAACATCTCCCTTTTCTCCAACCTTTTCTCAACCCATATTCTCACTTTTTATCTTCATGATTTTACTTTCTACATATATGTGTTGTTCCTCAACTTCAGTGCTCCAATCTTTTCCCATTTCCCCCTTATTTTTGTGCATATATGCCAGGTGTTTTGGAAATTCATAAAAACTCCATTTTATATAATGTTTATAAAATTAAAACAAGCGAAAGGAGGTGCGTTGTTAGGCTATGTGCCTTCCCTAAGGTACCCAATTTAAATGCCATTGGAATGACTTATCCAATTTTTATGGAATTAGGTAAACCAAAAGTTCTTTTAACTCGGGGCTCATCCAGCACCATTTCAGCATTTTATTCGTCCTCTGTTAAAGAAGATTAAACTGCCAAATAATTAATGTTTTTTATTTATTTATTTTCCCTTCCTCACCAATGCTGGTGTTAGGAGTCGCTCAGGTTCCCTCAGAGCGAGGGAAACGAAGCATTTGACCTGAGATACCAGGGTTGAGGGGTCAGCCCAACGCCTGGGATGATCAGATGAATAATGGAACAACTGGTGGAAAGATGGTGGGGGAAACTGGGGAACCCGGAGAAAACCCACCCCAGCGCCATGTTGTCCACTGCAAATCTCACTTTGCAGTCGCCTGGGATCGAACTCGGGCCGTCTAGGTGAGATACAAGTGCTCTAACCGCTAAGCCATGGCTCCACCTAAATAACAATTGATGTTACAGTGAAAAAAAAATGGATTACATTTGTCACATATGGAGGGATAATGTTTCTCACATAAACATGCACGAAAACTGAAAACTAAAGTTTATTGGCTGGCCCCGTAGCTCAGTCAGAGAGCACCTGCCTGCCGTATAAGGGGTTCTGGGTTCGATTTCCGGCTGGGGGGGATTTTTCTCCAACCAAGATGATTCCCCATCTTCCCTAGAGTCTGGAAGTATAAATGAGGGTACCTATGTGTGTATGTGCGTGTGTGTGATCTAATGATAAAATCCCAACGCTTAACACCTTTGATATGTTCCAGAGGTGAACGGCCGCCGATATGAACATTGGCGTTAAAGACGGGGAATAAATGGAATAATAAAAAAGGAAAGATTACTGCAGCGTGGTTATGGAAATACGCGCTCAAAGAACTGCTTGCCACAAGCATGATATTTGTAAGCTTTCGTAACGTAACATTTTCCATAAAGGTGCGTAAATAAATGGGCTGCTTTTTCAAATTTAGAGATACATTAATTAAGAGGCCTCTAAGATCTCTAACTAGGGATGGTCGATACCAGTTTTTCGATACTCGATTATCGATATCGATACACGATATGTTCCACGATACCCGATATTTCGAAACTGGATACCATTATTTCTGCTTCTAGTTTCAATACAAAATAGAATGTTGGGAGATCTGTATAATGCTAATAAAATTAAATAGGTGCAAATATCTAATGATAAGAAACTTAAAACCATCAGTGTACTTCTTTTTAAACTCACAGGACATTTAAAAACAAAACAGTCCACTTCTATATGTTTTTGTTAAAAGTACTGGCATTTTCACTCTTTCAGGGTCAAGTCTACTTATTTTACTGTCACATATGAGTCCTGCTATGAAAGGATATTTCAGAGAACATTGTTGCCAATGGAATACAGGGATATTAAGATGCTGTTTTTTATATATTTCTGTAAATTTTGAATTTGCTTTCCAGTAACCCAAATGCATTAGGAAGAGGAGGTAACAAATCCTCGTTGAAATATGCAGTGATTTCTTCTTGGGAACAAATAAATAAAAATCTACAATACCATACACTGGCACCTAATTTCTCAAGCCAGGGTATAAGTACTTCAAATTTTTATACTTAAAAGCTTTTATATAATTTATACAAAAATTGTTTAACACATATTAAAAGTGTTCCTGGTAAAAATAAACAAAAACAGCACTAAAATAAAATACTAGTACTCTACAATAAATAACATTTTCTTTAAACATATTTAAACTTTCTTTCTTTTCATATTCACCCCTCTCATTTTAAATACGTATAACGTTGAATAAATACTAAAATAAATTTAACAATGAACTAAAATTTTAATACTACACAATTTTTAATGGTATCCAATAAAAATAACTGCTATCCTGCTATTAATAAGAAAAGGATATACCGCTAAAAATTAGCTGCCCAAATTGTACTGGTAACCAGCACAACACAACTATTTTTTAGTTTTATTGTTTAATGATGCTTAACAAAACATAAGAAAACCTAACACCATATCTTATCCATATGATACAACCAAAAATATTTAAAAATAAAAATATATTAATATGTATTTTATATATAATTTTAAAGCTTCAATACAATTATTAAAACCTAATGAAATATAAACAAAACCAAAGAACTTTCTATACAGTTTATACAGTAATACACCGAATTGTATTACCCATAATCTCTAAGCCCACCTTGTTAGCATGGTGGTAGCATGTCTGCCTCACATTCAAGAGGTCCCGAGTTCGAATCTCGTTCAGGGTGGGTTACCTGGATAAGGTTTTTCCGGGGTTTTCCCTTCTCCTGAAAGACGAATGTCGGGTAACTCTAAGCTCCATTGACCCCGGGCTCATTTGAGCATCATTCACCCATTCTATTCATTGTCCGATATGACTTAACTTTTGAGGACGTAAATTAAAAGAATATTAATAATAATCTCTAAACAATATAAAAATACACAAAAATGTAACAAATATAAAATAATCTTCTTGGGAAATATTAACTACCAGTGAACTTGACACACTATTATTTCCTTGCTTAATTTAACTCTACGGATACCACATTCCTGACAGTTTCTGGGGTTTTACAATGTTCTGCTTGCAGCAATAATATTTTGTTATTTTAAAATAAAACAAAAATTTCAGAATAGAACCAAAGTATCGAAAAGTATCGTTCGATGTCGATACTATACCAATAAGTATGGAGGTATCATAAGTATCGAGGACTCATCCGTAATAACAATTAATCACCTGGAACCCAATTATTATTTCATATACCACTAGTATTCACCACCTGTTTTGACAAGTAGTAAGAGTGGGGTTTCTATTAATAACAATCGGTTTGCATTCTCGCTTTAAAATCCCTAACCTCCCACATATACAGTTTTAGAGGTCTTACATCTTTAAAAGAACTCTGAGCAAAGACATTTCCATAAGGTTGTTTCACACTTTCCTCCGCCTTCTGCTCCTCCTTGCCAGACCATACACAAAATAACAGTGATCCAAGAGATGGCAGACAGTGAAGGGGTAATGACGTAATTTAACGGACCTTTGGGTGCATAAGACGCGTTTTTCTGCTTGACCTCTCTCTTCATGCCCCTGGGTTTCGGCGTTCTTAATGATGCCGAAGATGCAGGTCAATCAAATGCAGAAGGATCCTGGCAGGAAAGGCAAGTTCGCAAGACGCCGAAAGGCCAGTTTCGTTAGTGGGTTTCCCTCACGCGCAGAAAATACAAGTAATTAAACATTTCTTGTTGTAGTCAGAACCATGGGCTTTCTAACGACTGCGCCGGCAATAATATTTTTCAAGGAATCCTACTGTCCCCAGCTCTTATGAGCTTTTGAGAAAGCGATGCAAAATAGAATTCTCAGGAGTATAGAGGCAAGTGACAACCCCTCCCCCGAAGAAGCTGTAAAACAGTTACATGTACTTATACAGAAGACAATTTTCACTTTTAGAGAAACGTTACTATGGGATCACGAATATGCAAAACGTTTAATGTGTTGTATTTGCAATTTATTTCCATTGTAATTCTGCTACAATTCATTTTACTTAAGATACTTGTTCCAGCCACGTATTGTTAATCTGCTAATATTTCAATTCAGATTTACATATTTCATTACAGGACGTAGTAGGTAATGTCATTATTTACTCCTTGCACATCCACAGAAAAAGCAAAAGCGAATAACTTTCCGTTTAAAAAAAGGATGACTATTTGAATATTCGAAACCCTAACTTGAAATTAAAGATTATTTTGGATGTGCTTCACGCCACAAAAATATTAATGAATTCATTCGTTATGTAGAAATATTTTCTCTTGTCTCTTACGCTTTACTAATTATACAAAAGTCATTAAAACATTCCTAAATCATTCAAAATATGCAAGATTATTTATCGCGCAAGCATCTTCCAACACGCTACATTTTAAATAAATGTTTGAAAACATTGAATATAACAAATATGTTCGATTAGTTTTGGGTGGAATAATTCTTGTCGCATACTTTGAAGACGCTGAGAGTTTAGTCGATATTTTGTTTTTAGAATAAACAGGGCTGGACTGAACTAGACTACGCTGCGGAGGAGATTCGACACAGAGGTGATCTGTTGTAGCTACCTATGCCCCCAAGTGAGGTACCGCCGGGAGGAAGTGAAATGTGTAGTGTTTAACGCCCGCTTTTACTACATACGGCACCGCAGGCGCTGAAACTGACGATACATGAGATGAAGATGGAGCACCGGTGGAATGAGATGGCAGGGGAAACCGGAGATCCCGCAGAAAACCCGCCCCAGCGCCATGTTGTCCATCACAAATCTCACTTTGTGGTCAGCTGGGTTCGAACCCGGGCCGCCTTGGTGAGAGCCAAGCGGTCTAACCACTGAACCACGGCGCGGCCACCCGGGAGGAAGGATGAGGTGAGAGGAGACAGAGGGTAGCCATTCCAAGGAGGCACGACAGTGCAGAGGGCAGGGTCCCTACCTTTACCAGTTGTAAACTACCCGGCAGGTTAGAGCAACCTGTATCCCACCCTATAGTGATCCGGAAACAACCGCAACGGACCAGATTTGGATACCAAAGCTCCTCCTACCGGAGAAAGAAGGTGTTTTTTTTTTTTTTTTTTTTTTTTTTTTACCGAGAGGATAGGGTAGGGCGGGACTATTCGGTTCACGGGGCTATTCCGCCCGAAATAAGCAAATTAGTTTACTGCCCAACAATCATGGGCAGCGATGACTTGCCTGCCAGTTCATTGTCAAGCTTGGTGTTTGTGCTACGTTTCTATGAATTAACTTGAGGATGTAGGCCGCTGTTTTAATAGTATTAATGCCCGCCTGGGTAGCGTAGATGGTAGCATGTCTGCCTCACGTTCAAGAGATCCTAAGTTCGAATCTCGGTCAGGGTGAGTTAGCTGGATAAGGTTTTTCCGGGGTTTTCCCTTATCCTTACAGACAAATGTCGGGTAGCTCTAAGCTCCATGGACCCTTGAGCATCATTTCACCTATTTCATTCGCCGTCCGATATGACTTAATGTTGGAGGACATAAAATTACAAAAAAAAAGTATTAACAGAAGAAGATTACAAGGTAAGTAACTTATGTTGCCTTTTTTTCTTCCTCCCCCTTTTTCCCTTGAATAAGAAATACCGTTTGTAACTTATGGTCTTGTATCTCAGATAGAGAGATTTTAGATTGAAAATCATTGTCAGTGTAGGTTATAGTTTAGGTTACGTCCATGCATAACAGATGGCGCGTTTATTTTATCATAGCTCTCACATTGCGCTCAATTTCAAAATTCAACAGTTGGGGCTATACCGCCCAAGCAGAGAGTGATTTTTTTCGCCCAGTTATAATATAGGCTTTTTTGTACTCTTTTAACCAAATTATTTCTTATACAACTATTACTGAATTTTATTTGATCGTTTCATATAGTACACACATATAAACAAAGGAAGCTGGAACGAAACTGGACGAAGACGACATTGCTCGTGCTGTTACGAGCCTATTAAACGACGATGTAAGTACGAGAGGAGCAGCGGTCCTTTACAGAGTGCCTTACTCTACACTCAAGGATCATATTCATGCACATCAACGACAAGAAGCATCAGGAGGCGTCATGTGGTTTGGCCATGGGAAGCGAACTCGGACCTCCCGAGTGCTATAGAGTAAACTCTATTGTTACCAAAAGCACACAATTCTTCTCTTTTTTTTAACCATTCCTGAACTAGTCTCTGTTAATAATTGGATTATTCAAAGGCTTGTAGTTTTCTGAAATTAGATTCATTCTTTTTTATTTTTTTTTTCCTCATGTAAAGAGAGTTACACAGCCATCAGCTGAATATTACTTAAGCGTATGGTATTCCCCTATTTCCATTGTACCTAAAGGAAATTTGTAGCAAAATCACTTATACAAATGTTTAGGTCGATGAAATTAATATTTAAATTGAGTTTTATTTACGATGCTCTTTAATTGTTTCGGTTTTCAGAGTCCCATTCTATAGTGGACATGGAAGACTGCTGAATTTTGCTCAGACGCCTCTTTATCAGGCTTCAGGTTCTTTTATCTGCCCTAAATCTACGATACAGGACAATCGGTTTTACTTATCTTACGATAGAAGTCATGCTAATGAGTTCTATGCCGGGAAAAACTTAACGTTCTGCCGGGTACGAACCTGTGGCCTCGGTAACTAGAGACTAGCATAATGAATGATATAAAAGAATCAGCTTTTGCAAGGTTATTGGAGAATTGATAAAAAACTCAATTGAATTTAATAAATCAGTTTTTCTTGCTTATGTTGATACAAAGAAAACCAGTAGGTATAAAATCATTAGATAGCAATTAGCTTTAAAAATATTTGACTATCGCTTTGGTATACTGTATTCAATTGTTCTTATGTTTACAACGAAATGTTATAGTAATAAGGTCTGTGAGTATTGTCAAGAAGTAGGAACAAGAATAAGCATTCTCTTAAAAAAAAAGCTTGTGGAAGAAATATTAGAATATTTCATGTGATATTGATTGCTCTTAAAGATTGACTCAAGTATGAAACCTTAAAACTGTGGCAACACTACAATGTAAGGTGTAAACAACGTTAAGAGATCCGGTTACGATGTCTGCGGTTTGTTTTCAGTGCGACAAACAGCGCCTTGGGATGATGACAGGAGCCAAGGTACCCCGATGACCTGTAACTCGTCGCGTTGATGGATGTGGTCCCAAACAGACAAGGCCAATCTTACATCACCGGACAGACGTGGTTGGACTACTGGTAAGTTGTAAGAGTGCAATGTTATTTGTTCGCGGCAAAACTGGTAGATAACAACCAGAATATAGCTGTCAAAAACGGTTCTTTGTGTCAAGGACTTATCACGTATTCAGCGCCTACGTGTTACATCCGGCCTAACGTTAAATTACGAAAGACTGTGTGTAGGAGAGATATGCGCATCTTTATACGACGTTTTACTGATGTTCTCTTTTAAAATGTTTTATTTTCTTGCAGAAAATCGCCTTCTTATTGGTAGAAAATAACTTGTAAAATCGTGAGAAGATGCCTGAAATCTATCTTGAATAACAGCATAAACCGTTAAAAAAAGAAACTTTACTTCATTCACAAGATAGTAAGACAATATTTTAATGTTAATAAACAAAAATCAAGCATAGGGTACGCGTATCATTTTGATAGGATAAATATATTAGAGAAGTTGGTATTATGGGACAGTCCTTTTTGTAATTCTGTAAATCGTGAGGTTTTCAGTAAAAGGTGCATGTGGTATCATCATTTTATTTGTAATTCACTTTTCTTCATCATTTGAAAGTTCAAAAATCTCAGATATTAAAATATGGTCCTAAAATTTTGAGTAAATGATTACACGACGAAGTTAAGGTTTTCAAAATTAAGGTGGTAATATGGGACAAAGAAGAACAAGAATCAAAACACAAATGAAAGGGCAAATATCTCTATGTTTTATTAAATTTAAAGAAACTATACACGCAAAAGCTAAGAGTAGTACAATATTATTATTTTTTCAGTCATATAGATATTAAATATTAGTCTCAGCATAAACTTAAATAAGGAAAATCTGTGTTTATCGAGATGATTGTCTTTAAAATTAAAACTGAATCAAGAGCAAAAGTTACATACAAATCTATCACTCTCGCAAGCACTACAGTCCATATGAGCTCATTACAAATAACATACTTTATCCAAAGTTCACAAGGTCTAGAGTTCATAAAAGTTCGATTTCGCCTGTGCCTGTACTTAAAAAAGGAGACAAGCAACAGAGGAAGAAAAGCTCCAGCAGCAGTGATTACAAGCTCTCTATATAAGACTGTACTTGAAGCGAAAAAAATTCAACTAACATGGAACTAAAACATGCATATTGGAAAATTAAAGAAATAGGAACTTTAATGGATACAGGATTCATGTTATTAAATAAAGTTTAGGACCCTTAGCCTGGGAGTTGAGTACTTACAGCATAGTAAGTCGCCACAAAATAGTACGTGTCTCATAGCATATGAGAACCTCTAGTGGTCTACCGGGAAACATACGAGTCAGTTGGAGAATTTATGTCATGTCGGCATGTTGGCAATAGTAGCTCAGTGGTTTAGAGCAACCGGACGAAGACCAGGAGATCCGAAGTTCAAATCCCGGCTATGGTACTTAATTTTTCAGTCTGGCTGTATTCATTCAAACCTTAGCCTACACACGGCTAGTGTGGAAGAAATGATTATTTCTATATTATTTGAAAATTATCAAATAATAATCCAAGATAGAAAAAAATTTCAGAAATGCATGCGTTCAATATTTCATTCAAAATAATAGGCTTTAGAGGAAAGCCTACAACTAGCTCAAAGACTGAATTAGAAAATTATACTTTAAATGTAGCATAACATATTAAATATCTTCCTTATGGCATAAACTTACATAATGATAAAAAAGCTACAAATGACAAAAGCTAGTAAATTCAAAGCATTGTTTGAGAGTACACAAGGAACTTAAAAACAAGGTTAGAGAGGAAACTAAAAATTTATAAATTGATGACTTCCATGTTTATTTAAGTAATCAGTGAAACCTGCCTCAAAGTAATGTAAAGCAGAATTTTATAGGCAGAAACGATGTCCTTAGAAGTGTAAAAATACGTATGAGGTTGTATAAGATAAAAAATAAAGACATTAGAGATGAGATAAAAGTCCATTCAGGACCTACATAGGAAAATATTGGATAACAGACAAGATTGGACCGAGAATCTAATAGATTAAGAATGGAAAACTACAGATTTCCTGACAGCGAAAGGAAAGAAAAAAAAAAAAAAAAAAAAAAAAAAAGATCGAGCTCTATTGAAAGTGAAGCAGGGTCGGGATGTGACAAATAACAATAAGCAAGGACAACCGATTGGCAGTGAGTAGATATAGTGTAGAGACAAATATCAAAATTGAGAGCCAAAACAATTAAAGAAACTGTTTGAAAATTAAGAATACTGCCGAAAATCATTAGGAAAATAAAAAAAGTTTAATGTTAAATCGGATGAGACGAAATTGTTGATTGACCCCATGGTGTCACTATCAACAGTGAGTACTACTGTCGGGTTCTGCGTGATATGCATAAGAGTTTACGGAAGAAACGTCCGGGTTTTGATCACAAAGTGTTCTCTTTATGCAAGACAATTCACGACCGCATACAGCTCAACTCACATTCCAAACAATCATGGAACTCGGCTGGGAGATCGTGCCACATCAAATCCCTATAGTCCTGACTTAGCACCAGTTGATTTCCATCTGTTTGGCCCCTGAAGGAATTCCTTGGAAGAAAACAGTTCAGTACTGATGATAAATTGAAGCATGATGTCCTAGAATGGTCCCGTCGGAATTCTAGATCTTTCTATGCCGAAACATTTCAGTTGTCAGTCAAACTGTAGATGAAGATTATGTGGCAAAATAAATTCACTTGCCACACTTTGGAATTTGTTCTACTATTTGTTTCTAAACAAAATACCGGATTGATTTGAACGACTCCCGTATAGTTATGCTGAATACTGAACTAGATCGTTTGAACTAATACAAAAGTCTCGAAATGATTAATTCTAACCTAAAATATCCTATCATTACAAATCTGCGAAAGTTACGTATATTTTATAAATGAAGTGCATTTTATTATTATATTTTACATTCTGAAAAAATTAGTGTTGAATATATAACTTGAAACTTACACGCTTAAAATCAAGCAATGATGACGCTCGTTTGAAATAGAACAGTGTTGTTTTAACAATAAAAATAAAAACAATAACAATAATAATTTTTATCTTTGCAATATTTTAGGGATTTATGGCATACATCAAGCGTGTTTTTGGTATGGGTCATCAGTATCATATGAAATAGAAAAGCAGAACGCAAATATATAAAATGCGAGAAGATTTTAACGCAAACCACTTATAACTTTTACGAAAATTCTGAGAACCATATTTATTTCTTTTAAAGAAGAGTTTTATCCGATACTACTAATGGGTTTTCTTTATTCATTTGTCACCCATGATGCAAGGACAGCTTTATCTGACGTCCGCCGGAAGGCACGCTTGTTTTCCCTCACGATTATTTTTGCTGGGATCGAACATGCGTCGTTACAGGAAGTAGTTGTAAATGAATAATGTTCAGGAGAATCGCTCTTCTAATCATTTTGTAGATCATTAGGGTCAAATAAGATCATTTGCAAGGAGGCAACCAAGCTCAGCTATTAATCTTTTAATATCGGATCAAGTGAATACTTTATCTCGTTAACGAATCTAGATATTGGATAGAGCAAATAGGAGCGGAAAGTCCAAAAAGACAAAGAAACAACTGACGCGTTTCATCCACATAACTTTCACTTATTCTAAAAACTACGAGGGCTGTTCAATAAAGAATGTTCACAAATTTTTGACAACATATCTTTACACATCCTCATACTTTTTATGGTCCTTCTCAAAATAGTCTCCCCTGAATGTGATGCACTTGTCCCAGAGTTTCTGCCAGTCTTCAAAGACATGCTGGAAACCATTTTTTGAGAGATCCTTCAAAATCGCCTCCACAGTCTTCACTACTGCTTCTGATGATGGATAATGCCTCCCACGAATGCGTTTCTTCAAGTTAGGAAATAGATAAAAGGAACATGGGGCTAAATCCGGACTATAGGGAGAGTGAGGGATGCACTTCACGTTGATTTTTGAGAAGATATTCAGCAACAGCATTGGCAATATGCGGCCGCGCATTAACGTGATGCAAAATCCAGCCTGCTTCACAGACAGGTGGTCCTTTGCGCCTGATATGGACTTGTAATATTTTCAGGACATCCCTGTAGTATTGTCCAGTTACTGATGTGTATGCAGGTACAACATGCTGTTAAACCATTTCAAGAATATCAATCAATGAGCTTTGCTGCTTGCTCTCAGGATCAAAATGATGCAGCCAAGTTTCATCAGCAGTGATTACGTTTGAAAGAAACTCCGACACTGAATATGTCTGAAATTGCCTGGTTCTCACAGGCAGGAACCAGGAGTACCAACAATGAAACTACTACGGCGTGTTTGTTTCACATTAAGCTAACAGAATGTAATAAGATTGAATTTTAGTGCGAAGAATTATAACCGTAAAAAATTATGATTATTCTTTATTGAACAGCCCTTGTAAATGGAAACGAATTGCTTTCTTTTTCAGAAAAGGGAGTACTAGGATTAGACTTAGTATAAAGGGGATTTGGCACCGAAACCTGTGTTTTATTGTACCTAAATACTAAGGAGTCACAGTAGTGCAGAGGGCAGGGCGCCTTCTATTTACCATTTGGAAATTCCCCAGTAGGTTAGGACAACTTCATCCAATTCACCGTGGTCTGAAAACGGCACCACCGGGCCGGACTCTGAGGCCGAAGACCGTTCTCCCAGAGGAGGAAGTGGTTCACCCACAGCATGTCATCCTGCCATGCACACCAAGACACCCACCGACACTTCTTCCCTGAAAGAGACCACCAGATGAGAGATGATGTGAAATGATAATGTAAATGAAAAGAAACAGGAAATTCGGGGGATGTAATTAACCTAGTCAGCATTCACCCGGCGACCCGGGAAAACCTGAAAAAAAACTCATGTCATATACGTTAGCCAAGGAATCGAGCCCGGGCCATCCAAATTTGGTATAAAAATGTAAATGCCGAAAAACACACAATTATGTACATATTTATTATGCTGTTTCTTGTTATTGATTTGAGCCTTCAAAATATTATACCTTTTTCAGATTGGAAGATTTTCTTTTTTATACACGGGTCGTTAAAATTACTGGCAACACTGCCTGCTTTTGGCGCTATCAGCGGTAAGTCATGTAAGCCAATAACAATGAAAAATAAGAGCGTCTAATCTTTGTTAGCTGTGACTTGGAGACAATTTTATTTAATAAGACATTTTAGTAAGTTTAATTGGATGCCGTTATCTTTAGGGCTCTAAATACGTTTAGTAAATAAGAACAACGATGCTTCATTAAAATTCATGTTGCAAGCGGTATTAATGGTCGACGATGTCATAGATTTATTGGAAGCTTGTGGTAGACAAGCTGTACGTCGTAAACGTCCAAATCTCCTGAATTCTCATCCCATTGTGTTAAATGATGGTGCTCGCTCTTACAGATCTGCCCGTTTTTCATTTACTTCGAAGATAGAACTAGAAATTCTGGAGCATCCTCCATACCCATATATGAGCCCATGTGATTGCGACCTTTTGAGAAAATGAAATTATCACTTAGAGGAGTTCACTTTGGAACCAGAGAGGCAATTATAGCATGGTACCGAAATTAGGGATTCAGTAAATTAGATATTAACATGGAGTATATTTGTTAAATGTAAAACAGGTTGTTTGTTGGATTAGCAGTTTACTGGATGGAAAGGCATCATCGCAACGGGTCCATCTAGCAAACACTTGGATACAAGTGCCTTTCTTAGGCCCTTCCATAGTAGCTACTGACCGAAACGAAAGGATACAAAGGTCCACATGTAACAAAAAGTCGACTGAGTAAGGGAATTCTGGCGTGAATAGCACAATTTTCTTGAAAGGATTCACACATAGCTGGACGATCTATCCAGGAAGGAAGACGTGGCTCGGGAAAATATTTGTTCCTGCTCAACTAACGAATTACATATCGTGTAATATGCGCTTCATATATGGTAACTCCAGACAGTAATATAGATTGGTTTCCCTTAGTCGGAAACTTCGCGATTTACTTAATTATAAAACAGAAGCAGTCATTAAACGAGTCTTAAACTAGGATTCCAGTGTCATTAGGGTCATCCTTTATACTCACGCAGACCCCGAGAGAAAACTCTTGCTCTATACTGAGGCTAGACCGCGGATCGTTTCAGATTTGCATAACGTACCCAGAAGAGCGGTGACAAGCATCAGTAGAGCAGTGTGTTCGAATATTAGGGCAACAAGGCGCTGTGGATGGCATCCGTCGGCTCTCTGATGTCTGAGTTGGAGGAGATTACATCTAAGCACTACAATAATGTGATTTTTCTTAAGAGATTTGAGCATCATATTAAGCCTGGAGTATTTCTTTATTTACTTAGATAGGATAGGTGCAATAAGGCAATTTGTACAAATCTTAATCTTGATTAACATGACTTAAGTGTTTGTAAGGTAGTTTTTATAAGGGTGAGTACAGAAATTTGTGCCAGTATATAAATGTTTCTTTATACCTCTCTGAATATGCCCAGTGCTTTTTCGTCTGTTTTTCAATTAGTAAATCATATCTCTTCTGCTTTCTCCATGAGCTTGGCTTAAATGCGCAGTTGCAAAAAATGCAGTAGTTATTGAAACCAACGCTCTGTTAAATGCAGTGTGTTAACCACCAGTTATTTCACGTGGGTCATTCGTAATACTCTGGAAGATACCGTGCGAGCCATATAAACCTGAACCACTTCAATAGGGTATAACTTTTGAACCAATAGTAGCAACTTTGGGAGAATATAATACACAATAGGGAGATTATAGTACACTATTTATATCTCAGAGAAAATGTTGGAAGCGTCCTCCACCAGCATCTATGGATCGTTGGTCCCATTTTCTTTGATACGACTGTAGACACTGAAGTTTATATGGGGATATTCAAGGCATTTGTGCAGCAGCTGGATGGTATCAAATTGAGAAGGTTACTTACAGCAAGATGGAGCAACGTGCTATGCATCTAATGACACCATGGAACTTGTAACCAGTTTGATTGATAATTGAATAATCTCAAAATGTTTGTGCCTTCCAGATCTCCTGACCTAACCTCACCGGAATTTTTCTTGTGGGGGTATCTAAAAACAGATAAAAGAATAGGCCATGGGCAATTGATGTTCTCAAGGAATACATTCGAACCGAAATAAGCAACATTGGCGAGGATACTCTCCGTAAAACTTCAGAGAATATGGTGAGACGATTACAGTCATGTATAGATGCTGGTGGAGGACACTTCCAACATTTTCTCTGAGATGTAAATAGTGTAATGTAATCTACCAATTGTGTACTATATTCACCAAAAGTTGCATGTGTGTCCTCTTACTGGTTCAAAAGTTATGACCTATTGAAATGGTTCAGGTTTATATGGATCACACTATATAATTAGAGCGTGCACTCCCCCATTTTTTCATATCCTAGCTCAATTCAGATATAGATTTGTCTCAAAACATCTGTATGCTTTTATTCTGGGTTTAATCCCCGAAAGAATCATAACATCAAAGCCGATTTCATCATATTTTATTGCAGAAGCAGGAAAAAACAACGCAGTAATTGAGGGCGTTCCCTCATGCTTTGATCTCATTCATTTGACCATACCATTCCTCCCTCGCATGACTGGGCATCTTAACGCTATTGCGATGCTACAAAACCTGGCGTTATGAACCCGGCAATGTTGCAGTGTAATCATTGTCGTGCTTCAATTGGATGAGACAGTTTTCTCTAGGCAAATCACGCAACTCGTCATTGGATTATGTAACCTTAAATATACGTTAGATAGAGTTTAACGTTTGATAAACTCGTTGTCTCAAACAAGAAGACGTGTATCATAATGTATATGTTTTGTTTGTTTTCGCAATACCACGACCTGTAGTTCAGTATGTTAAACTGTTACGGACCCTGATGCCCTTTATACGTGGCATCGGTCAGTAACCTGACTGGCGTCATAATCTGCTCGTGGAAAGATTTAAAAAACTGTAATTGTAGCCGTAATGGGTGCAATTAGTTATGTGCAACAGTTGTAAAAGTATTTTATAAGGTTATAACTGTAAAGCTCTACTCTTCTTTGCTTTACCTTTCCTTTGCAGCAATCGTTTAACATTTTTAAGGCTGCAATAAAGGCGTGATTATAAGGCTTCAAAACTGAGCATACTCAGATCAATTTAAAAGAGTCAGTATTCAAGTTAACAAGTAATAAACTCTCATCTTTAATGTTTACGAAAGATAAATAAGTTTTAAGTTCATTTTAGTAAATTTCAATATACTCTATTTTATGAAATTCACAGTTTTTGAAGTTGTATCAGTTACGCAGTTACGTGGCACTTAAAAATTAACTTTCAAACTCATTTTAAGAAACAAGAAAGGGAAACTCAAGAACTTTTCAAAATAGTTCACAAGTTTCGTAATATTTTTTCCCAAAAAGCCTACATAATCAAGTATCAGAGAAAAAAGGAAGCCCAGGATCTTCTTTCTGAGAAATGAAAAGCATAAATACAAGTTGCATAAACTGACTTAGGCTCAGTGAGTTATCTGATTTGAAAAGCTATCAGTGTGATTCTTTATTTGTTGATAAACAGCAAACTAATTCAAAGACCTAATAGTGGTCCGAACTACAAAAGCCCGGGCCTTAAAGTACTTGCAGCATAGTAAGTCGCCTTAAGGTAGTTGTCTCATGTGTTTATGAGAACTCCTAAGTGGTTTACCGGGAAAACCACGAGTCAGTTGGAGAATTTAATGTCATGTCGGCACGTTGGCCATAGTACCTCAAATGGTTAGAGCGGCTGGATGGCAACCAGAAGATTCGTGGCTCAAATCCCGGCTGTGGCATTGAATTTTTCTGTTTGACTCTATCTTTCCATAATTCAAAGTGTTTATGAAGTAGATTTGGCTTACGAATTAATCATCATTTCTGCTTCATCTAGACAACTAGAGGGATTATTTTTAATTGGTCCTTTGTACGATACATATGCTAACACAGTCTTTCACTTGAAACACCTGAGTGCTGAAATTCAGGTGAAATTTATATAAAAGAATGTTGTATATGACAGGCACCAAATTCTTATGTTGACGTTTTATGTTTGGATAAATATCATTTGTTATTAAGAGCAAGTTATAGAAAAGAAAGAGAGAATGAAATAGAAAAAAAAAATATTACCAATAGGAATGTGAGTAGGTGCTTTTGTATCAAACCACTGAGAAGTGACGATGCTTTTACAGTACACAAGTTTAAAGTATATGATTTGTACACTAGTTTTAGTAACTCACATAACTACAAATGAAATATAGGAACTAATCTGTAATTCAAGAGTTCTGAATTGAATAACAAACTTTGGTTATTTTTACATTACCTTACATTAGCAAAATCAGAACAAAATTACTCCCATTATCAGCTGATAATCCAGATGGTGGAGGTCTGTTGCTGGTGGTGATGATAAGTTTCTGAGGTGAATAGAGTTACTTATGTGCAGATATACATGCACCTCATTTCAAAAATGTGTAAGAATGAATAGTTAAAGGGTGCCAAAGTCATTCATTGGGCACAAGCTGAAATATCCAGGTATTCAGTTGTTTTCCCTGAGTAATTTTGCAGTTTTTTCAGAGAAGTGGCAAAACTAGAATAACAGTATGCAGCCAATCCATTTTACTTTTGGCTCTAAAATTTTGATTAAAGTATCATAGGTTTACGACATTTTTAAAACAAATGAAATGTATATCTGTAATTTTTCGGGAGTAGACTGAGTTCCTCTTCATTCGGATGAGTTTAGTATGACTCTTAAGCCATATCAGAGAGAAAAGTGTTACTACACAAATGCATAGATCTTCCTAAGGCCCAAAATTTGTCACATAAATTTCTTTTATATGGTGTTGAACATTTCAGATATACACTAATGTTTGTGAATACTTCAACACTAAGAAGGAAACACATGAATTCGATGAATTTAATACCACAGGTAGGATATATCACAGTAAAAGAAGTATATTACATTTTTAAATCTGTACTTGAGTCTGTGCCTGCGTTTGCTATAGTCTCCAGGCGCTGCAATTGGAGCTGCTATACATCGTGGCATAGAATCGAAAACGTTCTGAATAATCCCTTAAGCAATCTTCCTCCATGCAGTTAGTATGCGAGGCTCATGACACTGGGTACTAGAGGACCGTGATGATCAAGTTGAAAAGCCATATCCGAGTAATTTTTGATGCAAATGTCAGGCCAGGGAAGTACTGTCCTCCACAGGAGAGAAAGTCTCCGGGCCGTGAGACGCAGGGGGATTGCAGAAGGTTCCCACACCCTCCTTGGCGAGGTTTATGACACCCCATGTCAGTTCAGTTACAGACTATTCAAAAACATTTTGACGGCTTCTATTTTTGTGAATGAATCTTCTCGGTTTTTGGTACAGAGTGAATAGGGCACATGTTTTTAACGGTTTTTCTCCTTGTGTAGCGTACGTTCTCTGTCACACACAATTGCTGTCCTTGTTCCACTGTGTAAGGTTGGCACATTCCTTTCAAGGATCTTCTTTGCGTTGCTGGAGAGTAATGGTACTCATCGCTCTTCGATGAAGGCTTGGATGCTTGCAATATGTGACCGAGCATTATCCAGCTGAATGCAACCTTTGGAGATACCTGAAGCCTTAGGAGTACCTCGAGCTCTACGGTCCCCTTCAGGTGTCGACCTCAATTCAAAATGCCTCAGTTTGTGTGAGGCGATGTCGACTGTTTTAACCAAGACACCCAAATATCTAGCGTTTCTCAGCTATGCCGCTCAACAATACAGGCCTCCAGTTTGCACTCACCACTGTGTCATTGAATATATATGTAGACATCACCGTACGACAGCTTGAAGTGGGACTCGTACAAAAGGACTATATTTTGCCATTCAGCATACCATTGATGGTATTCGCCTACCAGCAGGAGGTGGTTGAGATTTCTGGACAATGGATGTCAACATAGCGGCATATGTGCAACCAGTCCTATTTGTGGCGAACCATCGATGCAGACACATTTCCACCCTGATACCTCTACTCTGATTATATTGGGTGCAACACTGATCTTGAAGGACAAACGTGTTGGCCTAGGTGTACCTCATCTCTCTGCAATCCACATATTCCTGTACACACTTCTACACATTCACCAACTTTCATCAGGGGAATTCTTTCATTCAATTCACAAACTCTCGCATTTACTTTTAATGGTGTGCGTTGTCAGATAGTAAGTTGTTATTCCCCTTCTCTTAGTGTCACTATTTCAGATAAAGTTACCTGCTCTTAAGGTATCAGTTATGCATAAGCCTGCTTTATTCTACTATTTCCATTGTACCTACAACAACATAACTTAGACACAGGTGTAACTGTAGCATAGGTTGTCAGGGTCAGCTGTTCACAGAGTGTGTGAGGCTAGCTAAAACAAACCAATATGGATGCGACGCAACACTTGACGTGCTACCATACTGTTCTTTCTTTTGTTTCTTTTAGCTGCTTATCCTCCTCACATGGAGGACTTAAACTCCCATGACCCACAATTGGACGAACCGCACTGCTCACCCTTCGAAATTTTGAAATTTCAGAAATACTTTTCTTTGAAAATTTCTTTCATCCATGCAGATACTTTAAATGAATAATTAATTTATGCATAATAATTGCATATATATAATTTTTACCGATAATCAGAAATACCACATTTTTTGCAAAATAGATTTTATTTAACTTATTGTTTTATAGGCCCGTAAGTTCATCATATATTTTTATGGTTGCAGAATTAATAATATAGTATGTTAGAATATATTTTCTGAAAGTCTTTTAAATAACTCGGCAGATTTTCAATTAAAAAATGCCAATATTTACGAAATGCTGCCCTTGAGGTCATCTGATGAAACTGTACTCTTTATATGCAGTGTTATTCTTTAGTGGACTTTTTTCTTTCACAGAGCCTTGATTACACAAACTTTGGCATATCCACTATTTTACGTCACACTTCAACGGAACATGACTTATTGTAAGCAATAAGATGGTAGTCTACAATGCAGTTAACATTTCTCTCATTACTGCCTGTAATATAGCACCTTTTTCTAGAGTCTATCTTGTTTAACAAGTCGTGGATAGATAAATAAGCATTTGCAAGGAATAGTTTGCATACAGGCGTGAGTGGAGAAAGCTATGGTTTCTTTCGTTTGCATTTATTCTACTTCTGAGATTAGTTTCTTATGGCTATTATTTCTATTCAAGACACGTACAGACTATTGGATGCATTCTATTACTAAGTGTACATATACTTCTTAAATAACAGTAGGACAGAACTCGTTTTTTATCATGGTATTGAAGCAAACCAAATCACAAGAACTTGTTTTAAGATTTAGTACAAAAAGATAAGGCTTTTTTCATTTCGTTTTAAATTTTGGCCCTTTACATCATTTAACACTTCAGTGCCCGAAAATGGCAATGCTTCCCAGCATTTTCGTTATGAGTCCCTTGTTGCAGAAGCTGAACATTTGAAGTTGTCACATTTTGCCACGAATTCCCCCACTCCCTGTGCAAGGCTAGCCGTCCATCTTCTTCCCTTTACTTTCACATTTTCTCAGCTTCCCCCTCATCTTTGTGAATGTCAACCACTTTCCCCGGCGGATTACACCCAAATTAATAAACAATGAAAAAGGTCGGCGACATATGCGCTTGTATTCTGCATAAGGACACCAACTGCGTTCAAGATTTACAGACTAGCTGAACTGCAATGCAAAGATGGGACAGGACGTCCACCGGCATGTAGATTTTTGACCTACAAATTTTTTACTATTGAGAGGTGAATCAGAGTAAAAATGCAATATAATAGACTGAATTTGCAACTTGATCCTCGGCTGTCCGCACGGTTGCACTAATCAACTGAGATTCCATGGTAAAATATGCAGGTACGACGTTAAAGTGACTTACTTTTCAGGATAAACTACAATGCGTCTTCAAACTCATAATGACCCCAGTAAAATTCATTTATCACAGTTATTTAAAATCTCGTAAGCACTTCATGTGCTCGTTACAAAACCATAATTGCATAACTGTGCAATGATTTATAGACTACGTCATTCATTTCAATCCCACTTAAAGCCCGGACTTATTTGTATCATTATTTCATCAAAATAATTGACTGTCACACATGCCATTTATAGGCTAAAGATAGAAATATGCACCCAAACTGAAATGCTCCATGCCTTAGACAGGATTTTATCTGTGTGATTCCAATTTCCTAACCATAATCTATGCACTGTTTGTATAAAAGAATAATCACTTTTATATTTTTGGTAACTGGAACTCACTGATAAAGAGAAACAGGACAAAATAACTGTCCGACAACAGTTTTTTTTTTTTAATTGACGTCGTCCGACATTAAGTCATATCGGACGATGAATGGAATGGGTGAAATGATGCTCAAATGAGCCCTGGGTACACTAAGCTTAGAGATACCCGACATTCGTATTCTAGGATAAGGAAAACCCTCGGAAAAAACCTTATCCAGGTAACTCACCCTGACCAAGATTTGAACTCAGGATCTCTTGAACGTAAGACAGACACGCTACCATCTACGCTACAGAGATGGGCAGAGAGAGAGAGAAAGAGAGAGAGAGATAACAGTAGTTGTACATTTGAGAAATAATTAGTACATTTTTGATGCGCAATTCCAAATTTCATTAAAAGATGACGCGGTTAGATTTTTTGCCTGTTCTGTTCGCTATGGCTGGCAGGGAAAGTATTGCATTTCGTACAAAATGACGATAACTTTATTTCATTGGAAATAATTTTTCTGAGAACTCCTGAATAAGTTAAATATTTGTGTGTGCGTGTGTGTGTGTCGATCATCATGACTAAAACTACAGTAAAAGCTTCAACATATATTTGGTATCATTCATTTGGGACTATTCGATCGTGCGCAGTTGTAACATTCCCTTTTTGTTTTCCAGTTGTTAAAGCATATACTTTTAAATAATCTGTATGATGTCATTTAATACTTATTGTCTTTATTTACTACAGAATGGGTCGTATGCCCAAGACCAGAAAGGTTTTGAGGATGGGAGTTACAAATATGATTTATCACAGCCTATTTTTATATAATTTTGGATATTTGAAGGTCGTCAGAACTTCTAACATTTACCGTATATTATATTCATCAATAGGTTCTGATATGTCAGAAAGAGCTCGTTGTAACTTCCAAGAGTATTCTGGCGAATCATTTACTATAGTAATGTGACTTTGTGGATTCGTAAGTTTAAAAGTCAAGTTTGCAGAAATTCAAAATCATCTTTATTTCCGCAGAAAGACAGTTTGTAGAGCCATTTGCAGCAGCAGAATTACGTAACATACAGAAACGCAACCTTCACGGTCGTCTGCCACACGTCCACACCGCTGCACACTCAATTCATAAGTCCATAGACAATCTCAGCAGCTCCGCTGCGCCACTGAGCTGTCCAAGAGCAAAGAGAGCCAAGAGCGAGAACAAGTCGTCCGGGTGTTCCCGGACGGTGGGTAGAGCGCCACGGTACCTATCCGCTGTGCGGATTTACCCGTGCGGTCTTACAGGATTGGTCATTTCTCCAAAGCTTGGATGTTCTTGTTAACTGATGGACCTGATTCGACCTCTGCTAGTGCTCCCAGCGGCGGGGGTAACTTCCAAGTAGGAGGCCAGTGCCCTAAACCGCCACGCTAGGAGCACCCTGCGTTGCAGAGTCCGTCCAGTGTGGCGGGGCCAGGAGCGAGAGGTCGGGTGGTTGGGGACCATTTATGTTGTGGTTCTCATTTTGGCTACACAGGGGGACCTGACTGCCGGGGGTCAGCAGACAGGCCAAATCCGGCCCTAGTGTGGCCGGGACAGAGTGTAGTGCTGCAGGGATGAGAGGCTGGTCTCACCACCCAAGGGCGTCCTTGGGGAGGCGCTAGCTCTTTCTCCTCCTGGGCACACGGTGGTCATATTGCCCTTGTGTGTTAACTAGGTGGTTGGGATGGGATGTAATTCCGGCATACAATGTGCGCGAGCGTTCATGCACAACGTCCTCAACGTAAGGTATGCCAGAATGGGTGTGTAGGATGTGTTATGGAAACGTACTTTCGGTATCGTAGATCATCCTAAGCGCCCTGTTCTGCACGGCTTGCAGTCTGCGGATGGTGGTACGAGCCACCGATCCCCAGACCTCGCATCCATACAGGATCAGGGGCGGGATGATCGCACGATACACCCGTAGTTTCAGGCGAGTGGGCGTGGTTGATCGGAATATGGGGTACAACTGCCTGAGCGCTGCATGTCGGAGGCTGATTTTTTCACGGGCATATGGGGTGAAGGTGAGGCCACGGTCCAATCGGACACCCAGGTATTTGGCAGATCGGGTCTGACTAGCCGTGACGCTTTTATAACCGAACCATGTTCCTCGAGAGTTGCCGAAGCCACACGATATTTCGTGGCGTAGCGAGAACACCATGGAATTATCTCTGTCTCTTTCTCCCGCTGTTCTCTCTCTCGGCAAGTGCCAAGCACTCATCGGCTCCGTGGGCTTGGCTTGGGTGCTATTTGTCTCTCACTCTCGGCTAGCGAGGGCGGGCAGCAATTATTAAAACAATGTCTGACGACAATAATGATGAAGATAATAATCATGATGCTGATGATAATAAAGATTGTTATTCCATATTATCCTTGCATGTTGTTTTTCAATTTATTGTTAAACTTCGGTAAAGTTATCCAAGAATATCCACAGGTGTGGATCCGAATTCGATATCAAGTTTGAAATTAATATCCATACCGATGTCCCAGAAGCTATTACGTTCTGAAATATTGACTTATGGATGTTTACTGTTGGTATTTTAAATGTTTGCCCTTGCAATTCCATATAAACTTCTAATAATTGATTTTACGTCAATGATCTTTACTTCAGTTTTATAAAAACATAAGAATCAGTAATTTTTAGTATAGTGTTAAAGCCACAAATGAACTTGCTGATATTACATAGTTCATCCGACTCTCATCAAGTGAGCCCGGGTTAGATCCTAGGTGACTGCAAAGTGAGATTTGTAGTGGAAAACACGGCGCTGGGGCTGGCTTTCTCCGGGATCTCCGATTTCTCCCGCCAACATTTCGTCAATTGCTCCATCATAATCAATTATTCATCTCGCCCTCATACTAGGGGCGGTTCCTCCATAAGGTTGCAGGTTTGCGCTACACCCACTGATTCTGAATATACAACAGGTGCATTTTGCACATTAAAGCTGTACTTGTTTGCATTGTTTTATATACAAACATGTTTCAATTACGCTTATCGTCTGTAGCTGCCCATGACCGCAGAAGTCGAAATAAACAGTGATTAGCTGTTGGAGCCGCCAGGTTTGCAGTGAAGAGGTAACCTAAGATTTCGCCAAAATGTGGGTTCCCTGAGGGGTGGCGGGAAGGTGAAGAGAGGGGAGTGGCTTCTTATACATTGCTTAAATGGAGGTTTATAAACCTAGCTCCTCCTACTCTTAGCAACGGCTATAGCGTGACCTTCAGGCTTAGCTTCTGTGTGTTCTGCTTTTCGAACACAGGGAGAATTTAATTAAATGCATGGAGGTTGTTCAGAAGAGAGCTGTGTTAAACAACAACGCCACACCTGTTCAGGCTTCTGGATTTAGGCCACTTTGAAAGATTATAATTTTGTATTCTGGCTGTCCTTCTTCTACAAGATCATGCCACATGTGGACATTTTGTACAATCAGCTGCAAAAAAAGACTGCAATGCAACGTTTGCCATCGCCCAGCTAAACGCATTTGAAAGGGAAGTGCGAAAGGCAAGAAGTAGCGTGGATATCGAGGAACACGAAGAAACTGCAATTAAGAGGAGAAGAATAGAAGATCATGATGTGAAAAGAAGAGCAGATCTTGAAGTCTGTGACATTATTCTTAGAGAAGCAAAGGACAGATTTAGCTTCAGGGAACATCTGGTAGCCTCGACTTTGTTTCATCAAGAAAATTTCTAAGACATTTCCAGAGGATTCCCTTAGAGTAACAATAAGGTTCTATCCTTTTATCATTGGAACAAAAATTCGTAGAGAACTGACTGTAATTTACAGTCCAGAGGAATTTCGTGGAATGTCCGGCGTTTTGTGTTTGATGAACTTCATTAAGGAAAACAATTTATGTACTACATTCAGCGAATATGTCAAACTCCTCCGAGTACTGTTAACTATGCCAATGTCTACCGCTGAAGCAGAACGCTGTTCCTCAACTTTAAAAAGAGTAAAAACTTTCCTTACGAACACAATGTCACAGGACAGATTGTCATCATTAGCAATGCTTTCAATTGAAAGAGATTTTTTTATGAAGATCAACGACTTCAACGCAAAAGTTATCGATAGATTCGCCAGGTCTAAGGAGAGTAGAGCAGAGAATCTGTATAAATGGGTGAGTCATTACTACTCTGTATTTTATTTTTCATTTGTGCACCACCAATAATTTAGCCCACCAGCCACCACTGCCTCATACTATCATCTGCTTCTCTCACCCGGACACTAGGCATCGGGCTGATCACCTGGTTCTCTGTCATATCCATCTCTTCGGTTCCCCATACCCGAAGGGATGGAGGAACAAGAATCCTCTAAAAGCGATGTGAAGTAGTATACTAGGGATAAGGTAAAAAAAGGAAGATACTGCATAGCTGTTGGAAAGTTCTGACTTATGTAGACCATTTCAGGTAAAATTACAATACACGAGGTTCCAGATACAAAGAAGTGTAAAATCAAAGCTTGTAGATGACAACGTATTTTGCTAATTTTATTAAATTTTGGATTAAATAATACATTTTTGCATTAAAATTGAAATAATATTACCAGAGTATCACTTATAGAGCGTTTTAAGGGTTTTAATCTTTAAGGTAGAGCTGTTAATTCTACTTCAGATTTTCACAAATATGAGGTATTATTTTTTTAGCTTTGCACACCTATTTATTTACCTGTTGTGGCTAGTCTTTCAGAGCCCGCCTCGGTAGCGTAGATGGTAGCGTGTCTGCCTCACGTTCAAGAGGTCCCAAGTTACATGGATGAAGTTTTTTCCGACGTTTTCCCTTATCCTGAAAGACGAATATCGGGTAACTCTGAGCTCTGAGGACCTCGGACTCATTTGAGCATCATTTCACCCATTTCATTCATCGTCCGATATGACTTAATGTTGGAGAACGTAAATTACAAAAAAAAAGTCTTACAGCCTTTTCTAAAATCATGAAGTTGCTGTAATGGACAGTAAATCACAATGAATGTTAATTTAGTTAATTGATAGAGAAATTAATCATTTCTCCACACTAGCCGTACATAGGCTAAGATTTTTGATGGATAGAGTCAACATGAAAAATTCAATGCCATGGCCGGGATTTGAACCACGGATCTCCTGGTTTCCGTCCAGTCGCTCTTAACCTTTGAGCTACCATGGCCAACGTGCCGTCCTGACATTAAATTCTCCATTTGACTCAGGAGATCCGTGGTTCAAATCCGGCCATGGCATTGAATTTTTCATGTTGACTCTATCCATAAAAAATCTATGTACGGCTAGTGCGGAGAAATGATTAATTTCCATCAATTTACTAAAATAATAAAAGTTAAATGATGAAGCATGGGACTCAAGTGCTTGCAATAGTAAGCCGCCACAAATGGTGTATTTCATATGCGAGAGCCCCTAGTGGTCTACCGGGGAAATATATGAGTCAAATGGAGAATTTAATGTTAGGACGGCACGTTGGCCATAGTAGCTCAAAGGTTAAGAGCGACTGGACGGAAACCAGGAGATCCGTGGTTCAAATCCTGGCCATGGCATTGCATTTTTCAGGTTGACTCTATCCATCAATGAATGTTAATTTAATTTTGACTACTTGGCTCTCAAGTGCTCGGATCGTGGAAATATTTTCAATGTTAAGGTATTTTGCCATGTATATTTTTCAGAAAATTGCACTTGGAATTTATCTTTGTTAAAATAGGGATTCACTTTATTATACTGAGATTTTCGCAGGTATGACTTGTATCAAAGCTTCATGAAAAGTATACTTATTCTGAGGAATATTATAGGTAAGGTCAAGTTTAAACGAGTATATTTTATATACTAAAGGTATTCTGCATATAAACTATAACTCGAAAACTATTACTTTTACTTCAAAAATGCATTCTAAAAACTACCTGCACCTCCTAGCATCGAAGTTCTAATTTTCAGCATTGAGTAAAGTATTCCTGGGCTGCGCAGGATAGAAATAAGAATTTCTCATGAAGAGTAGTTTTCATCATTCGTCCTTGGATAAGGTTTACGTGTAATATATTCATAATATTAAAGAGAAATATAGATTTCTATCATGTTATAGAAAGTATTGTAATGTGCGTGTAACAGTGTTGAGCTATCCACCTAGTTTCGTAACGTTGTGGCCGTTATTTCCTCAAGCCCAGCACGAAGTTGAAACAAAAGCGTTAAGAAATGCTTCCATTTAAGGCAACTAGGTCCTTAAGTTCCTCACAAAATATTCATTTACATGCATTAACTTTTCAGAAGCGCTTATCTGTTCGTGCTTCTCATAATGTAATTTATTCATAGCTACTGCAAATTGAATATAAAGAGAAAAGCGATTATATAAAACTATTATGTAAAGATGCCTGTAATGATTTGCTAGCTGTCGGCTATCTTTATAAACCTGGGATGATTATTTAATTCATTTAATTTATATAGGGCCAAATGGATCTAGTTATTTTAGGGCGCTTAAACACCACACACGCTCTCACTTTAATTTTTATTCAGATGTATCTATTATTTATTAAATCATCGTACATATTTTGGCGCATTCATTCCTTTATTTTATTTATTTATTTTTTTTTTTTTTTTTGTAATTTTACGTCCTCCAACGTTAAATCATATTGGACGGTGAATGAAGCGGGTGAAATGATGCTCAAATGTGTCCATGGTCCTGGAGCTTAGAGTTACCTGACATTCGTCTATCAGGATAAGGGAAACCCCGGAAAAACCTTATCCAGGTAACTCAACCTGACCGAGATTCGAACTCGGGACCTCTTGAACGTGAGGCAGACATGCTACCATCTACGCTACCGAGGCGGGCATTCCTTTAACTCTGAATGCAATGCTTTCGTAACTGATATTAACGAAATGATGTGAATTGTGGGCGTGTGAAGTGTTTCTTAGTTTCGTTGATCTCTGTCCATTTAACCCTTCTGTCTTTAAAATTGAATTGGTTATAAGAACGTTTAAATTATAATAAATAACGAATTTAGAGATTTTTTTATCTTGTTTTCTATCCTGTAGTAATTTTATAACTAATGGGTCTATAGTTTCTATTAATACACAAAGCTCAGTCAGCTCAGTATTCTCAGTATTCAGCAGTATTCACTCAGTATTCAGCAAAATAGTATATAACTGCCGCAAGGTGTTAGAAGCAGCAGTTGTTTGTTGGTTATTGTGACAGTTGACGATTGAAGTGAACCGCAATGATTTCATTGGGGCCCTCCATTTCGGATTATCAATTTAATAATGTTGCAAATTACGTACATAAGCTAACCGTCCACACAGATAGCATACTCAGATGCTAATTATATTCCAATATTTTACAACTTACAACTTTAGCCTACATTTACTTATTTTCACCTTGTTGCTACCTTGGCTCACATGACACTCTGGTCTTCTGCTCTGCCAGGCAGGTCTTAACCTCCATGCCTCCTTGTTACTTATTAGTCCCATTCTTCCCCCCTCATCTTCCTTTCTTATATTCTTTACACTTCTGGCCCATGTTTCTTTTACATAGACATTGTTACCGTGTGGTATTGTTGTGCTGCCGCATCAAGCTGGAGCCGGGCGCGTAGGCAGGAGAGAGACAAAGAGAGGCTCTAGGGCGTTCGGTTTATTCTTGTTGCCGAAAAATTTCTCGGATGGTCTACGGCATTTTAGAAACAATGGCTGGGGAGTATAAATATCGGCGAGGTGTTAGAAGTGGCAGTTATTTGTTGGTTATTGTGACAGTTGACGATTGAAGTGTACCGCAGTGATTTCATTCATTTGTTTTCGTGCAGCAAAACACCGAGTCAGCCATGGAAACAGCTGATTGTTAATTTCACGTCTTTTTACTGCAGCAAAAGTTGTTCTAAATTTCTGCAAAGAAAATTTACAAATCTACGTAATCTACGCAGTCACAATACCATTAGATCGATTTCTAAAATGCTGAGACAATTATTTAGCATATGCTTACATTAGTATGTAGAGAAAAAGCAGAAAAATGGCAAGTAATAGAAAATAGGGAGGGAAACTCGCCCACTGCCCCCTCCACGCATATCAATTATGGCTAACACTTGAGATGAAGATAGGGAAGCGCAGGAGGCCATGGAGCCGCAGCCAGATGGGCCACATAGAGTCGCGACAAGTGGAACCAGTAACCCCCCCTCCCCGCCACCAACACTATTATTACCTCCATAAAAATTAGTTTGACATAAACTGTGTGCTTTGAGGAGATAATAGGACGTCTGTGTAGTAAATTTTAAGATTTTGTATTTAATTTGTTATGAAAATATCACATATGATATTTTAAACAACAATTTTTAGAAAATAAATATTTTGAAACCAACTTTCTAATCTCTGTTTCATATAACCTTGCCCCGCTAACATGTATCACTCCGCGTACAACTACCCTCCCCCTCATCCCAATTGGATAATGCTTTCGCGTCATAGGCCATAGGCGGTGCCTTCCCGTCACATTTAAAACTGCAGTAAACTTCATAATAATTGGCAGGAAGATAGATAAAATCATACAAATAAGAATATGAAGGCATGCAAAAATACAAGTTTATAATGAAATTGGGCAAGTTTAAGCTGAATGAATGAGCAATGAATCTGAAACAAGTTTATAATGAAAGGCCTTCGGCCTTTTTCACTGGGATTTTTTTAAAACCAGCACACATACCTTGCAAAAATTTTGTCTTTCAGTCTTAAAAGTCGTGTCACGCCATACTTGTCATGTGTCCTTCATGCACCCAAGTTTCGTCAAGGTAGTATATTTTGCGTCTTGTATCTCGGTACAAACTGATTGTCCTTAAATAACGTCTTCGCCACACAGCAATATCGCCCCTAGAGTGGTAAGTTTTCCTGTTGTCTCAATTTCATGTCGCGATGTTCTTACGCACCTAACATCACAGCTACAGCAATTCGACTTTTCTCACTGACAAAGACAGATTCTTCTCTGTGCATGCACCACTTCTTTCTTCGCCGCTTTATAAAGGTTTTCCCTTACGATACTTCAGCGTAAATCTGGTGGTACACTCTGTCATTATACATATAAGTACACGCGCGACAAACGATCAATAAAATAATTTATCTCTCGCAATCGGCACAACACACCGTCGAATGGCGATATATAAATAATCCAGTTCAAAACAAGGTCGGTGATAAAAGTCATATAAACAAATATGTTTTCACTACCGCTAAATCACGTACTATCGTGCCATGTGCTGGAGAGCAAAGGAACCTCCTCTTTACTTCGTTTAAGAATTAACATGCATTTCAGATAAATCAACTCTGTTGCGTAATATATTTAATTCAAACAGTTACGAAAATATAAATTTGACAATTCTCTTCCAACATTTAAAGATATATCGCCATGTTAAATAACGAACTAATTTTTACCGCACAAAAGTCTATACCACAACAGCAGCCAATAAGAGGTGATAAGGTCACGTGACCGTTTAGAGATACGGGGCAAGCTTATGTGAAACAAGGATTAAGTAAAGAGTAGTTTGCGTGGACAACATTTTTATGATCTTCGCGTTTCGTTTTAGGAAATTTAATATTTGATCAAGGGAAACTAGTGAAATGTTAAACTTAATTCATAAGTGAACGAGATATCACAGTTAAAAAAAAAAAAAAAAAAAAAAAGAACCATGGGCAATCGTTCATTTGAAACGGACTTCTACCGTATTTCAGTCACCGTCTAACAAGATGACAAAGAGGCTTAGTATGCATTCTATTTTCTTAAGGAACTTACAAAATACACCATTAAAATAAACCAGTGATTTTTATTACGAATAACTAGTCTCTACAATCAACTAAGTCTTTAAATCGAATTACTCCTACGATATAAATATTTTATCTATTATTGCCGCATGATAAATAATGAAAAGGCATGGAAGATGAATGGGAACTATAATGCTCTAAAGTCTTGCAATGAATGTCATTCGAAATTGGAATTTTAGGTATCCAAATGAAATGTGTAGCGTTTAACGCCCGCTTTTACTACATACGGCACCGCAGGCGGTGACACTGATGGTACATGAGATGAAGATGGAGCACCGGTGGAATGAGATGGCGGGGGAAACCGGAGGTCCCTGAGAAAACCCGTCCCAGTGCCATGTTGTCCACCACAAATCTGAATTTGCGATCGCCTGGGATCAAACCCGGACCGCCTTGGTGAGAGCCAAGCGGTCTAACCACTAAGCCACGGCGCGGCTTTAGATATCCAAAATTCTCTTCCATGAACTCTTTTGTGTCATGACAATATTTAACTATTTGTAATGTATACGTACACATAAAAGCAAGCTTTCACTTAAATCCTAGCTATAATTAGGTTATGTATAATTATGTTGTATACAAATGTTTACTGAATCATTTTAAACAGAAAACTGTAAATTTGAAGCACAAATGAGATTAATTTTCTCTTTGCTTACTTACATAATCGATTTTCAGTGTCATATGCATATGAAAACCTTAGTTTGAAAAACGGAATGTTTAGTATGTTGTAGATTTCACAATTATTTTCAGTTATTTATAGAAAAATTAGGTAATTGTCAGCTCTCACACAAAAGCCAGCATTATTGACTAATTAATTTTAATTTACTCCTGTAATCAAAAGGATTATATAGCTATTACATAAATTACTGTTGAACCATACTTTTCCCCAACTTTCGCTCTTTCGATATAGCAGTAATACTTGCACCTTGAGAGCCGTGACCTTTGCTTCACTTAGGGAACATAAATTGCCTTCTCTTGTGATTAATTACTACCACAAGTGGCACAATTAAATCGGGAAAAATGAGAGGGTATTGAATCCCGTGATGCCGGTAAAGATAAACTTGACACTTGATAAATATCGATTATATAGATCCGGAAACAAAAGACAAACACTTCATGCTTCGCTTGTCGCGGGCAGGAAGATATTGTACCTTGAAGCTGAGACACGAACTCCAGAGGTCGTAGGTTCATCTCTTTCTCTTTAAATGTGACGAAAGCCAACTCCTTGGGTGAGGTAACAAATGGAAGCTTGCTATTACCCATAAGACACGCTGGTTATTAAACCTGGAATGTTGGGTTCTTCCGGAATTGTATTGCTTGCAAGAAAAGTGTACCTACCGAATCACCAAAGCTATAATTATAGGGTATAGGGGGAACCTCCTCGCGCTCTGAAATCTAGGGAGATCTACCAAAGCATGAACTGAAGCACCTACGGAGGCTACAGGCCAGAGAGCGATGAACGACTCTTTCAATCAAGCAGCCTTCTATTGTTCAGGGAAGTGCTGTCATGTCTTGCATCACAAAGCAGTTATCTCTGTGTTTAAAACAACTGTATTAGTATATTCTTAAATCAAAATCAAAATTAAAGCATAAAACTTAGTAACTTGTTCTGTTTAAGCACCACTGAAGCTTAAACGAAAAGAAGTTTATCTGTTTCACATACTGAAATATTTGAGCTTCAAGTTCGCATGGGAAGGGACGAAGTTTACTTGTGCATCAAATAAACATACTTTTTCGAAGAATACATACAAATGTAATGCGCTATCTTCTGGATAATGTTAGTGAACTAATCTACTAATTTTGTAATTCGTACCCTATCTTAATTACTGTGTGATAATTCGGGTGCAGGACCGAAGCCTCCCGTACCCTTCCAGGTAATCTTAGCAGGTGAAAACCCCCAAACCTCCCGCGAAATCGGTGTAATTAGCCATCAGGTGGGGTGGAATGGGTATGCCTATTTCCTTACTTGATTTCTTTCAGTGTACGGCGAATTAATTCACAGTTAAAACATGTTTTCTGACGAGACTGAAATTATGGTGAGTAGGGCAGGAAGGAAAATTCTACTTCGGAAGGGTTACACTCATGGATTCCAGAAGTGTTTAAAAAGTGGGGTAGCGCGATGGACGTGCAATGTTGCAAAAGTTTTATTGAAACCTATTCCATTGAATAAATAGATCCGAGACTAGCGGTCACCAAGTGGATCGATTTTGTGCTAAAGAATGAGGTAGCACTGTGCACTGCCACGAGTGCCGTGCGACTTCAGTTTGAGACAATACGTGTAATTGGACAGCAGTGTTGTCTCATCTCTTGCGGTTTGTTTTCGTAAATATAATGTAATGTGACACGCGGGACATCTACTCCTACATTTAGGCCTTCATGGGAAGAGTGTTTCTTTTTAATAGAATGTGATACTATCAGAGCATTCAAAATGAAACTATCGTTATGGGAAAACAGTTAACCTCAAAGAACTTGGTAAATTCCCAAAGCTCTCAACAGTTCAGCAGTTTGTTCAGGTCATGAACTTGCAAGAATATATTCAAATATTAAGAGGGTTGAATCAAGAATTTCAGAAAGGTTTTCAAAACGTAGTGCAATTACAGCCGATTTTCCAAATATTTGCTGAACCTTACTCTACAGATGTTGATAATGTTCCATCTGAATTGCAACTTGAACTTATCGATTTGCAATGCAATCGTCAAATCAAAATTAAATTCCAAAATAGAATTAGTTTGAGTGATTTCTAGTCACATTTTCCAAGAAATATATTTCCTCGACTACATAGAAATGACGCTCGTTTTCTGAGTATGTTCGGACACACACACACACACACACACACACACACACACACACACACACACACACACACACACACACATGTGAACAACTTTTTTTTTCGTTAATGAAATTAAACAAAAGCCGCTGCAAAATTCAATTGTCGTATCAGAACTTAAAATGTCAACTTAGACTAGCTGCTGCACAAACATTGATGCCTAATTTTGAAAAAGAGACAACAAAAATACAGAAAACTAAGTTCTACTTCTGAGTAATATGTTGTGCTTATTGCTTTTCTTCAAGCTGTTATTTAATACTGCTTTATTGTAAGTATATTGTCTATTATTTTCATTTTGTTTAAACTATTAATTTATGTTCATTTGTTTTTATCAAAATAAAAGTACATAGTTGAATGACAATGAAATATACAATTAAAACACTGTATATAACAATTATATCATAAATATTACAATTCAATTATTATTGTTGCACAGTCAATTGTGCATTTAAATTGCAAGATCAGCATTCCGCCACTGCTCTGAAGGCTACGGAGTGCACGGTAGACTATTCCGGCGTGGAACGGGTAAACTTCCACGACCTACTGTACACACTGTCCATTGAGATGGTGGCTACTGTAGACATTCAAGAGGAACATAACCACGCGGCACCATCTAGTGGCAAAATTCAGAGACAGAAACTACTTTGTGATGTGAATACTTTGTGAAACTCGCCATGCAACAAGTAGAAAATTTCAAAGCTGGAAAAATTTCAGGAATGGAATATGTAAAGTCGATTTTTTATAGAAACAAACCTGGAAATGCATAGAAATAAAATTTAAAAGAGAAAATAACGCTTATTTTAAAGACGAAAATACATATAACTGTGTGACATAGATTAAAAATATCAAAATAACGAAGCATCTAAATCCCTATCCATTGTGAATAAATTACAGAAAACAAAGAAATAATTACGAAGCTGATAAATGTGGCATTTTTTGTGGTGCGAGCCAGTTCCCCGCCTCGTGGTGCATCCTGGGTAACGCTACACGAACTGGAACAACCACTAATTCAAATTTAAGCATTAGAGGTTACATTTTCTTTTGATACTAGAGTCGTGTTTCTTTTGTTATTAATTGTAAACGCAAAAAAAAAAGAGTAACACTTCCACTAGTAGTATGTAATGCTTCATAAAATATTATAAACACCAAACTGGAACTGTTACCTGTTTCTACGGGGGTCTTTGGGCCTATGTAATTAGGGACTGGAACCGTGAGGCTTGGAGGTTATGTAATTAGCGACTTTTAAGGGTCCGGGAGGCTTCGGAGCTATGTTTCTGACCGCGGGAGGCTTCGGTCTCCCATCCGATAATTCTAAGAGATTTGGTTACTCCATTCTTAGTTCTTTCACAAAATTTGGTTAAGCACTTATTAAGAATGGAAAGAAAGACAGTTATATTATTTGAATCCGTGATATAACTAATTTGATAAACCCATTACATGTAAGCGTATCTGCGGAACTTAGCAGTTACCGTTTTGTTTTCCAACTTTGTCAGAAGGGTCCGGATTTTGTAGTAACCTTTCTTATAGTTCGGGTCACCTCAAGCAGAACTGTAAAATCTTGATTTGTGTCAGTCACCCTAAGTAAAATATATCTTTTTAAGTTAATGCTAAATGCATTACATTCATACTACTAAGTAGGAGAACTTATGTAGTAGCTTCAGTATCATATTTAAATCACTGTTCCAATGAATACATTATAATATTTGCCTTTTTCGTGCAAAATACACATCACTGCAATCAAGAAGATTGAAAAGGAAAAAAGAGTTGGTGCAGAATGAAAACAAAGTATAATTATAAAAAACGTTAAGGAAAGCGATGCTGAAGTAACACGTTAGGCTTTCAATTCCGGCGTCAAAACAGTAAGATGTAGAGGTTTCTGGGTTTACTGGCCGTGGTCTAGTTGGGAAAACTGAAGTTCCTCTCTACTCTCTACTCCACTCCACTTCCCATAGGGGAGGGGATCAGTCTCCTTCAGCTGCTGTGGTGCGAGCGCTGCCGATCCCTAGCACTCGTGGTACCTCTGACGTTACTAGAGGAACCTCGGGCCGAACTGCCGAGCCCCTCCCGTCGTGGAGCTGTTCGGATTGGGTTGGACTCGAGAGGGCAGTCTGTTCCCGACACCCACGGGGAATTGGGTACCTCCGACCAGGCTACGGCTGCCCG
This sequence comes from Mantis religiosa, assembly GCA_030765055.1. Taxonomy (NCBI): domain Eukaryota; kingdom Metazoa; phylum Arthropoda; class Insecta; order Mantodea; family Mantidae; genus Mantis; species Mantis religiosa. The sequence continues at coordinate 56,822,338 of CM060958.1, read as the reverse complement.
GAGGGGGTAGGGTGTTGCCTAATAAGTCCCAGGTACTAGCCTGCATAGATAGTAGAAGTGTGCTAGATCACCAGGCGGTCCCACGGAGGTTTTCGGTGGTCTTTCCTGCGGGGTTGACGTGCGTAAGTGGCGTATCCACTTCTTCCGTCTTGACGTTGTGCTCAGCGGGGGGGGGGGCGGGGCTTTTTAGACTGTTCTTTTTTAACGTGTGTGCAGCTCCCACTCAAAGGGACCTCAAAGGACCTGACCTTTCCGCCCAATAATGACCGTCATAAATCTATCTCCACACTTCAGAAATGGAACACTGACGTTGGGGACCAATAGCAAGCCCGATTTTCTGTCTACTCCGCGTGGAGTCTCAGTTGCCAAAGTTCCAACTTCCAGTTGTTCTGTTTCATTAGGTGCAAGACGGTGATGTTAAAATGTTGCAACCTTGTAGATAGGATCCTCAGGAGGAGGGTCCATGTTGTAAAACGATTATGAGGGTTCCTCAAAGAAAGCGGCCGCCTTGCACTTGCGTTGAGTAGACAGACTTTATTGCTCTATGGAAAGAGCCCCGGACTATTCATCGCTCTCGGGTAGAAGGAGGCCCGGGTCCTCGGTCCTACGGATCCAGGATTAATGGGAGTAGAACCTCTGCACTTAACTAACTCCACTCCACTTCCCCTAGGGGAGGGGATCCGTCACCTTTGGCTGCTGTGGTGAGAGCGCTGCGGACCCCTAGCACTCATGGCACATCTGACGTTACTAGAAGAACCTCAGGCCAAACATTCAAGCCCCTCCCTGAATGGGAGCTGCTCGGATTGGGTTGGTCTCGGGGGCCAATATGTTCCTGTTACCCGCGGGATATCGTGTACCTCCGGCCAGGCTCCGGCCGCCCGGAGGGGCAGAGGGTTGCCTGAACGGTCCCGGGTATTAGCCTGCAGAGCTAGTAGAAGGTGTGCTAGATCACTAGGTGGCCACGCCGAGGTTATTCGGTAGTCTTCCCTGCGGGGTTGACGCGCGTAAGTGGCGTATTCACTTCCCCCCGTCTTGACGTTGTTGTCGATGATGACGCTTTACAGAATCAAGGTATTGCCACAAGGAAAGAACCCTGGAGTTTTCCATTGCTCCCGGGCTGATAAAGACCGTAGTCTTCGGACTTTACGGTAGACCTCGCTGCAACTCCACTCCACTCTCTAGTTTGTCATGAGTTCTCCGAGGATGCTTGACGCACGTACGAGCGAAAGGTCAGGAACTTCAGTTTTTCCTACTAGACCACGGCGAGTAAGCCAGGAAACCTCTACAGCTTACCCATGTTGAAGTATTTTTATAGGAATTCAATAAGCAGGAAAATGTAATAGTAAAGTTGTAAATGAAGGTCTAGAGGAGGCAGTATTTTTCATTGATAGCTTAATGAAAACCACCTTTCCCAAAGATGTAGTTTACAAAATTTGCCTTTGTAAGTTTAAATTTTATACAGTACCAGGGACTCAAAATTAAATGGAAATGATTTTGATTCACAGGCAAAACTGTCCTTGTGTTGGAGCCTCTAGGATTTACCGTCTGTTTTTATGGCTGATGAGCAGCCGAAGGAATTGATTCCTATCTCAAATTGCCGAAAAGGTGAAGGTTGATGCTCTTTAGGGAAGGATAACGATCTGCGAATGATCTTGCCATATCATAGCGCAAATATGGCTATCATGTTTCAGTACTGTTGTGTGCCCTAGGCTATTACCTTCTGTTCAGAATACCCTATGTAATATAGATGCAAATTACTTAGCTGGTGTTACGTTATCTCTGGCCTATAGCAAGAATTTATAGATGCTGTCTTTAGGTGCAATGAACGCAGAGATTTTTATGCCAGAGGGAAAAATACATCGCACTCCACGGGCTTGAAGACTCAACTTCGTAAATTAGAAACTTAACATGATGAACTTTACGAGGGGATGTCGTAAAGTTTTAATTATCACCTTTTAAAAATGTGAGCTTCCGAATACCTTGACTGTAGAAGTCTGCAGAATTCGCTTTAAACCACTCTTCCACTTTATTAATGACGTCATTTATGGCCTAAAATTGGCGACCACGCAACGGATCCTTCATTTCTGGGAACAAGAAAGCCACTTGGTGCGAGATCGGGTGAATAAGGAAGATGCTGTAAGGTCTCAAAGCCACATTCTCTTGTTTTGTCAACTGCAACTTGAGATGAATGAGCTGTCAGCATTGTCAGCCAGAAGACGAACAACTTTGGAGAGCATATCGCGTTGTTTCCTGATCAGAGTTGCTTGTAACTTGTTCAGAAGATTGCAGTAGTATCTGCCAGTGATGGTTTGACCCTTGGCAAGATAATCTATAAGGATAACTCCACGACAGTCCCAGAAAGCTGAAAGTATGACCTTCCGAGTTGACTTTTGCACCTTTGCCTTTTTGGGAGGGGGAATCGGTGTGTTTCTATTCCATGCTCATGGTTTTTGTCTCTGGATCATACTGATAGATCCAGGATTCATCCATTGTTACCAGACGATCAGAAAAATCATCTTCATCCTGTGTTACAACACGAAATGTGTGTAGTGTTTAACTCCCGCTTTTACTACATACGGCACCGCAGGCGGTGACACTGATGGTACGAGATGAAGATGGAGCACCGGTGGGATGAGATGATGGGGGAAACCGAAGGTCCCGAAGAAAACCCGCCCCAGCACCATGTTGTCCACCACAAATCTCACTTTGCGGTCGCCAGGGATCGAACCCGGGCCGCCTTGGTGAGAGCAAAACGGTCTAAACACTGAGCCACGGCGTGGCCTATGTTTCCAACAGCATCAACATCTGTCTTGAAAGGTCACGCCGTGTTTGCTTTTGGAAAGGGGTTAGCAAACGTGGAACCCACCATGCAGACACCCTAAACATGTGTAGTTCGTCATGAATAATTTTCCACACAGTGCCATAACTAAGATGTGCCTCATTCATGATCTTTGGATTGTTGCTCGTCTGTCATCCAGTATTAAACACTCCACTTTCTTCACTGTGACAGCATCGTCTGTCATTGACAGTCTACCAGCTCTTGACTCATCTGTCAGGGACATGTGACAAGTTTGAAAATTCCTATTCCCTCTCACAATAGTGTCATACGATTGACAATCATTTCCATTAACAGCCGCCATCTCATCATGGATTTCCCGGGCAGTTTTGCCCTTCAAAAGCAGGAACTTGATGAAACAAAAATGCTCAAATTTGGGGTGATGATGGACTTCTTCGAAGTTCCGGAGTTTGATCTCGGTTGCTCTGGTATTTGCATGCACTCTTCTTTTCAGGGGTGGCCACGGATATGGAAGGATAATGTTGTTTTAAACAAAACATTATTTATAACTTTCCCAACGAATCTCCAAACTTTGAGATTTATTAAGAATGAAACTTTTTAACATAAATCAATCGATATCAGTATTCTCTGGTGCAATCCTTTTAACTATTCACCAATAATCCCTTTTCTGTTGCACGAAGTAAAATATACTGATACATATATTCTTACACCCAAAAATTGCCTTTGCACATGAGCGTCTATTTGCGGACTTAAACACACGTCCTTTCACCATGGAAGTCAAATGAAGAAGGAATCACCTCCAGTCCAGGTGCTTATATAGTCTTTTTGCTTTTTGCAGTACGACAAATCAACATCATTCAACTTTTATACATTCCTTCATAAATTCTGTATAATAACTTTTTTCATACCATTATAATATATTCTAAATCATTCTTTGTACTTATTTAAATTATTAAATGGATTTAAATAATCAATAAATCGTTTCATTGACCACACACTACGAGCCTCAATGTTCTGCATCTTACACCTCAGTCATTTCTGCCACTCGCTGAAAAAAAGGACCAAAAGGACTCAAATCATGGAAACTACCAACATTATGTCCCGAGGGACATAATTAAAAGGTGATAATTAAAACTTTACGGCATCCCGTCGTATATTCTGGGATTATTAAAGCAACGTTTCTTATGGCCTCTATATCACGATGAATAAGAGAAAATAAATAAAAAGGGTTGTTACACGAACTGAAAGTACTAACCTATGTTTATAAAACTATTTCCAGTGGTTTGGGACACGATTTTACGTAAAGACTGTAGGCAACAGAACCCTTCATGTAAAACACATGTGACGCTATGCTTTATTAGCAAAAGCTGTATTTATTTAAATGGATCTTTCTTCACATAGTTCCAGCCACTTCACAATACGCGTAGGCTCGAAGAAAAAGCTTTTTTAAACTTGAATCCTTTCTGCATGCAAAGCTTAAACCATTTGTCAGTCCTCAGCTGAATACCACAAAGAAACCAGCCATAAATGTTAGCTATGGGTTCCCTGAAAGCATTTCCTTAAATTTTGCAAGTCTGTTGCAAATCACTGTAGCCAGAAAATTCTTGGAATACGGAGTATCTTTCCGTCTGAGTCAGGATTATAAATATGATGCTACGAAACCCAAACGTTACATCCAAACATTATCCTTTATTTTTCCTAATATTTATGCACACGTGTCACATATATACTTGTAGATACCTAAGGGTGTGAGGTCAAGTTTCTTACCTCATATGGGGAATACCGGATGATTAAAGCGCATTTCATTCTTGCGCAATCAAAGCTTCAGCAAATATACGGCGTCATAATTTATACGAAATAAGATGTGTAAGGATTATAATTTCTATAATGTGTAGTCTAATAATAATAGGATTGATGACTGCATTCTGAAGTTCATAAATTCTCAGTAGTAATTTATTTTCACAAAAGCAATTATTGTAGGGGTTGGTTGAATCACATGAGTTTGGATCATTAGATTACTTACATAATATTTTCATTTGGATTAAATTTTGTACAACTGAAGCAAGATTTCTATGTTGGAAGCACAATTCTTTCTCTTCTCGTGTGAGTTTTTGCGATTATAAGTTTCTTCTGGTCACCATTTGTATCATCTTATTTTAAATAAGAGTCATGAGATCTCTGGTTTTCAGGTGTGGTCCAGAGTAAAATAAATACAGTTTTCGAGAAGTCAAATTTTGTAACAAATAATTTCATTGTATTATCTGGATTAAATTTTACTTGAACTTTCTTTCCTAGTCAATCATTGCAGGTTGCCTGCAGCATATTGATAAATTCTTACTTCTTTAACAAAATGATTCCATTAATTACATAAAACTTCTTACTCCTGCATGTCTACTGATCACTAACAAGCTTACAGAACATATATCTCCTTATGAGGATTATTGAATTTCCTCTCCTATCCAAAATTTCTATATCTTTTCACATCAAGCAGGATTATTGATTTCTTTTCCTATCCAAAACTTTTCATCTTTTCACATCAAGCAAGATTATTGATTTTATCCCCCCCCCTAGCAACCGTTCATCATTTTTATATTGTCATTTCATGGCCCACTAATATTCAGATCAGAAAACAGAATTTATTTCAAACCAAAAGCTCCCGTTATGCATACTTATTAAAATTCGGTGAAATAAATAAGAGTGATAAACGTATTAGTATCGTTTAAATGTATATTTGTTAACATTTTAGGGGTTTAATGCCGAAATATTTCATATTGTTAATGTGACATTTAATATGTTTCAAAATTATAATTTGTTAAAAAGTTAAATTCTTAATTTTAGTGTTCTTTTCAACTCATGCGGAGAGTATGTAATTCAAGATCCGGTATATAATGATTCAATGCTTTCAAACATTGACTAACGACTAGCTACATTTATCTATCTGTGTACCTGTAACATGTGAAGTTTATGGAAATTTAAATAATAAGATTGAATTTTATTTTAAGATTAGTGTCTTTGTTGAAATGTTTAAATTGTTGAGTTTTTGAAAGTTTTTATTTTAATATTTTTATGTAATTTTAGTTTTGTAAAGTATGATATTTAAATTATTCAAATTTTGTATATTGAAATTTTGATAATTTTTTAAATATTAATTTGTATTTTTAATGTGAATCGAATTTGAGTAGAATTATGAGTGAAATTTAAATTTTATGGATTATTAAAGAATTGTAGATGAAATTGTAAATTAATTGATTTTTTAAAATTATGTTAATATGGTATTATGAAGATGTTTATGTGTATAAATTTGATGTTATTTAAATTTTGTATTGATTAGTTAATTTGAATTGGTATTTAAATAATTGAATTGATTATATATAATTATTTTGAAATTTTGTAATTTGTTGTTGGTTGAACTTTTGTATCTTTTTAAGTTTTTGGTCAAATTATAAAGAAATTAATTGTTCTTTCACACTAGCCGTGTGCAGGACGCACTATGAAACGGTAGAGCCAGAATGAAAAATTCAATGCCATAGCCGGGATTTGAACCAAGGATCTTCTGGATCTTCAAATCCCGGCTATGGCATTGGATTTTTCAGTCTGGCTCTACCCTTTCATAGTGCGTCCTACACACGGCTAGTGTGGAAAGAAGAATTAATTTCCATCAATTGTACCTAATAGTGGTCCGAACTATAAAGTCCTGGCCTTAAAGTACTTACAGTATAGTAAGTCGCCATTAAGGTAGTTGTCTCATGTGCTTATAAGAACTCCTAGTGCTTTACCGGGAGAAACACGAGTCAGTTGGAGAATTTAATGTCATATCGGCGTGTATATATATATATATATATATATATATATATATATATATATATATATATATGCGTGTAGCGTGCAGCGTGTAGCTCAAATGGTTAGAACGGCTGGACTGAAACCAGAAGATCCGTGGTTCAAATGCCGGCTACGGCATTGAATTTTTCATTCTGGCTCGACCCTTTCAAGTTATAAAGAGTTTCTAAAGGTTTTTATTTTTAAGTTTTTGAGGGATTTTATATTAAAAACGTATTGGTTACCAGTACGTGAAATTTCGGTTATCGATATTGTAGTTAGTGGTTTTATAATTTAGCTGGATACCAGTTAAACGTTTACTGGATACCAGTATTTGTATTTGTAAATCGGTGGTTATTTTGTATTTTGTATTATTTTATTTTAAATGATTTTAAATTTTGTTTTACTATCTGAACTATTTTGTATTGTATTTGTAGTTATTTTGTTTTTAATAAATAAGAATTTGGAAATTATGTCCCGGTATTATAAACTAGGAACCGGGACGTAGATTTTCAGATTTTATATATTTATTTTGTACATGTAACAAAATGTATACAGAAAACCATTCTATGAAATTTATGTATATTAACTTCAAGTTATCATTAATAATAATTTGTATTAAGATGTATTGCATTGTGAGTTGCCGGAATATAAATTTCCTTTATTTAAACTTTTATTATTTGAAAACTACAATGTATGAACTTTCATGGAATAAATTATTAGGGTAGATACTCTGTTTAAAAATACATGGATCTGAATTAACAAAACTTTTTTGTATCATATTTTACTGTAGACACTATTACAGATCCCTGTAAACGATATTGTAATGCAAACATTAAAATGAATAGCCCCAAAACATTATGAGTTCCCTGTAAAAAATATTATTTTCTATTTAATGATGATAATGATATGATCCGCAAAAATTTGAATACATTTTCTCCACTGTATTTAATAAAATAGTATCCAGCGGCGAAGCGTGCAATGAAGCGCTGATAGAGCTGCTTCTCCAAGAATTTCAGGAGAAACAGAAAAAAAAAAAAATCATACCAAACAATACTTTATCTTCTCTGGTTACATTTACAAAATTTAGTCGTGAAAACCCACGGAACTGCTGAGAATTTGACAGCTGCATAGATTAGAGCGACCTGTGCCGCAAGCTCATTCAGTAGTGAATATTCTTGTATTTACGCATTCGTATAATTGAATAAAATTGATTCTGCAAGCAATCACGACTCTTGAAGTAGGAAGCGCTGAGAATTTTGTTACATGAAGTCTCTGTAGTGTGTGTAGAAAAGTTTTCTTTTATGTGGTGCATTTTATTACAACTGCAAGTATATTTCAGTAGTATTAGCAATATCATTTTTAATAGATTGGTATTTAGTGTTGACGAATAGGAAATTCTTTTGAAGTTTTGAGTTAACAGCAAAAGTGCATATATTCTCCATTTTGCGATTTCGACTGTAGCCCCGCATTTGGGAGGCCCGGGTTCGATTCCCGTGGGCAACCTACCTGACCCATAGGTTTTTCGGGGGGTTCCCGGGTCGCTAGACGAATGCTGGATAGTTTAAATATATCCCCAGAATTTTCTATCCCTCCATTTCATCTCCATTATCATTTCACATCATCTCTCATCTGTTGGTCTCTTTCAGGTTAGAAGTGTCGGCTGGAGTCTCGGCGGTTCATGGCAGGAAGATATGCTTTGAGGTAAACTACTTCCTCCGGTAGGTCAGTTGCCGGTCTCCTCGCCTCTGCTCGGACCATTTCGTGACTGCCAGCCAGGGACCTTTGGGGCTCGGCTGCTGGGTTCGTTGCCGTCCCGCAGTAGGGCAGCGTGTCCGTTGTCCTGGCCTGTCAGGAGAAGTCTCTAAGTAAAATGTAGGGACCCTGCCCTCTGCACTGTCGTGGTTCCTAGGCCGGCCGCTCTGTCTCCTCTCGCATCATCCTTCCTCTCGGGGTGCCCCACTTGGGGGCATAGGCACAATGGATCCAGCATGGTGGCCCTCCGGAGTGAAATCCTAATCCTCCATTTTGGCTGGTGTGGGTGAGCTCTAGGAAAAATTGGAACTTCTAAGTGAAGAGGCGAGTCAAGAATATATCTGCTTGTAGTGTGACCGTCCTGCAATGTAAGACTGTACAACAGAAAGAGTACTGAAAAGTAAACTTAGTTCTATGAGTCACTATTCTCCCTTATTTTAAAGAAAATAATTATTTGTATCTTCCCTCGCTTGGAAAGTCACGCCTTACCACTGATAATACTATAGTCAATTGCACCATCCCAACTGTTCTTTAAAAATAATATTACTATTGCATTTTACCATTATTTACGTACCTACTTCAAGGTGTATAGCAGCTTATATCTAATATATTTGAACGTTTTAATTTTAAAATAAAATATGCTATTAAATAAGTTTTGAATTAATATTATTCAACCCCATTACTTTTTATTTGCCATTTACGTCATGCATCGTTAAAGTCATATCGGACGATGAATGAAATGGGTGAAATGATGCTCAAATAAGTCCAGGGTCCATAGAGCATGTATTTATCCGATATTCGTCTTTTAGGATAAGGGAAATCCCGGAAAAAGCCTTATCCAGGACACTCACCCTGACTGAGTGAGAATTCGGGACCTCTTGAACGAGAGTCAGACACACTACCATCTACGCCACCGAAGTGGGCCCATTAATTTTGCACCTATAGCAACTTCTAATGCTTGTAATTTCAGTGAAAAGATATAATAGTATTGATAGTAATAACAAGAATGATTGATTATAATTTGATTCTCTGGCGTGATCTCTATCTATGCAACAATAAATGCCCTATAACATGCATAATTTATTGGGACCGAAATTGGCAGCTTAATTAAAGGTAGTCATGTCCAGTAGCGTGATAGGTCCACGCTTATCAAGCTACCTTTCACGGCTTTGGATTGTTCTCATCAGCAGTACATACAAATCATGTGAAAGGAAAATACAGGTAATTAACTCGTAACAGATTTCTCAGTGGCTTCTTTCATAAAGAGGCCTCAGAATTTAGAGGTTAATAAGGATACTCAGATACCGACTAATTGCTTCTATGTTGTCTTATGCCTTCAAGGAGCAAGGTATTGTAATCAAACTGGAGATTTGTTCAGTCATCATTATACATAAATGTTACATTACATCCTGCGAACAGCATTCTTAAAATGTAGCTTACAGTGACAAAGGGATTTAAAGGTCTTTTACGTTCTTTCCTTCCTCATTCTGTCTGTTACAGATTTCTCTTAACTTGCATATAATACGGAAGCATTACTAGAACAATATATTTTATGTCGGAAGAGCAAGATATGTCACCTCTGACATTTTGGGGTTGTTTTCATTTTTTAAAGACATTTAATTCACTGAAACACCAACAGGCACATATTTGCACTTTTATTCATACTTTCTGACTCTAGGAAGGCGGGGGAGCAACTTCGGCTGAAGAAAAATTAATATTTTTGTTTCTTCCATTTATACCACGCATTTAACTCCAAAGGCCATATCGGCGGCTGTTCTCCTTTGGAATATATAGAAGATGTTAACTCGTATTATTTGGGTTTTAATCATTGGATCAGGCACACATTCGCCCTCTCATTCATACTTCCAGACTCTGGAGATGATGAGGAATTATCTTGGATAAAAACTCCTCACTCCCATCGCTGGGAATCGAACCCAGGACTCCTAGCACGGCAGGCACGTGCTCTACATACTGATCTACGGGGCCAGCCCATCCCTTCTTTGATCATGCATTTTTGGTGGTTTACCCAGGTCGATATGCACGTGTTTGGGTGAGCTCTTTTCTATCACGACTGTGATAAATTCTTTTTTATGATTACGAGAAAAAATGTTCCTAAAAAACCAATTCTTCTATCTACCTCTCGTTGATTAAACCTTCATTATACTGGACAGTTCAAATAAGGTATTTTCGTTCTTCAAACCAAAAACAAAAATTATCTCGGAAATGGTTATAGTCACAAAAATTTGTATTCGACATTAGTAAGTGCTTTTAACAGCTCTGTATCTTTAAAGTCAAATTTCGCCTATTGTTTTTTTATTTTATTTAATTATTATTATTTTTTTTGTAATTTACGTCCTCCAAAATCAAGTCATATCGGACGATGAATGGAATGGATGAAATGATGCTCAATTGAGCCCGGGGTCCATAGACATTCGTCTTTCAGGATAAGGGAAAACCCCGGGAAAAATCTTATCCAGACCTCACCCTGAGCGAGATTCGAACACGGAACCTCTTGAACGTGAGGCAGACATGCTACCACCATGCTACCGAGGCGGGCAAATATGGTTTACTATTTGTATAAAAATAATTTAGAATGAAGAGCTTAGGGAATTGCCATAAAATTAAAAATATAATGATGTGTTATTTCTTATTTATATGCTATTTTAATATAAATGATTAGACGTTAATTAGAAAATAAACTGTATATAAACGTTTCTCATGTAAATGTTAATTTATTTTGTTGAATTACTTTCAAAATCATTGTTTCACAACCTTGGAAGAACTTATTTACTAGTTTTGATATTTAACGACTTTCAATTTTTTGAGGTATGCTATTTATACAAACATACATACACGCAAATATTTTTAAGTCCTTGGAGAGTCTGAAAACATATTTCCGGTTAAATTTTTATACCAGTTTTTGGAAAATTCAGTTTACGATTTAAATAACGTTTGTATCAAAATATCCATTGCACACACATTCGGGGAATACCTTCTTTATATTGGTTTGTTTACTTAATTTTTATGCAAAGCGGAAAAATGCATAAATTAAATTTAACGGCAGTGATTTGAAAATAAAATGAACTGCTAAAGCTTTCATGGCCGGCGTTTCCAATTCCATTACTCCGGGCTACTGTAGGCAGTGTTCCAGAAGGATATTCCTCCAACGTTTCACCGGAAACTGCGTCTGGCATCCTCAGAGAAGTCAAAGGCGTAGATATAAGGCTCCGGAGACCAAGTAAGTCCACGGCCTACAAGTTCGGAAAGAACCAATAATGAAGTTAATAAAATAAACTCTTCTTTAAATGCAATATTATAATTAATTTTATGGTATATATGGAATGATTAAAATATTGAACTACCAACTTCTGATGTACCAAATTATCTTACTGTGTATCCAAAGCTAATGAAATAAAAGTATTAGCATTCAAGATCAGTAACAGCATCCGTGCACTATGCTGTGTACATAGTGTGCAAGTCAGTATGTTACGCCATTGAACCCGTTACGTGAATTTGCCTTTCTCGGAAGATATTTAGCCTCCCACAAGCTTCTGACCATGCAATAGATGACTGTAATCTTTTCGCTAGGAAGAAAAGGAGTAACAATTAGTGACTTCTCTTTAAGAAGTTTCGTGCTATTCCTTGTAAGGCAGAACTGGTTTTCACTAAGGCAGCAGCATTGGTATCCCACGATATTAACCCCTCTGTAAATTTGTTTTCCGTATGCAATTGGTGGACCACCTAACGTAGCTTGAGTCACAAGTAATTAATCACTTAGACCAACCTACGCGCAGCTGCAGCAACTTAGGTCATAAAAATCCCGTTTCGTAATTCCTTCCATTGAGATGCGGCAGTCTGGGAAGCACATAGCGGAGGAATTTCCTTGTTCAAGGTCCATGCGGAGTGTGGATTCGAACCAGGGTAGTATGTGAAGCGTAGTCCATTATTTATTTTGAAAGATGAAAAATAGTACATCAGAATGTCTTGAATGGATGTTAAAGTAAAAATCACATATGAACATTCTGGCAGCTTCTCCCGTTATGTATTAAGTATGCATTCTCGTATTCATTTTACATTAAGTCATTTTTGCTTCAGAGTGCTTTCAAATTAATACATGCTTAGTGCAGAAAACATGTGGAAATATTCAAATGTTTATTTGGGATACAAAAAGTACTTGTGATGTAAATAGGAGAGATAGACAGACAGACAGACAGACAGACAGACAGACAGACAGACAGACAGACAGACAGACAGACAGACAGACAGACAGACAGACAGACAGACAGACAGACAGACAGACAGACAGACAGACAGACAGACAGACAGACAGACAGACAGACAGACAGACAGACAGACAGACAGACAGACAGACAGACAGACAGAGAGACGGAGAGAGAGATGAAGAGAGAGATGAAGAGAGAGATGGAGAGAGAGATGGAGAGAGAGATGGAGAGAGAGATGGAGAGAGAGATGGAGAGAGATGGAGAGAGAGAGATGGAGAGAGAGATGGAGAGAGAGATGGAGAGAGAGATAGAGAGAGAGATTGAGAGAGAGATGGAGAGAGATGGAGAGAGAGATGGAGAGATGGGGAGATGGAGAGATGGGGAGATGGAGAGATGGAGAGATGGGGAGATGGGGAGATGGAGAGATGGAGAGAGAGGGAGGGAGGGAAGGAGGGAGATGGAGGGAAGGAGGGAGATGGAGGGAGGGAGGGAGGGAGAGGGAGGGAGGAAGGGAGAGGGAGGGAGGGAGGGAGAGAGGGAGAGAGAGAGTAAACTTTCAGGAGTAATTGGAGAATGTTAAATGTTCAGCACTGGATACTTAAACAACTACTATTGATATTGAAAAATACTATACAACTTATATATCTAATGGACTCAGAAATTTTCATGTAAGTTTTTCTATATCCCATATGATGTTTAGTTACACATATATACGGTGCTTCAAAATTAGTTGAAAATATACATTTTAATGTCATGAACTTAATCATAAATGTGTGACACATTAATAAGAGTTATAAAACATTTTTTAAAAAATAAAATAATTTAAACTTTACCCATATATCTGATTACTTGAGTTGGGTTAATCTAAAATGTTTTGAATTCTTTCCTTTGGAAGGTTTCAAACTTAAATACCAGTTTGCTATTTATTCAGTATTACGTTTTGTTAACAGTATTTTTGGGTTATGTTCGGAGGAATTATGAAGGGATTACGAATTTATAAAAATATATGTAGTTGTGTGATTGGCCAAAGTAGTAATGGTATGACGTAATATGACGTAGTGTGGTGACGTGCCATTGGATCGGCCAATCACAAAATTAAGTAGAAGTAACGATAAAGACGATAAGTCAATAATCTTTAGCAGGAAGATATGTTCTTCAGTCTTGAATAGTGATGATAAATCAATAATCTTGTTATAAAGAGAAAGAGATTTTTGTTGTAATGGTGGATTGTGATGTATGCCGCTGCAAGATTAAAAACGTTTTAAGTTGTATTATGAATCCGTTTAAATACAACAAACTAATGAAGGAATATATCAAACAAATTTTCTCGTGGAATGCGATTGATACTTCAAAATAATCACGAAAGTGAACATATGAACATAATTTTGGAGCTGATGTTGGCGTGGATGCCTTGTACAGGAGGATCCAAGTAAGAAATCAGAATTAACATTATCTGACCCAAATTCCTGTTACAGTTTGTAGAGTTACCACTATTCACAAGTGGAAGTATATGTGGACGTTTGTCTAACAGTTTCAAGGGGGAGTGGGTTCGCAAAACTTGCATCTATGGAGTGGAGAAAGTAAAAATGTAACTGCTTCAGTAACAGTGACTTAGGTGCTATAATCTTCGGCCCGCATTCGGGAGGCCCGGGTTCGATTCCCGTGTCTGATCTACGAGAACCATGGGCTTTTTCGGGGTTTTCCAGGTCACCAGGCGAATGCTGGGTAGGTGCATTACATCTCCTAAATTTCCGTCCCTCTATTGCATCTCTAGTGTCATTTCACATCATTTCTGATCTGGTGGTCTCTTTCAAGTGAGAAGTGTGGGCGCGTATCTCGGCGCTGTCATGACTCCTTGAGTCCTCTGTCTCCTCTCGCCTCATCCTTCCTCCCGGGAATGCCCCATTTGGGGTTTATGCACAATATACCACAGGTTTTGGTGCCGAATCCCCTGCGTAGCAATTCTAATCCTATTTTAGTCCTAGTGGCAGTGCAGCTTCAGTTTTTCCTTTAACTCTAACGTGCAAAGCAATATATATTGGTCCAAACGTCTGGATCTTAAGGTTTCAGCTTCAATATGTTGGGAGATTTCTTGAATTTCGCTTATTCGTAGCATTTGCACATAAAGATTTCCTTCCCTCTTCTCCTACGCCTACCTCTCTGGTTTTCATACACTTTACCTCCTATTTGGCATATCATTCCAGGAATACCATGTACGTTAAGTTATTTATAAAAATAAAATCAGAGTAAAACTTTCCACGCCATGCCAAGTGCTAGATTTGCGAACGTAAAACACAATGCCAGATGTTTCATGACAAAAATGTCAGTGATGAGAAATTTTTGTCAAATCTTCGATTCACATTGTTTAAAGTTTACTAGTTAATTGTTTACTTTTTTCTTTTAAACTCATTAAGTTACTGATCCAACCCCTTACCAACATGTAATACACACACACACACACACACACACACACACACACACACACACACACATATGCAATTTGTATTTATCTACTTTCAATTTGACTTCAATTGAGTTTCATCCTCGTGTTTGCCTAGGAATTACTAATATTTTTGTGTTCATCTTCACAGAAAATTAGGTAAACGTTCTATAAAATCTTAATTTAGTACTTAGAAGAGCTCCTAGGAATACAAATATTTATATACCTGGTCATGCTTTCACGGCCGTCGTCCATTTGAAGTAAACTTTCTTCTTTTTGAGGTAAAGTTTCTTTCGGGCTTGTAGCAATTCCTATCTTTTGACCACGGCCGACAGGCCCGGGAGAAACTTCATTTTATAAACAAGAAACTTTACTTTAAACAAATATTTATATCTATATATTTTTTTAAATTCTGTTTTTAAAACTATTAATAACTACAGGCCAAAGCAAATTATACATATTCACTTTCAAAATTATTTACTTTAATATCAAAATAAAAGTATATTATTCCCAGTTTGAATAAAAATTCGGATAGAAGTTTAACTTTTTTTTAAATTTGGTTGTGCTTATGCGCCTTGAACCCGAGGATAAAAATACTTTAGTATATCCATATTAACACATTGTGGTACTAATTACATGTCAACTTTATAAAGAGAGCAGTTTCTTTCATACACCTTGACATGTGCCTCTGGTACAACATCCACTACCTGACATAGGAATATCAGGACACGCTTTAGGTAAAACAACGACATGTTTATTATATAGAGGGATTCATTTGTTTGATATTATATTTAAATGTATGAGAATACATAAAAACAACCATACCCTAACCAAGGTTATGTGTTACACCTTAAATATCTTTTACGGGTGTTCCATTGGTTAACACGACTCAAGTCGGGATGGTAGCCATACATTCTGTAGCATTATCCAGTCAACTATTTTTTTTGTTGTATCAACGTGGAATATAGATTCTAAAAACAAATGAATGATTTGTAGTAACTCTGTATATGCCACGACAATACAGCTAAATTTCACTTTCCTTTCCAAATTTTACTTGAAATTGATGTTTATCCATTTTTTATGTTACGCTGTTTAGACAACACATGCAAAACATTCTTGTTAAGTATACTTTAGAAAAATAAATTAAGATAAAGACCTCAAGAAACCAAAATTATACCTATAACATGTGTAAATGAAACTGAACACCTTTCACGATACGCATTCCTGATGCCATTGTAGCTAAGTGTTTCTAAAATAAGATAAAGTTGTTGTGGTGAAGCACCATTTTCATCAATGACGATTTAAACAAATGTTATTGTGAACTAGAAACAAGCCCATTGAAATAATGAGCATGTCCAAGGTCAAGGTCTCATTTTATGTGTTTTGTATGCAAATGTGGAGGCAGTATCGTGCCGCGTGCATTTATCTAAATACGTAACATTGGAATGCAAGGGCCATGGAGGCATGGCTGGTTAAGATACGAGAGATTCATGATACGGGACTGGAGAATTCCGATGTAATACGCCCAGAAATCCGAGTAAAATGGAGTAAATACATCTCAAACTTCTGCAGATTGAAAGTGCTTCATTTAACTAACAAGTGCTCTTTCGTGTACTAAAACAGTGAACAATCCAATTTAAGAGAAAATTTTATTTGGTAAAGTAGAGAGACAGAGAGAAAGACAGAGGGGCGGGGGAGGAAGGGGAGAGGTGAAGACTTTGCATCTAAGGTAACATGTTTTGCAGATAATTAGCTTTTATGAAAATAGTGTTCTGCAATCTCGTTATGATTTACTGTTTCCTAATGTTCAAATAATGTGCTTAACGGATTCTTATGACAGTGTACCAATAATGAAAATGACAGATTTCCTGTAATAATGCCAGAACGCTGATATTGTAGGTTGTCATGGCTTTTAGAGGGAGCAACGGACCATTTTGTGATATTTTCTTTGATCAACGAAACGCACTGTGAATATTCTTATTATTCTTCAGTTACATTAGTTATCAGTTCTTATCTGAGTTATGTCGAGTAATAAAATAACGAAAATTTATTTGTGCCTACCGTTAGTATGTACATGTACAATGATACAAATTAGGTTTGGGTACACTTAAGCGACACGTCCGCTTAGTCATCGACTTTTAGTGAGTGTAGACGTTTTTGTGCTCTCATTCTCCGTGTTTTCTATTTGTTTTTCACACTGTCTCTCTTTTCCTCCATTTGGGTTTTATCTTTCCAAAAGTATTATCTGTTTCTTTTTGTCCCTTTCCTTTCCCATTCAGCATTTTCATTGCTACCATCTCTTCTGATTAGTATACTATTCTATTTGTGTTCCCAAATTTCGTCACTGCGATTTGTTGTCACTTTACACACTGAACAATACTACCCTACTTATCTCACATAATACGATCCATATTTTCTGTTTGTCAGTTTTTTCTATCGTCTCACAAAGTTCCTGTCTCAACTTCTCTTTTCATCCATATACCTCCAAACCCTGTTTTCTCCTGCTCAACCTAGAAGTGCTTGTTCTTAGCAATTTTCAACTGTTTCAAACAGAGATATAAAGTGCTGACATATTTTAATTTTCGCTCAGGAATTTTATTGTCCTTCTTAATTCTATAATTGGTGTTATCTTTTGATGCTACCTTGTTTAGTTCAAAAACAGCTTTACAGTGTATACGATGATGGTGATATTATTGGTAGCGGTGGTGCTGGGATTAGTTTCCATTATTCCCTTTTGAATATGTGAGTTATGCATACTCATATTCACAATTCACATGCAAATGATAGTGTGCCGTTTTCAATGTAATTCTTGAGGCAATAAAGTTTATAACGGTCAGATTTGCACAGTAAAGAAACTTGTGTCATTGAGGCCTGTATATAACCGATCATTTTTGCTTTATTGCCACGGCCATGTCAATGGCACATCAAACGAAAACTTGACCTTTGCTTGTGCAATCCAGGAAGATAGAGCAATTGAGATAACCTATTAGGATCCAGTTATTTCCTTGATGCTATTAGCGCCAATTCGTTGAAGCGATTCTGCAAAACGTTTGATTCTGCGAATAAGGGATTTATTACCAAATGTATGTCTATGGAAATCTTAGAAGAGGTGTATTTACGTTTGGAATATTAAATCTTTAAACAGTTGAAGATGTAACGCAGTACGCAGTAGGTATGTTTAGCATTTAGACTTGCAGTGAATTTTGGTAGCAGAAAGTATTAAATTAATTACACCGGGGGCCCCAAAATGCCGTTGGGTTGTAAGGAAGGGCAAACGAATGAGGACTCACGTCCAGAAATGCATTTTAGAGCTACTAAAGCCTATAAATTTGTTCACATAATTTCGCCATCCTAATGTACGATGTCAATAACCTTCCTACGCTTAAAAATCAGCCACATTTCATAGTTTGGGCATAGGGGTTACTTCTACATATGCCGCTATGTGTTTCTGGTCGAAGTACCTTGTCTTTAATTTAGTAGGAGCTTGGGGATTTGATCGTCTTTTACAACATAAGGTACCTTCGATTACTTTATTGGTCGATGGAACCTCTTGGACTAGAGGACCATAAAATATATGCGTGATTTAAAATAGTATCAAAATTTGAGACCCCAAATTACCCAAATCACTTTTCTAGAAACGATAAATTTTCAAAATGGTTAATTTTTGAGTGGACTACATCAACGTCATCATCAGAGCTTGCATGCAGAAATTAACCAAATAATTAACCAATATGTCTTTAAATACCATTGAGAGAATTGGGGATTTTTCTTTGTCTTTGAAATTTTCAAATACTAAATGGACGACATTTTGAATATTTAAGAAATCAAAAATTAGCATCTCTATCATTTTTTAATTTGGAAGGGTAAAGTAATACTGAAAAATTCAATGCCATAGCCAGGATTTGAAGGATGTATCTCCCGGTTGCTCTTAATTCTTGCTCACGGTTGCACCGGTAGGCACCGTGGTTCAAATCCTGGCTACGGCACTGTATTTTCAAACTTTGACCTATATACGACTGGTGTGAAAACACAATTAATTTCCATTAATTTGTTTTAAAGTTTGCGATGTAATTGATCAGCTGAGAAAGACAAATGTCCACTATCCATATTTGTCCTGCGCCGTGGCGTAGCGGGCTAAAACAGCATGTCTGGGTCCCTGGTTACGGAAAGCCGCCCGGGTTCGATCCCACCCATGTGGTGGAGATTTTAGGTCCTGGGTATAGGACCGGTGTCATCAATGTGAGGAAAGTGAGAAGCGGCCTTGGTCACGAAAACCAGCATTGCGGCTGGGGGATGCCAAGATGCTGACCACATCACCTCCGCGTATGTGTTGGATGGTCGCTCATCTCTGCCGTGCGTAAGTGGGCGTGAGGCCACCATTCGGGTTGGTAGGTCTTGACCCTCTAAGGCCTGTGGCGCCAGGGTTTAACTTTTTAACTCTCCGTATTTATTTGGTTACCATAACAATGTTTGCTGTATATAAAAAAAAAAATACATCATACCAATAGTAACATGTTTAGGGTGTTATTTAATGTGATTCCGATTACGTTATAACTTGCACAATAGTAATATTAAGAATGAATCCGGGAGAAACTTGGACAATAACTAATGTGGCTGAGAGAAATTTGTTAAATATTGCAATTAGCTGCATCAGAAAATATGCGGATAATTTTGAGACACACTTATGAGCCACTACAACTAGGAATAAAAAAAGTATATTAAAAGTTGATGTAGGTGATCAATATATAACGATAAGAAATTTCAATAAGTAATTTCTCTTTATTTATAAGCTGCGATGTATCAAGTATGAGAGAAATACATAGCAAAAATAAAATACATTTGGTTTACAATGATCTCTAGATCTGGATCTAGTTATACTTCGTTGTTACACGTTTCATACCACAGAGATTTTTCCCTCAATTTGTGCTACTGTTTCAAATTAAACAAAATTTTCTTCTTTATATTCAAATTCTATTCTCTTTACAAAAACAATATAAAGAAAGGAAAACAAAGTTCGAACCTAAAATTCTTAAACTATTACTACAAAAGGTTACCATTCTGTGTAGTTCATGTTAATCAAGATAAAAGTTTTTAGTATTTGTATTATTGCACATTTTCTTATAGGTAGAAGGTGATTATGAGAATGAATATAACCTATAAGCTTGCTGTATTTCGGTAATTCCGTTATGCCTGCAAGAAAATGCAAAAATACGTTTCTGTGAATATTCATCTCAATGAACATGAATGTAGCGGAGTAAACGCTTCTAAGTTGACAGAAGTTAGAGTTTTTTATCACTTATAAACTCTAAGAGAGAGAGAAACACCTACAAATGAAGATGTAGATCATTTGAGTTAAACAATTTACATAACAATTAAATGTTCTGTGGTATTAACCATTTCCTAGCCCTTTTTATTATAACTCTGCATTGTCACATAGTAATAACTTCTATACTTTCCTTTCAAACCGCTAAATTTTCTCCTGTTCAGACAAAGAGATCGAAATTTCAAAGCTATCACAAACTATTTGGCCCTTAAAACATTTGACTATGGCTTACGCTTACCGTAATCTTTTCTATCACTTGTCGCAACAGAAAATATACAGTTACACGTATTTATTTCGATTAATATGAAGGGGAGCGAAAATCACGTTTTTGTAAGAATACATTTTTAATTACATTTTTAATAATGGATTCAGAAAGTTATGTGTATGTAACACGTCCGATTATTACTTCTTACTTCGTATTTTAAACTTATAACCTTGTTGTTTATTTTGAAGAATTTATTAACTACTGACCTAAAAATTGACAGTTATAGCGATTTATATATGAAGTGTTGTTGACGAATACACTTCAACTAATGGTTTAGGCTAAAATGATACCGAGAGGTGGTAAATTGAACAATTCGCATTCGGAAGATCCCGGATTCTATCCTCGGCGAACGCTCGTTCTAATCTTTGCTTTTTTGTGGTTTCTCCGGGTTGGCAGGCGAAATCTAGGATAGCTCCTTTTCTGCGTCTCATTCCCGTACAGCTCTTTTCCTCCATTGTCATCCATTTGGGAGTTGTGGGTTCAGGCTACGCTATTCGGTATATTGCCACTGAGCGGTAAAAATTGTGTTTTCATTGAGGTTTCTTCTCTGGCTTTATTCATGTACTGTCTAGCTCTGCCTCTGAGAAGACAGGGTGAATTGTAGCCGTACTTCCACAAAGTCCCTGACAACGGCGGTGAGTCATGTATGCTAGCAGTCCAGCCGTCACATGTGCACATCTCTATGCGCGAAAGTCAATGTGTAGTTAATTACAGACGAGTAAAGTACCGCGCGGGACCAAGCTCTGTGTGGTTGTGCGATGCGGAGAAGTCGGTTAAAAGGGATAAGCTAGTGACGTGTTATGCAATTTTTGCATAAACAGAACTTATCACGTTAGATTGTTATTGTTTCTTACACGAGCGAAGCAGATGATGATTTGGATGATATCACAGACTCCCCAATACCCTTAGAGTAGCGCACCAAGGTCACGCCTTATACCACTTCCAGTGGGCTGGGTAGGACTCGCCCGTAAGCTAAGCTACTTTAAATGCAGGGGCTTCATATTTACATCCCTCGTCACCTGGATTTGTAGCCTTAAAGTCTGTCGCCTCATTCTTCCCTACCATGGGTCACTAATAGGAGCAGGATGCCCTGTCTCGGGACATTTTTCGTTTGTCTTAGCTTTACCCTAAATAGCAGAGGCACTATTTACATTTTGAGCATTGGCAACCTTGAATGTTGTTAGGTGTCATCTGACGTTCCCAATGGAAAATTTGGTATTACTGGCCATAATCTACTTCAGATGTTTCGTTAATAGAGCGTCATTTGTTTATTTTACATTACGCTGAAAATTGTCTTCTTCTTCTTCACTTCATGGCATAGGCAATCAAGTGTCTGTTCCGCCTTCGAAGTCCTCCAGCCATCGTTTCCTGGGTCTGCCCACCGATCTCCTAATTGAAAAGTGTGTCTCAACAAAAAACATGGGTTATCGAGACAAAAGTGCGTCAGTTAAGTAACTTCCACATTTGACGACGAGGCTCCATCCTTTGCCACTGTGAAACGCTGGTATAACAAATTTGCTGAATGAAGTTCGTGAAGGTGTGCAAGAAAATAATTGATTCTGTGCAAAAACGAATGAATTAAAATCGTCGTGCGACATACTGTGAGACTGAGGCAACCCTAGACATTAGTTCCAATAGCATATATAAAATATCGAAGGATTATTTAGCCGTGATTTTTTTTTTTTTTTTTTTTTTTTTTTTTTTTTTTTTTTTTTTTGCTCTCGTTGGATCCCACATAATTTGACGCAATCTCAAAAAGATGCTAGTATCGTTCGGTGTAGAAAAATGCTCAAGAAATACGATGGCGGTGCCTCAAAAGACGTATATAGGATTCTAAAAGCTGTCGAATCTTCAAGATGAGGAAAATCCAACAAAAGTTGTTCGCACTCGAAGCACTTATAAGCAAATGGTGCCTGCTTTTTCGGCAAAACTGACCATGTGTCAAGTGCTTATAGAGCAACGTAAAACGGTCAATGCCGAATGGTACACAGGCATTTGTTTGCCGGAAGTCTTCGGTGAAGTTAGGATTGTTTTTGATCAAGAGAATGCAAGCGCACACACATCTGGTCTATCAGCAGAATATATGAAGGCTAAAAAAATCGAATTGATGGGCGATCCGACATAAAATCCTGATTTGTCACTCAATGACTTGTTTTTGTTCCCGAAAATCAAGAGTAAATTGCATGGACAGCAATTGTCATCGGCAGAAGAAGCCGTTGATGCCTTCAAAACCATTTTTGGAGGTGTGTCAAGAAGACTGGAATAAATGCTCTAAAAATGATTTAAACGGATGCAAAAGTGTATTGATCATAAAGGAGAATAATTTGAAAAACAAAGCAGCATTCAATCAGTTTTCAATTTGGCAAGACCGTATAATATTTAGTTGGTAATTGCCGGATTAAGAAAACCCAACAAAAGGTAATGTGCTTGTACTTTGCACACTCCTGTTTAGTTTAGAATACAGATTGCATCTACACGATTGAGTGACGAAACATTTGGGAGTCAAACTGATTCGTGAAGCACATCTCTTAGTTCCATTAAATTAAATGAGTACAATTTGCCTTCGCTACTTACAAGAAGAAACTACATGCTATTCAGTTTAATGTGTTTCATATCAGATGATAAGATCTTAGTTTACTTTGTTAGTATTCTTCTGTCCCTTAATGCATTCTGAAAAAACGCATGTATTTCAAAACTTGCTGGAAGGTAATCTCGCGAAATATCAAAGCAATAGAAATGATGTGTTCTCAGGATGGATACCCAGTTTTTTGGTCTTTCTCACGCTACTTTGAACCTGCTTTAACCTTTCACCATGGACCGCCTTAAGGCCACCGTTGGCGTCTTTTATCACTTGGCATGTATCAGAGTAGTTCATCAAGTTACACTAATTACAAGTAACCTAGGCTGGTTCTGATGTGTCATAAAACGTTTTTAACAGATACATCTTCTTCCTGGATAATATGATGAAATAAGGCCTTGAGGGAACAGGTCATACTGCAAGACCTGGGCTCGGTACCCGGATGAGTATGGGTTGATTTCTGTAAGCTAAAACATAAGATAATATACAGATTCGAAATCTCCATTCCCTAGCATTTTGATTCATGAAAACACGATTCAGTTAAATAGCTGGTGCTGTAACTTTGCAAAGAGAATGAAAGGGTTTAGTATTTAGCCAGAATTTGGAAATAAAATAACAATGGGCGCTTATATAGAGAGTCCGTGAAAAACAGACAATTGTTGAAATACGAGTTCCTTATTGTGTGTTAATGCATAACATGTTTAGTACAAACTTATGCAGCACTAATTTACCTAACGAACAGATCAATGGAAACAAGACGTTTTGTAGTAAATGCTACTTCTTATCAATGTTTATATGATCATTTTCAAAGAAACCACTTCGTATTTGAATGTACTTTTAAGAAAGTCTCTGTCAGTGCTCAAATTCATAATAAAAGCCATTCTTTTGTGAATGGTCCCACATTCTTTGAGTACAGCTTCAGAGTTCTGAGTCGAATAATATCGAGCTTTGCCGTGAATGACGAAAATAAAATAATTGCCACGCGAAGCCGCAGTTGGCTAATGAAGTTCTGGCCTTTTCTTTGAATATGGTTTTTCAATCTATCCAATTTCGACGCTGCTATAATAATAGTGTGACTTTATGGCATGCAAGGTAGAGATATGCAGGATCTACAAAATAGAGCATCACTACTGTCAGTACGGAAGTGCCACCAGTTATGATCATTATACACAAGACTCCACTTAAAATTTGGTGAATGTGTTGGAAACTTCATCTACCTCTTCATCTAATTCAGTATCCCTGTATATTGTCATTCCGGAAAACCCCCAAGCCTCTGTGGTAATGTATGGAGATGCCCCTTCGTGTTGGTAGAAGTACTCGAATATTTCGTTAACTGTACATTTAGCTGACAAAGCTAGTGCTACTAGCATTTCCACATACCGAGTGACAGTAATCCTACCTTCAAAATCATCCATCGTTTTCCACATCTAACAAATACTGATTCTACAAAAGAAAGCAGTAGGATTAATATACAATGAATATGTTGACAGTTACATCGTTATTTATCTTACAGTGTCTATGATATGTTCAAATAATATTGAATAAATAATATTTTATTTAAATAATATTAGTTACTAATATGAAACCAGAGGTGGATTTTATCTGAGTTAGGTTTATGTAGAAATAATACAGCCAAAAGTAGTTTTGATGCAATTAAAGAAAACATATATATTTAATGTACTTCCAAATAGTATTAAGATTTTGAATAAAGGGTTTAAACGTAAGGTGAAAATAATTGTTGATAGGTTTTAGTTTGTATAATATAGATGATTATTTTATTGAGATAAAAGAGTATAATATTTAATATAGGAGATAGAACATCATTATTGGTTAATTAATTTTAAAATTTTAACCATATTCTAAGTTACTTATGTATATGAATTTAATATATCGACACTGCTTTGCATTGTAACCATGTCTCAGCAATAATAAAATTACAATTCAAAGAAGACAACGCATAACAGACATTCACTGCCGTTGGTCTGATTGCCTTGCCACATAGGTGTTTGTATATTCCGGTGTCTATTAAATACGAATATTACAATATCCTTTTACGTTAAGTTTGAATTAGACGCCTTCGGACCGGATAATTCGTCACAAACTCTTCGTCCTAATATACCATGTACTGACACAACTCAAAACTCTATGGCCATGATGATCTGCTCATTTAAACTTGGGATTAGACTGTGCATGATTCTACCTAGGTAGCAAAAATATTCGTGTAAATTAGTGTAAGGAAATGGTCATAAAATTACAGTGAATGCAATCAGTATAAAAATCGTAACAAGTAACCAAATTGGAATGTATCCGTATGAACCAGAAAAGACAACACTGAGTGTTTCAAGATGAACCAAATTCCTCAAAGACTATTTTCAAGAAGCACTTACAAGAAAATAATATTTTTATCGACTTGTACTGGACCAATTGCAAGCATTTCTGTAAATGATCACTGAGCAGGCGTGCAATAATTTATTTGAAAGAATATATCGATGAAATCGGGAAAAATGTGAAGAAATTCTCATCATTTATCACAATAGTGCCAATTCTTCATAGCAATAAAACAGTTGATTATTATTTTAAGGAGAAACATGTAGAATCAATGTATTGTTGCCCCTGTTCATACCTCATTGCTCAACGACTTCTGTTTACTTCCCAATGTCAGACCAAAATTGCATGGAGTGTGATTTTTTTCACATCAAGAAACTGTCGTACCTGAACATACAATGTTATTGAGATGCTTTAGAGGGGAAACGAATTGTTGTAAAATTGGTTTGAACACATGCAAAGCTCATAAACAGCAACAAAACAGCAACAAAACAGTTTGTTTAAAAAATCACGCGTTTTACTAGTTGTTTAAAGGCGTAAACTATTGTAGGGTAACAAACACAGTAAAATGACCGCGGCATTCGTCAATGCCAAACATGCCTGGGGTTTACATGGTGAGCTCTGTTTTTGTTCATGACCATGGACAAGTTGTTTGATTGTGACTGTGCTATAGGATGTCTGTCACGGTGGCTCAGTTGCTTAGGATCTGGTCTGCTGGTTACAAGGTCCTAGGTTAAAATATTGCTTTTAAGTGTGGTTAAAATAAACCTGGTAGTTGACAGTGTTGTTAAAAAACAAAATGTTTGTTTTATTAACATTCTTATGATAATACTACAAGACGGCTTAGGACGGCGTCATAAGAATGCGAAGGTTTGAATTGCAATATAAAATTATATCAGAAACCTTTATATAAAAAAGTGAGCCTTTGTTTTACTATGAAAGAGTAGAAAATCTGAGTCCATTTTCGGTCCCTGAAACAACTTTTTAATATTAAACAGGTGTACAATAAGCAGTAACATATACATGTCAAATAACCTTTAATCACCTTTGTCAGATCATCATAATTCATGGGAATTCATAAAATGTATTGTACTCACACGACTTTCTGCTTGATCTTGTACAAATTATCTTACAGATACCTTTTATTTTGTGTACTTTACGTTAATCGAAATAATTTTTGCAGAAATTGATTTGGAACATACAGTAGGTGTTAAGAAACAGTAAAATATTTTAAGAGATGTTCGCCCTCAAATAACTTCGAAATGCCATTAATTCTCCTTGCATGTCCAAGAGAGAGAGAGAACTAAAAATACTTTATTTTAGGAAAACAGGTGTAATATTTTATGTTTAATCCAAAATATCTAGTACCTCGAAATGGTTAACTGTACAAAGAATGTATTTGACATAGCTCGTGGTTCTTAACTAGATCTACATTTTTATGTAATCGATTTTTTTCTGTCTCGTAAGGTTTGTAGGTGAAGTAAAAGGAATCCAGAATAAGGAGGATTTGTTTTAGCTCTGTTAGCATCGATTGCAGTTGGTGGCTGGGTCTGCCATGGAATTGCAATCGATACTAACGGAGCTAAACAGAGTAAGCATTGAGGTAGGACTAACCATGAACCCAAGGAAAAGCAAACTGATAACGAATGCTGCTGAGGGGCAAATAAGTGTCAATGGGGAGAACCTGGAATGTCAGTGGATATGTCTACTTGGTATCTTTTGGAAACTATTCCACATTGGAGATAAAAAGGCACCACAATCTGGCGTGGAAGAAATTTTGGAGCCTCAAATTTATCTTAAGACAGGTCCCTTAAATTAAGCTTAAGGATGTAATAGAATTCTGTGTGCTTTCAGTATTATACAACTGCCAAACTTGGTATCTAATGAAACAAAAATGCTTCAGATTTGCTAGTGAAAGATGGAGAGGAAAATATTGCACATAACAATACAAGACAAAGCATCAAACGAGACTATAAGAAAGAAGACAGACATGACTGACGCAGCTGCAGAACTTAAATGGAGATGGGGAGGGTACGTCGTCAGAATGGATCCCAGTCAATGGACCCAAAGGACAACAATGTGTGGTTCGAGAATAGGACCAAGATCGATAGGGAGGCCGAAGACACCATGGGCAGACTTTAGGAGAACAGCATGAACACTGGACGAGACAAACTAAGGACAGGCAAACGTGGAGAAAACTGGAAAGAGCAGCCGCCCACAAATACACCACCCCGTAGTTTGTAAGAGAAGTCTGTGTTAGTGTTAGTGTCAGTGCTAAGTTGAAGTGCAGTTCAAGGAGAATCAGGATCAATGTAAATTATAGAACTCAAGTTGCGCAAGGGGAATTTAAGATAATGGATCACCAAATTTAAGCTCGGTGGAACATAGGTTGTAGAACATAAGATATGAAACAATCTAATATAGGAACACTATATATTGAACACTACTAGTCATTACATTAGATAAGGAGGTACCGACAAGCTTAAGGCTCTTAGGAGTTGCTACCCTAATGAGCTCACAGCAACAACTCCCTGCGTTAGCAGGATGCCTTTGTCTTTTAGGGATTCATTGGTTATTTATTATTAATTAATTTATTTATTAATTTGTTTATTATGGTAGGTATTCTAGAAAGTATAGATGTCTCTTTAAAATTTCTTGAAAGAATTGCATTTTAATAAAAAGTCGTTCTTAAAAATCATCTTCTGTAGTGGATAGTTTAGGGTGGAAGATTTTCTTACAAATCTTCGTGGTCCATCCTTGCAAGATGCTAATCTTAAATACCAAAGTTGGCATTTAACGAACTACTCTTTTTTGAGATATTCGGATGAATAATGATAGTGAAGACATTTAAAAAGACGTCGTTTATGGTCATTACAAATTCTGTGTTGAGACATAATGGGGCGGATTCCGTTACTCCCGATAATGCGATGAAACGAAAGGATGTGCATCTCAACTGGAATCTGAATCATGCGAGGTTCCGGAATATTTCGTATTTGAGAGGTGAAGGCTTTTGTTGATTGCAACAACCTAAAATGTCAGACCGAAGGAAAACCTTCAGGATGAGAGTCATTGTCTTTACCTCTAGGGTTGGAACGCCTACAGGATTATTTACTTCTTAAGTCGTGATGTTTTGAAAGTTGAAATGTCTTTGTTTTAGGCAAATGCTATCCTTTTGAAACAGCTGGCAATTGTAATTATAAGTGTATGCTTCTGTGGTTCATAACAGTTCGCCAATTTGTTGTGTGTTTCTGAAGACTTCCACGAGATTATTTTAAAACAGTGCGTCAGGTGGGGCTCTTAGGTCCAAGTTATAAAAATGCTGGACGGTGTACAGACGGTCAATCTTCCCTTACTTATATTTTTCTGGAGCATATCAGTCAGTCAGCTAGGGTTTCGATGAACCTACAGAGATCATACCTATCATCATAAATTGGATTTCGTTTTCTAACTACATGCTTTAAGATGATGATTTATTGTATTTCATCCGAACGCTCCATGTCGAAATTTCGTCGAAAGTTATTCCTTTTGAGCATCTTATTCTGAACAAAAGTAAAGATTTTTTTTAAAAGATCCTCTTGCGCATGTGGTGACAAATAATTTTTAAGGGGGGGGGGAAGGATGAAAAGCTTTTTTATGGAAGATTTTACGTACAGTTAAATTTTTTCAAAAATATCTCTTTAACGATTTTGATAACAATGTAATACCATTTCCATTTTAGGAGTATCTTCCTTGTATAGAGGATTTCATCTCCCAGGGTTTGAAGCCCAGACATCCAGAGCACCAGATCTGAGAAAGTATTCAGGTTGAACGATCATCCCGATACCTGATATGAGTGTGAAAAAGTGGATGATGTGAAATGTGGATGCAACAGATCATAGGAAAGGTCGTTATAAGGAAACTGGTCGAATGAATGGCAGGGAAAACTGGATAATCTGGAGAAATGTTATCAGATGCCACTTCGTCCAGCATACTTGCCACTAACGATCTCTTGGGATTGAATCTGTGTCACCCTAGTGAGAGGCAAGTGTTCTAATCACTCGGCCTTGGTGCCACTAGAATATTGTGCGTGAAAAATATTTCTTAAATAATGAATTCTCTGGGGTTATTAGTGAAATACTCTTCTATCTGGATGACTTTTTTTGTACTTTTATAAAGCTGGAAAACCATAATAGGTGTATCATCAAAACATATGAGTTTTAAAGCATACGATTTCTTTCAATTAACTTTTTTGTAATGTTAGCAATTACTGAATTATACGAGGTATACGTTGTGGAGTTCTGTTAAATACTAGAAGAATAATAGTACCCATTTTGTTTAATGACTCATTAAGAGGTAAGTATGGCTGGTAAGTATTTTAGTACGTCTCTGCCAGCACCATTTCTCAAGCGACTGTTTACTCACACAATGGAGAAATGCCACAAATGCATTACTATATATTTTAATGCTTCTATACTTGGCGATGCCCGCGCCATGGATGAGTGGTTAGACCGCTTGGTTCTCACGTAGGTGGCCTGGGTTTGATTCCAGGCGACCGCAAGGTGAGATTTGTGGTGGACAGCATGGCGCTGGAGCGGGGTTACTTTTGGTAGTCCGGTTTCCCACATCAGCATTCCATCGATTGCTCCATCATCTTTCCTATCACCTCGTCTCTCTCGTACTTTCACTTCCGGTTTTGGCCTGCTCACTCATCCCAGAACTCTCTGATCAGGAAACCTCTTGATTCTCAACCCGTTATCTTCAGGGCCTTGTGATTGCGCGGTTCAAAAGGCCCTATGTTCCACTTAAGAGAATACAGGAATTCATTCATTCATACTTGGTGATAGTCGCAAGGGAATCCTCATCTTAGCATTTCAGCAATCGTGGTTACTTACCCGTTTCATTGTTATTACAAAAGAAACTATTTATATCCTAAAGTTTCTGATACGTAGAAGTTACCGACAGAATATCTTCATACCGTTTCTACTGCGACAAGCCTCAAATAACTCATCTGTTAACTTCCAATAAACTTATCAGCCAACTTAATTTGTATTGTTTGTTCTGACACTCCCCTGGAGAGAGGTTTCACTGTAACAGCCGGCTACTATTTATCGAAGTCGAGGATATTGGAGACGACCCAAAAAATGTCGAAGTAAGGGAGAGACATTATCAAATTCTCAGATAACATGTACTTTTTGCCGCGTGCTACAGCATAAGTGTAAATATATCCGTATAAGTTCACAGTCATATATTCCAAATTTTGTTCTGGGAGCTTTGCGTAAGTGTGCATATTTTCGTCAGCTTGGTCAAAGGATGCAGAACGTAAAGTGTTGAAATTATAATTAAGGGTGGTTTTGGAAAAGTCTAAGATAAGTTAACTATTATTTTTGTGGATTATATTTCGAGTGCACAGGTATATGACTTTGAACTGTACCCGGAGGCTAGTACAATTATACAACTTACTTCGGTAATTTAAAAGCTTTAATAAATCTCTTATTTACACTGACAGCTTACTTGCACAATTACACTTAACTTAAATTCCTCGGAAGTTAAACTTTGTGCACATTATAACTTCACTCTAACACCTGCTATTACATGTTTTGAACTGCACCCGGGAGCTAAGACAGTTATAAGTCACCGTGCGCGCGCTATGAAATGAAAGCCCCGACTGCTCTGTCTTGTCAGCTCGGACTGCTCTTCGAGAGAGGAACCAAAGCAACCTTCACGCGCTCACACGGAGAAAAAGGGAAACACAAAACAACTGAGGCGCACGCCTTGTAAAGGAAAGGTGCATTCAGCAGAACTTATTTGACTAAATGGTGTAATATGTACACGAGATATGAAAAATATAGAATATTGATAGTTTTTAAAGGCATTTTAATACTTGTAAATATGTTTTAGTTTATTAATATGAATAGTCAAATGTTCAATCTTAACTCAGTCCTCTCCCTTCCGATGTTTCCCTCGTTTAATTCCTCTATGAATCGCTTTTGGTTTAGGGTCCTCCTTGATATGTTTCTTGACCTTAAAACTAAAAGATGAGCATGACCATATTTTGTAATAATAGTAACAATTTATTTACTGCCCAGAGACTTATACAATTTATTATTATTATTATTATTATTATTATTATTATTATTATTATTATTATTATTATTATTATTATTATTATTATTATTATTATTATTATTATTATTATTATTATTATTATTATTATTATTATTATTATTATTATTATTATTATTATTATTATTATTATTATTATTATTATTATTATTATTATTATTATTATTATTATTATTATTATTATTATTATTATTATTATTATTATTATTATTATTATTATTATTATTATTATTATTATTATTATTATTATTATTATTATTATTATTATTATTATTATTATTATTATTATTATTATTATTATTATTATTATTATTATTATTATTATTATTATTATTATTATTATTATTATAATTATAATTATTATTATTATTATTATTATTATTATTATTATTATTATTATTATTATTATTATTATTATTATTATTATTATTATTATTATTATTATTATTATTATTATTATTATTATTATTATTATTATTATTATTATTATTATTATTATTATTATTATTATTATTATTATTATTATTATTATTATTATTATTATTATTATTATTATTAATTTACGTTCTGCAACGTTAAGTCATATGGGACGATGAATGGAACGTGTGAAATGATGCTCAAATTAGCCCAGGGTCTATAGAGCTTACAGTTACCCGACATTCGTCTTTTAGTTTAAGGAAAAAACCTTGCCCAGGTAACTCACCCTGACCGAGATTCGAACTCGAGACATCTTTAACGTGAAGCAGACATGCTACCATGTGTGCTACTAAGGTGGGCAAATATATATTATCGAGCATTGTCAATATACATTAAAATACAATTTACAGTAACACATACTAGTTTACAATGGGTAGCTTGCAATTTATTAATTTAAATATTCATTCATTTTAAATACAGGATTATTTAAAAGGTATTTTTGGCGCATTGCTTAAATTCAGTAGCATTGTATTCTATTTTGACGTCAATTGGAAGTTTGTTAAGCATATATAGTTCATGGATCTTTCTCTACAGGTTTCACATTATAATTAGTATAATGCAAGTCTGATTTACATCTGATATAATGATTGTGTATTTCACTATTTAATTTTGGTTTATTCTAGGTTTATTAAATTAATAACTTTATATATGTATAAAGACACAACAGTAAACACAGTTTTTTTTCTGAGAACTTCTCTGCATTATTCACACATCCCCATTTTAAACATCATTCTAATACATTTCTTTTGTAGTACTAGAAGCCTTTGATTATGCTAATTATTACCAGTACCCCATTATTAAATACCGTTTTGGATATGTGAATAAATTAATCAATTTTATCATTTTAGTACATCTACGTTACAAGTTTTTGCAAACTCCCTCATTAGATGCAGACCTTTACTTATTTTTATTTTTTACAGAGGTTATCGATATGATTATCCCAGGACATATATTTATTAAGTTACATTCCTAAAAGTCTCTGCGAATCAGATTCCTATATTACAATGTTACCAAAATTAATATGAAACAATGTATATTTTTTCTTGTTATTTAACTCAAATTTAATTTAATTTGTCTGGCCAGGATTATTAGTGAGGTTTAAAGAATTAAAAGGAGTATTTATTCTGATTGTTTTAGTAGCTAATAATTGCAAGTCATTATCATTTTTTTCTCTACATATAATAGTAGTGTCATTTGCATAGCTTATAATTTTACAATCAAGTGTCGAATTGTAACAAGAATAACACTCAGACACTAAGGGATGTCCTCAAAGATAATTTGGAGCATTGAATGACCTTGATGATGACAAGATGACCCATCTAGCTGATGAAGGTGATAATCATAGTAATTCTTAAACGAAATAAAAAGAAAAGAAAGGGTGAAGTACAAATTGTGTGCCTAAGTATATGGTGCTTCAGTGTATACCACTTTTGCAGGAAGTTTAGCTCACTGAAATCTTCAATAAACAATAGGTACTTTGGCGGCTGTCCATACTCGCTTCACACATTGTATAAACCTGGAAGATAAAGGCTATTAGAAAGCCGTGTTACATCTCGACGAAGAGTGTTAAAATTCTGCGACTTCTTGTTGATGTTGTTTGTCGATAGATCAATGAGTGTTGTACAGTACTGGTCAAAAATAATGAATGAACATCCACATTTTCGTCTGGGGTTTTCTTTATTGAATGTCACACTTATGATAGAGCTGGTTTAAACAATCATAGGCATGCAGCAAGATTATACTGGAGATTGTAGCAACTTTGACTCATATTCGGGAGGTGCTGTGCTCGATTTCTGATGGAGCAAGATAGCTGGGCCATGCATGGTCTACAGTGATGTGCGATTTGGTAATGGATACTCGTATGCCTTGAGGATAGAAGTGTTTCTTCTCCAACAGGAACATCTTCCAACATGTCTATAAGAATAGAAGAGTACAAAAGTGAATCGAGAAGATATTGACACATTGTTTCACTCACATTGTTTATTCACAGGACATGTTTCAAGAGCTCTTGCTCCTATCATCAGCTGATACTCGACTAGTGCAAGTTGTAGTGGTTTCCTCTTTCTCCGTTTTGTCAATAGATGGCGTGATGTACTTGTCAAAGTTGTCCGGTGGTGGAGTTTCAAAATTCACGACTCTATGACGATTTTGTTGAAGATTTTTTCCCATGTGGAAAGGTCTATGGGGTGATTAACATATTTTATTAGAGATGTTTCCAAGTTGATGTCATGTCTAGTATTCAAAAAATGAAAAGCCACTGCTGATTTTTATGTTTCACCATTTTTAATGTTTCTTAGATGTTCTTTAGTTCTGATGTTAATATTTCTTTTTGTTTTTCCTATATAAATTTTAGGGCAAGTTTCACATTTGATCTCATAGATTCCTGGTTTTGCTTTGGTAGTGATTGAATTTTAGGGAGGTTTTTTTTAACAAATTTCTGATATTAAACCTATTTTGAGGTGCAAGAGTTATGTTGTGTTTTGAGAAGATTTTTTGGAATTTGTTATAGGCTGATGGGTGGAAGGTGAATTTTTTAAAAAGTTTTCTCTCTTTTCTCCTTTAGGTTCTAGGGTGGTGGTTTCTTTTATTTTCTTAGCTTTGTTGAGTCTGTTAACTGTTTTGTCTACTAAATTTGGGTTGAAACCGTTGGATATAGCTACTTTTTTATATCGTCATAGAGTCATGAATTTTGAAACTCCACCACCGGACATCTTTGACAAGTACATCACGCCATCTATTGACAAAACGGAGAAAGAGGAAACCACTACAACTTGCACTAGTCGAGTATCAGCTGATGATAGGAGCAAGAGCTCTTGAAACATGTCTTGTGAATAAACAGTGTGAGTGAAGCAATGTGTCAATATCTTCTCGATTCACTTTTGTACTAATTTGTGTTTCACTGTCCCTATGCTTCTTCCAAGTTTATACTTTGAATAGAGGAGTACTGAAGGAGTGGTTTAGTGGGCGAGGTGTAGTCTGAAAATGCTAAGAAACCCGCTGAATTACACCTGACACCGTCAGATTTGATCATCATTAGCGCTCTCTTGACACAACTCCAGGCGCAATAAGCCTAGCATTGTCCACGCCACCGTTTCTAGTCCATATCCCTATCAAACGATATGTTGGTTGTTTCAATCGGACTTGAATTAGGGAGAAAATAACTTCCTTGTCCTTAATCAGGCGGAAGTTTTACTTTTAAAGAGATGAATCCCGGGCTCTTTATAACTTGTAAACATAGCAGACAAATAAAAGTTTAAAGTTCACATACAAAAAGTTGGTACATGTATGGCGATGGCGTATGCGTGTGCATGAGCATGTGTTTGTGTTCCTTATAGGTTGCACCAATTTCAACAAAACTTGACAGTTAACCTTTAATACAAGGCAAAGATTACCATTTTGTTTAAAATTGGAAATTCGACTCCATTTCAAAAATTACTTAATTTTATATAATGCCAACAAAAGCTTGAAATACCATTTCTATCTTTGAACAATTATTGTGGTAGGCCAAGTATTACCAACATAACGTAATTATCACATTTTCCTGCATAAGAATTAAAAAAAACAATAGGAAGTTCCTGTATTATTGATTTATCTTCTCTCTAACACCGATCGTGGTGTAATAACTTAATAAAATTTGGTCCTAACTTTGTTTTAATTTTTTTCTTACATTCTTGTAGTTTTGTGTATATTGGATACTGACAACAAACAAGATCTGTCTGGTCTTTCTTAAACTGTTATTATTTCTTCCAAATGAGTAGCATTTTCTCCGAATATATTGTCCATAAGGTGTCTTCAAAGTTTTAATTGCGTATTTGAGTTTACAGTGTAATAGTCCTTAAATGCCTCCAAAGAAATGCAAGATTGTTGGGCGAGTGCAGGATAATGTAAAATATTGTAGGGTAAACCGTCGAATCAGGCTGAATGTCAAATTTTTCAACTACTTAAGTTGTATAACACATTCAGCATTCCTCAAATTTGTTATAAGATTTAACAGCTAATATTAAAAATACATTTTTTACTATATTTTTGAAATCGTAAACTATGCGATCTATCCATCCATCCGTCCGTCCTACCGTCCATCATCCCGACGTCCCGCCGTCCTCTGTCCTCTGTCCTCCCTAGATCCCTCGATGCGTCCATCACACTCAGCATAGCGAGGAGTTTGAGAAGCTGCAATAGGCAGGAAATTCCTGTCAAGGCTGTTAACTTTACAGCTGGAGGTGTCAAGATGCTGACCACATCTCCTCCCC
This sequence comes from Mantis religiosa, assembly GCA_030765055.1. Classification (NCBI taxonomy): domain Eukaryota; kingdom Metazoa; phylum Arthropoda; class Insecta; order Mantodea; family Mantidae; genus Mantis; species Mantis religiosa. Next base: position 56,785,984 of record CM060958.1, on the reverse strand, counting down.
GTATCTGTTGGATGAACGCCCAACTGTCTTACTGACCACCAACGCAAAGTAAGTCCCTGAAAGGAATGCGCCCCCTTACATAGTGAGACAAGGAAAGCCAATGTGTGTGACAGTGAATGCATTCTACACAAGGGACGGAAAAGATATATAAAACATGCGCCCTATTCACTCTGTACAATAAAACCGAGAACATTCATTTACAAAATTAGAAGCCGTCAGAATGTTTTTGAATGGTCTATAACTGAACTGACATGGGGTATCATAAACTACCGAAGGAGAGTGTAGGAACCTTTTCCAAACCCCTTGCATGTCATCCCCCTGGATACTTCCTTTCCTGTAGTATACTATATGTATGTGGGCTTGAGGCCGGCAGCCGGATTGGCAGGCTCAGACTCTACTTAAAACGGCTTTTATGTAATGAATTAAATATTTTTATTCTTGGAATCTGATGAACTAAAACACCAAGCTTACTGTTCCTAAATTATTCTGTACACACATATACACATACAAAACACACACACACGTGTTCTTTTTTATGTAGGAGAACCAAGACATGTAATTTCATTGAAATTTCCATATCGAAGTTTTGGTAAGGAATTAAATACTTCTGGTACTTACGTTCTTAGTAGAGAAAGTAAAATAGAGCAATGAAGATTAGAACCAACAAAAACTTTGACTTTAGGTGCTTCTTAGAACATTAAAATTTTCTGGAACATATCCAGCTGATACTTTTTTTCATTCATTCAAGCAGCTGGCGGCTGACTGAGAATCAGCACGACGTATGTCATTTGTGACCCATCAGAGGTGGAGTTCCCGAAGGCTCTGTCTTATCCCCTACACTTTTCAGCGTGTATGTGGCGGATCTCCCCACATGTCAACATAGCCCAGTGTGCAGACGATGTGCTGCTATACAACACAGATAGAAACGCACGCAGAGCCTTCAACCCAATACAGCGACACCTAAGCCTCATTCACGACTGGTGCAGGCTTTGGCGATTGTCCATCAACCCGGAGCAAAGCCAAGCCATACTCTTCACCAAGCGTCATTTTCCCGCCAACCTCCCCTCCTTTAATTATTGTGGCAGAAGGATAGATTGGACAAACTCTCTCAAGTATTTGGGTTTAAAGCTGGACAAGGGCCTAACTTTTGGGAGTCACATCCAGGAGGTAGCTCATCGGGCATGCGGAGCTTCGGCTTCGTTATACCCCATGATGCGTTCAGGGACGCCGACACCCCATAAGTTGCGCCTTTTTCAGGCTTTAATTCTTCCAATTATGCTTTATGCGTGTGAGATCTGGGGCGTGGCCGCAGGAACCAATCTGCGACAACTCCAGCGTGGACAAAATAGATGTCTTAGGACCATCTATTCTGTGTTCTGGAGGTTTCCCGTGAGATACCTTCATGAAGCCTCATCTCTCCACTATGTGGAAGATGTCATTAGGCGCCGGACCACAAAATTCTAGGGAACTATTGATCCTCAGAAAGACACTTCAAGCCGTACCGGCTTCCCCGCGTGGCATGCGGGCACACCCGGTAACAATAAAGTTGTTATTACAACGTAAAGATGATTACTATTTGAAAATTGATTAATCATTCTAAATTAAACTCTTCCTAAATTTTCTCACACCAGCGGTGCACACAAGTGTTGCACCCGAGTTGGCTACCATGAGGAGCTATGGCTACCTCCCTTCTTTTCATCCACCTAAAATTAAACTACCACCCTGCAAAACCCCTCATATCCTGTCATTAAGTGTTTAAGTCCGTGTAGGATAGCTGCTACCTTATGTACAATTCTCCTTAAGTAGAATAAGCATCAGAATCTTTATAGTTGAAAATTAAACTTTTAATTACTTGCTCTTGCGTAAGCCAAGATAGGTTGAAAATTCTGAATAAACTTTTTGAATATATACCGAATATTAAGCTTATATTTAATGAAGAATTTCATGCTTTACCCTTGGTAGAGATATATGAGCGGCAAATAACTGATTATCTTTCCAACACTCATGCATCATCAGTGTCACCGCCTGCGGTGCCGTATGTAGTAAAAGCGGGCGTTAAACACTACACATTTCATTCATTTTGAGTGAGGTTATGGTGAAGCGTGAGAGAAGCCAGAACGGAACCAGAGAGGAGCCAGAGCAGAGCTAGAGCAGAGAAATGGTAAAGTCAGAATGAAGCCAAAGCAAAGCCAAAGCGGAGCTGGAGGAAAACCAGAGCAAAGCTAATGTAAAGCCAAAGCAAAGCCAAAGTGGAGCTAGAGCAAAGTGAAGGCAAAGCCACAGCAGAGTCAAAGGAAAGTTAAAGATAAGTTAAGTGAAAGGAAGAAATGTAAAGTGAAATAGTTTTTGAAAGGGTGCTAATGACCATCGAGTTGAGCGCCCCTAAAATTTAATCATCATCATCAGCATCAGCATCATCATCATCATCATCATCATCATCATCATCATCATCACCGAACGGGATGGCTCAGGCTGTTTCATCTATGGCCCGCTTTCGGGAGGCCCGGGTTTGATTCCCGCGTCCAACCTACCTGACCCATGTTTTTTTCGGGGTTTTTGCTGGTCGCTAGGTGAATGCTGGGTGGGCTAATTACATCGCGCGAATTTCCTGTCCCTCCATTTCATGTACATTATCATTTTACATCATCTCTCATCTGGTGGTCTGTTTCAGGGCAGAATGACGCCGGGTATGTCAACGGTGTAAATGCTTCCTCCTCCGGTAGTACCGTTGCCGGTCTCCGAACCGGCTGCTGGTACCGCTTCCTAACAACAGTAGGGAGTAATGTCCGATCTCCTGGTCTACCGGGGGAGGTTCACATCTAAGTAAAATGTAGGGACGTGGTTCCTTGGGTTGGCCACCCTTTCTCTCCTCTCACCTCATCCTTCTTCCCGGAGACGCCCCAAGTACGTACAATAGATCAAGACTGGTTGAAATGCAGAATCCCTTTCGTAGTCATTCTAATTCTACTCTATAGATAGAAAAACTTATTTAAAAACTCACTTTCCAAGTAAAACAATGCTTTAAATCGATCTATTTCAAGAATATTTTAATGAAATCATAATTCTTGTCATAATATACCTGTATATTTAGACGATTTCAGAACATTAAGGACAGAGGCAAATATATTTTGACCAGTACTGTACAAGATATGTCTTGTGTCCCTCACAAATGAATAAATTAAGTCCTTTGTGGGAGGCGATAGATACAAGTCCCGTTACATAATGGGACACACTTTATGTGTGACATTTGAGAAGGTTTTTCTTTCTCCCGCGTGCAGATTTAGCAACAACAGTGAAAGTCTGACCTCTGAGGTATTCATTCCCATCTGTCAATTGGTTTGTATATGCAGCTTCTAGCACGATATTGCCGCTTCTTGCAACAGGGCACTGACGTTGATTGAGGAAATGTTAGTTTAATGGACTTGTAGCTGCTATTGGCATTACGCAAGTGTGAGGCATGTGCTATACCTGATTGTGGCAGTCTCTGGGGTTACTGGTTTTATTGACTGCAAGATTAGAGGTCGAGACCCGTGGGTAGCTCTTGAAACATTGCTGTTGAACTTTCAGACCTTTGGATCTTGAGTCATTAGCTGATCGTAGTCAAATATCAATCTATGCTTAAAAATAAACTGTTGTGGAATAACTTGTAAGGTTAACCTAAACTTAATATACTTTTATATATTTTAAAAACTTGATCAGCATTGTGGTAAGGTTTGGTTTATACAGAACATAGACTTCAGAAGGAAGCCCATGCATTGTATAAGATTATAAAAAAATTAAGGTTTCAAACTTATAAATAAATGTGGACTTGTTTAAATCAGAAGGAAAACTTTTACTTCCTAGATTCGGAGAAATATTCAGCAATTGGTAATCGTTAAGAGGCGAACAAGCTCCATTACTAAACTAAGTTTATACCAAAACGGATTTAAATAATCAGAGTAATTCCAAAAGTTACTGGAGCATTATATAGAGAGCAAACACTTCACTTACCTGTTCGAATGATACGTGGTATAAACAATCCTTGAGAATGGCTGGGATTTGAACCACGGATCTCCTGGTTTCCATCCAGTCGCTCTAACCCATTAAACTACATTGGCCGACGTGCCGTCCTCGCATTAAATTCTCCATTTGACTCGTATATTTCCCCGGTACTTGCGATATTAAGTCGCCACAAACGGTGTACCTCGGATACGAGAGCTCCTAGTGGTTTACTGGGAAAATATACGAGCTAAATGGAGAATTTAATGTCAGGACGGCACGTTGGCCATGCTAGCTCAATGGATTAGAGCGACTGGACGGAAAACAGGAGATCCGTGGTACAAATCCCGGCCATGGCATTGAATTTTTCATGTTGACCCTATCCATCAAAAACCTTGACTTACAAACGGCTAGTGTGGAGAAATGATTAATTTCCATCAATTAACTAAAAGCCTTGGAACGTCCGTTTTCCTGGCCTGCGGTCCAGCTGCGAGGCTCGTTATTGAATTGGTGTTGTTTGAATTAGTTTTGTATAGCTTTTGTTTTAATGCTCTTTGGTTTCCGTGATCCATACACCTTAGACTTCAGAAATTACTGCCATTAAATTCAGGAAATGCTTGAACATAGAAGGAAGATAGTTCCAATACCTCTATGTTTAATATATGTGGGCAATTTTCTTTTGTTCTTAAGGGTTTTAAGTCATATGTGTTCGAAATAATATCCAAGACAAACCGCTGTACATTTTTGCAGACTTAGTATCGTGCCGATATAGCAGCCAGCGTCGAGGCACGCCACCATACTTGTCCCTCCAAGGATTTTTCATCCTGTATCACTAATAAATGTTTAGATGACAAACTACAGTATTTGCAGAATTGCTGGTGTGTATGACCATAATATCTAAGATAATAAACATGCACTATGGTGCAAAAACACTGCGCAGTATCCATGAGGCAATGGAAGTAAAGTAACTAATATCTGGTATTAAGTTAGGCAAAACTGAAAAAAACCATAATAATCTGAAAAATAAACGTTTGTAAATCTTATGAACAATCTAGTTAGCCCAAGATGAAAGCAGCAATAGGCTGGCCCCGTAGCTCAGTCGGTAGAGCACCTGCCTGTCGTGCTAGGGGTTCCGGGTTCGATTCCCGGTGGTGGGGATGTGGATTTTTGCTCGACCAAGATAATTCCCCATCTTCCCCAGAGTCTGGAAGTATGAATTCTGTGCGTGATCTAATGATTAAAACCTAACGAATACGAGTTAACACCTTCGATATGTTCCAAAGGAGAACGGCCGCCGATATGACCACTGTATTTATAGGCGGGGTATAAATGGAACAAGTAAGACAATATGACTAGAGTACCTAAGTCCTAAGGAAGAAGTTAAGGAAGTACACTTAATTACAGAGAAAGGGTGATACTTAAAACTGATAACGGAATGATAACGCTCATTTCAAGCATGCTGTAGAATCTCCTTGCAAAATTTTTAAATCACAATTTTGAAAATTCTCTTCAGAATGAGTAAAGAAACTTTTGTATTGTTTTATATGCTATACTTTCTCATTTCAAATCACATCAATACTTGGGAAGAAACTGACTATCTTTTAAGAGAAAACTCACATCAGGTAGACATAGTTTCAGTATTAAGGGGCGTCCAAACTAGACAGCGCTTTAGTTATCGTGACAGGTGAGCTTTTCACATTTGGTTAATACGCTTTCATGATCCTAAGAAGAGCTTCTTAGATACTGCATTTGATTAAAATAGGAGCAGCAAAACCCGTGGCTGATAGTAATTAGACTCTGCACCCCTTTTGTGACCTAAAACAAAAGTCATATTGTAGAGTTCTATAACTGCTGTGGACCTCTCGTATTGTTCTATGTAGCTCTCGAAAAACCGCTTAATTTCTTTACCCAGATATTCATTCAGCAGGCTTAGGTTATGTGTCTTGAATGTTTGTCACAGGACCCGTGGGCTTTACTGCTCTTCCGAAGGCTAAGGGTATTTACGTTCCATAAAATCCATCGCCTCCTGCGACCTTGAGAACCAGAGGCGAGCTTGGGCCATGGTGCACGACAATCTAATACAGAATGCTATAAATGGTGGTATCTTGATAAAATGTGGAATACATGTCTTCATAATACCCTAACCGTTGTCAATATTTGACCATCACATTGAGCAAATCACAGTTTTCTGGACCCACCAAACGTTACGTTGTATTGTTTTTAATCACACATATTGCATTAAATATTAAAATATTACTACAAAATTCATTGTTTTTTAAAGTGAGCAAAGTATTACACATCCAACAGTGGTTCGTCTATCAAAAGAAACTTAAATTCACCGAGACTTCATTGTGTGCAACCAGTTGGCAGCATGAATATAGTGCCTTCATGAAACGCCGATCAAACAACAAAGAAATTGACTACTTAATGCTGTAGTATGTATGGAACAAACTGAACTACCAATTGGATGTGTGACATAGTACATGTAGGTAATGCTTGAATAGAAATAGGATTTTGAAAAGAACTGAATTATTCTAGTTATGCTGTGTTTTCTGATAAACTGTCCCTCTTTGCGATATGTTTAACTAGATGGTTGTGACTTGGGAAGGACAATACAGTATTACTATGTACAAACTTATATAGCAGAAAAGTAAATAAAAATTATTGAAACACACCTGAAGTACACAAGAAATGTTTGTAAATATAACAAAATTATGTCTGCTAAAACGAATATTTTAAGAGAATAGTGTAAAATCTGTTTTTTAAATTCGTATACACTCACATAAATAAGTATGCAGGGAGTATGACCAGTAGTTGTAAAGCAAAAATATTTTGCATAACAATTACTTGCTTATTGTAATTCTCTCAGCAGTTCAAGTTATCTGTGCTGAAACTATTATACCACAAAAAATCCTAAAGTGAGTATAAGTAACAGAAGCCTATAGTAAAATCTATTCGAGTGATATCTGTAGGACTGTATGAGGGATGTGGTGTGGTCTGTTATCTCCTACCTCCTTGCTTGCAGTCCAGTGACAGTTTAGCCTTACTTCGCTTTAGGCCTTTTTATAATAATCAGGCATTCTCATGTCTGTTAATAAGCATCAATCTCTGTTGAGGGATAAGAGATTGGAGAGACTAATCAATGGTTTCATTATTTGATACAGTAAGAGGGGAAATGTTCGGAACGAAATCTGAAATAACAAATTAAAGAGTAAATTTGCATATATTAAAATAAATAAACGAAGGAATTTTGGGCATGTGAATTTGTATTTACTGTTATTAGAATAGATTACTGATAGTTGAAATTTTATTGCATACTACTTTTTATGATAATGGGACTGGGTTAGAGCCAGGCAGAAATCCAAACAAAGAGCTTGTAATTTATTTAGTGCTTAATGGCAGTAAGTCTATAAAATGGTCAGGATATTGTGTTAAAATTTCCGGAAGAAAGGATAAAATTCTAATTGCTGCAAAGCAATGCACATGGCTAAAACATTTTTGTTGTAATTTACGTCCTCCAACGTTAACTCATATCGGACGATGAATGCAATGGGTGAAATGATGCTCAAATGAGCCCAGAGTCCATAGAGCTTAGAGTTACCCGTGTCGTTCAGGATAAGGGAAAACCCTGGAGAAACCTTATCCAGGTAACTCAACCTGACCGAGATTCGAACTCGGGACCTCTTGAACGTGAGGCAGATACCCTACCATCTACGCTACGAAGGCGGGCATATAATGGGATTGGATTAGAGCCAGGCAGAAATCCAAACAAAAAGCTAGTAATTTCTTTAGTGCTTAACGGCAGTAAATCTAGAAAATGGGCATAGCATTGTGTTCAAATTTTTGGAAGAATGGACAAAATACTAATAATTACTGCAAAGCAATGCACATGGCTAACATATGCTTGTCCAAGTAAAATGACTTCTGTATTTTAAGAAAAACCTTTAGAAATGGACATCGAAAGATAAAATTCTCAAAAGGTTTGGAAAACTGCCTCCAATAACATCAATAACTTCTGCACAAAACAGATATTTAATGGTCTCTCACAAACATGTGTCAGAGGACAGTGTAATCACATTTCACGAGCTCAGTAGTATGCCAACTTGTTAAGCAAAATTCTCACATAAAACCAGTTTTACAACTTTGCCTTGTGTATAATTTTGCCTGTTTTCTGCCTTGTTAAGATAAGAGATGCCACATTCGTAAGTCTTATCTGTGTCAGGGATACATTAGAAGCCGAATGAAACAAAGAGAATGCTGTTTTTCTTTGCAAAAGTTTTATTTATTTTTTTATCAAACGTTTTTTTCATTGTACTCATAACATTTACAAAATGTATTATATAATGTAATTGCTGTATATAAAAATAAATCTACTCGTGTACGAAAGCCGAACACTTTATGAAGTGAAGAAAATGAAAAAAGCAATGAATACGAATATAAAAGAAAATGAATGATGTTATATGGTAATACTCAGATCTCATGAAAGCATTCCTTCAAGATATGTAGAAAATGGAGCTAAAAGTCAGCTTACACTCATTTGCGGAGTATTCTTGTGGATTACTATGGTAAGTCAAAATTTTGCTGTTGGCAACACTTGTGCAGATACTCTCTCATTAAAACGAGAAATATTAGCTAAACGTAGGTTCAGATTTGGGAATGGGACAGTCGAGAATGTGCTGATACACTGTAGGTTTTTAAACCTACTTGAGATCTATAATTCCAATGGAAATAATTTTTGACTTACTTTAGTGATACATACGTTTAGAATGCTCGCAAATGGGTGAAAGCCGTAGTTAGTGAGAACTTTAACACTTTTTGTGGCGTAAACCACATAATTATTTTCTAGATGTACCTAGGTACGAAAATGAGCGAGGAATCGAATGACTATATCACTGTCATTTTGCTCTAGTGAGCACAGTTCAGTTCAAGCGGTTGTTCTTTTCGTTCACCAAGATAAAACCGAAAATCATCATTGCTCCAGATGTACTAACGAAAAGAAACGCACCGCCCGAGGTTCCGTGGCCGTGTTGAGGATGTCCTCTGGTGGTACCTGGTAGTCTAGAAGCGGCGGTTTCCTGCGGGCTTGTACACCGGTTGTGGCGCGCTGCCTGCACCAGCCTCATTCTCCTCGGGGTGGGCGGCGATGTACTCAAGCGCCCTCTGGATGGCCTCTGGGATGGGGGGTGGTGTGGGGAGATGGTCACCGACGGGGACGAAACCGTTCTCGTCAGCGGTGTAGGTGAGGGAGATTCGGGTACCATCAGGGGCGGTGTAAACATAACCACCCTGAGCTACCTGGGTCTCTGCCTCGGGATTGCCCAAGTTCTTCACGAAACCTTCTTCCTGAGCCTGGATCTCGTTGGCAGTCTCATACCTATAACATAAATTGAATAGATGAAATCATTAAATAGTTAACTGAAAACCTTCACACTTGGGCACTGTTAAGATTGATTTAATTTGATTTGATTAGTGGTGTTTTAGGGTCCGTCGACAACGAGGTCATTTGGGCCCGCGTGTTAAGATTAATACATAAATCCATCATTGCATGCCAGTCTTTTAAGAAAAAGCAAATATGGGATACTTTCCCACAGAGTATCTGTTAAGCGTAAAGCTGATAAAAGTTGATATTTTATTTCAGGGTGCACTAAAGTGAGACATTATTGCATATGTTCTATAAACCTGAGTATGAAGAAATTAACTTCTATGTGTGTCTTATGATTCTAATATAACATCACTTTTGTTACATATCTGGTTTTGTTGTAATAACTATTACTTGTAGGATTTTAAGACAGAAATCAAAACATTCAAGCTGTTTGAATCATATATAAAGTTATAAAATTTCAGTGGTTAATACGAAAAACAAAAATTTAATGTCATATATTTCAAAGTGTTAAGTATAGAATCATAATGTGATTTCTGTCAAAACGGAATTGAAATAGCTTACGTTCTCTGGGATAGCTTGCATAATTCTCCAGATACGAGAGTTGCAGCTGCAAAAAGGGAATATATGAAGTTGAATTTGCAGTGCTAGTAAGCCTCCAAAGATTGGAGTTATGTTGGCTATCCTGAACTTTTCTTTTATTATTCTCTATGCTAGTTTTTATTGTTTACCGCTTATGTTTTGTTCCGTATAAGAAAAACTTAAAATTAAACAGAAATTCGTTATGTGTGAGACCATGTGGGATTAGAACCATGGCATACTATTCAGTTGTTGCCTCATGTGGTTATGTAAGAGGTGCACATTTGCAAGAAGTAGTCAAAGCAACATCTGCCGATGTTAGATAAATACTCAACAGAAGAACGCATGTTTCCAAAGTTCATAACGTCCCCAAGAGAAAGGGAAGTCGCATGTTTTAAGGATTGTTTCATTACAACATCGTGGATGAGTGTAGGTTCTCAATTTACCTGCTCGTCATATCGTTGCGAAACAGTGATGATTATGCGGGAGGCTGGGCAAGAACCCACGACCACTTTCCGTAAGTACCATCATCTCTGTACATTTACTACCTGTCCATCACAGGATGACGTTCTACTCAACAGGTTTCTATATTTGGCGAAGCTGCAATGCCATACTGTGCAGGTGGCTTCTTCGGCATTTGTGTTTATTGCATTGCGCAATGTGATGATGCTTGTGTCAGAATTGTTTTTGAGTCGATTAGTGATGCTTATTGTTTTTTATTTTTACAGCACTCTTACATAATTTGCTTTTAATTTTCAGGCTCACGTTTTACAGACAAGAGTGCTGTTTAACTAAGCATATTTCGAGTATGGGATACAATGTGAATGCATTTTTCACACTCAGTACGTTTGTAAAACACATTCTGTTCGAAATATACCTTACACACGACTTTGCTGGAGAAAGAAATGGAAGTTCTCATCATACAGGACTGAAATTAAGAAGCTTAGAAGATAAAGAAACGAAATCTGAACGTAAATAAATCTTAGGTCATTGTCGGGAGTGCAAAGAAACCAACCTGTGAAACGTTTTAGCGCAAAAGTTGAAGATCATTAAATTAAGGTTAGCCACTATTTCACGCACGTTCAAATCAGAGAATTTCAAACTTTCGGTTTTAATTACTGTTTGATCTCCCGATTAAGAACAGTTAACACTATGAAAGCTTGCTTATTTAATATCCAAAATTTGCTACGAAAGACGTAGTCTGCAATTCAGATGTAGGTATTATAGGTCTTGTATGGTGCTTTCAGCATTGCCGATTCACTTATCTAAATCAATGTTTAAGTCAAATCCACGAAGATTTGAGTTCATAATTATTTCTTAGGGAATACTTTTAGCTTTAAAAGGTAATGCTAACTACTTAAATAATTTCCTTTATGTAGACACTTCATTGAAATTCTACCCATGATATTTGGTATACATACTGTTTATTTTGGTGGTTATAAGAATTTAGAAAGGAATATAGAAGGGTGTAAGTTAGGTGTATATTCTACACCCTTCTCTATGTTATTACTGTTCCCACAGTATATTTTAACGACACTTCGCGAGTATTAAGTATGCACCGATGCTTCTGCTTAATTGGATTTTAAAGGAAGAACGACGTGTTTGGCTTGTTTGTCTTTTAAGTATCTGTTAGCGTAAAACTGTGAAAATAAACTGCTAACTTCAGTGAACACACTCCCATTCATTGTGAGTTACAAGGATTTTAATTAGAAGCGTGTTAAATGCTAATTGGAGTCGTGGAAGGTGTCTCAGAGCTCTTGCAATGCTGCCTTTGTACTCACAAGGCTGCTGTTTCAACACTTTTTTTAGAACTCTACCTCCAAGCTGCTGGTTTTGTCGAACTTAAACAACAGGCTTCACAATTAATACATTCCTCCTTTATCTTTTGTTTTCTCTTATTTGTTATCTAAATTCTTAAGATTCTTGTGCCAAGGGAGTCTTATTTGTACAATGTTGATACGTTTGATAGGATTTGGGATCTGACTCAAAACTATTGGGTTTGATTTTTGGATTTGAATGTGATTGTATTTTATTTCAGCTTCAGTAAGCTTTAAACTGATATATATCTCAGCATTTTAATGACAATAATAATTTACCTTGTCCAGACATAGTCAAGCCTCAAAATACTCCGTTGGGAATATATAACATATCATCACACTTTTTGGTTTGTGCCTTATCCAGTGATTGATGTGCAGGTAAGAGTATACCTACTAGAATGGTTAACAAAGACCATTGATTCTTCGTAAGGTGTTGTTAAGAAAGCAAATGTATTATAAGAACAAATATGCCATGCTTTGTATCTGCATATGATTGGTTGGAATGAATGGCAAAGGCAAAAATCTACCAAGCGTTGCAGTGGAAATGAAATTAGTATATTGGGAATTACTGCTGTTGCAACTTGGGCCGTTTATGCACGTCAGATTTTCATTTTGCATACCATGAAATTCTAACTTAGTACCATGTTTATATTTTATGTACGAACAGCCGTGTAAGGCAAATAGACTTATTGAGACGTTACAGATGTTAGGGAGGGGAACGGAGATTCCTCGGATGTTTTCAATAAATAATTTCTTCTATCGAAAAAACTTATGTGGGGAAATTTGATAATTACAACCTTTTAAAGCATTAATTAACACTGTTTATTCAACTGGATGTAATTGAGTTAGTTAAACTTTTGACTTAAAGTTTATCCAGTCTCAAAAATATGAAGAATTCATTTGTTTTCAGAACCCTCTTTTGTTTCAAAGTATACTTCAGAGAAGTCGAGATCAAAATGAGTTTCCGCATTTGTTAAAGCTTGCACATCTAGGCAGGATCATCTTTCTTGTCTAATGTTATTTTGCCAGCTTTTTTCAGCCCTTATAACTGGTAAATCCTGGAAATGCACCCTAAATTTTGGCCTGATAAAATTTCTCCTGAAAATTTCGTTCCAAAGTTTTATTTCATTTCAAGTTCATCAATGTCAGTGGCTGTAGAATCGTATGATAGAACGAGTGCTAAATACCTATTATGAAAGCGGGCAGTGGCTACTTCCAAACCTTTGGTTATAAAGAAGCTTAATAATAGATTTCATTGCGCATCTTAGCTACTTTTTCGGTTTTAAGGATGAATTACTACGCTAGCAAATTGACATTTGTAGTTTCTGCTATAGTTGTTTTTCTCAAATGCTTGCTTTACTTCATATACAAGATGTGTCTTTGAAAGGATTTCCAAGTTGCTTCCACAAAGAAACCAGGAAAAGAGAACTTGTATACTCGAAATGAAACTTTTCAAAACTGAATGCTTTATAAAGAGGATGATCCTCTCCACAGAGAACTACCATAGGTTTTATTTGGAATATTAACTCCCAGTAACAGATTACTGTACAGTTGTATTTTGAGTTGCATTCTTTCATTAAATTGAGCACAAATCGCTTATTTAAACCGAATGCGATGGCTGCAATGTGCGGTTGTGGTTTCAATTCCCACGGTCAATTTGTTTTCATTGAGGATTCCTCCTGGTTATTAAGCGAATGCTGGGAAGCTTTATTACATCCCCTGAATTTTCTTTACGGCCATTTTACCCCTCATCCATGTATTACTTGAGCCATTGAGCCATTTCAGTGCTGCATGACAGGATAAAAGATACTCTGCATTTCCTAACAATACACAAGCCCTACAGGGAGATGTGTTCAACTCCAGCGGGGATTTGGACGCGCCACCAGTCTGAAACCTTTAGGGATCTCGCCCTCTGTCTCCTTTCACTTCCCACTTACTTCACGTGGCACCCGCTTGTGGGTTACATATGTAAAAGATCATATGGGTAGACATGACGCAGTCCTCGACCTTTAACATAATCTTATTTTATTCTAAAAACGTTTAAATTTGAACAACTGATACAGTTATGGAATAGATAATCTTTAAGCAATTTTAAAAGCCCAAAAGCGCTAATTCTAATACGAAGTGTTGACCATTTCGCCAGTAAACATCCTAGACCAATCTGTGTTGGACGTTTTCTATTTATTTCCCTCATATTTGGTATCATCACTAACCAAAGTAGCCTTTTACTCTGTGTTCACAGCAGCTGCTTACTGATCTAGGATCGCTCACCGCTGTCTCAGGGATATTTAGTGGTTAACATCCTTTGCTTAAAATATGCTCCAGTTGTTAGATGTGAATCATTGCTTGTAAGACATTTAGAGATTATCTTGACACCTGAAGCGTGTGCTTACCTCCACTTGTAGGAACCATCAAAATTGACTCCCTCATTCTCATAGACAAGAATAGGAATGGGCGACGTGTTCTGTTGAGGTCTGGCAAACACGGCTGACACCGACAGGAGAACCAAAGCTGCTATCTGTAACAATCAAGACAATAACACATCAGATATGGTTTAAGTGCAAATCAAGTAGTAATCCTTGGATTAAGCAAGATTGACGTGGAAAATACAAACAAATATACAACATTTCTCACGTATCCTCCTACACTACATTAAAAGCATGGAGCTATCGTTCAAAAGCAGATGCCATTATGTTGATGGTGTTTAACATAAGAAGAAGAAAGAAACTAAGCCGTTTACATCTTGAAGTATCACAAAGGTGTTATGTTATTGGCGTGTTCATAAGGTTAACATGCAGATGTCTTTGCTCTGTGACAACTTATCACTAAGCTCAACGCCCACCTCGGTAGCGTGGTGGCAGCGAGTCTGCCTCACGTTCAAGAGGTCCCGAGTTCGAATCTCGGTCAGGGTGAGTTACCTGGATAAGGTTTTTTCCGGGGGTTTCCCTTGTCCTGAAAGACGAATGTCAGGTAACTCTAAGCTCTATGGACCCTGGGCTCATTTGAGCATCATTTCACCCATTCCATTCATCTTCCGATATGACTTAACATTGGAGAACGTAAAATTACCAAAAAAAAAAAAAAAAAAAAAAAAAACTAAGCTCAACGATATTAACCACCCTCAATGAAGCTCTTCCTTTTAGGAATGCCAGTTCAAATCTAACAGTTAAATATTAACTCCACGAAGAGTGCCAAAAGTGCAAAGACGTTCAGGTTTGACTTCGAGAGAAGAGATTTTTGATACCTCGATATTAAATAATTTCATGCATGATATGAAAACACTTCAGTTTTTTAATTCCCTATATTCAAGTCTGTGAATTCTGTTCCGAAATAAGAATAAAATATATTTCCTAATTGAAGTGACATTATACATCAAACTCTGATTTAATTTATGTCAAACTATGCAATAGAAACTATTTATTCTCTCGGTTTTACTTTTTCAAGCCTGTTATATTTTATTCCAAAGGATTATGGTACACTTATGTTCCTAAGAATACCTTATAAAACTGTATCTCAAAACCCAATATTTTTACGACTTAGATGACAAATATAAGTATACTCATCGTTAAGAAATAAAAGATTACATTGCGATTTCAATATATTTTTAAACCAGAAGATTAACGCGTTTATTTCTATTGATCACTCTGATGTGAACTTTTACTTAAGAAGGGAGCTAAGTAGTTAAATATATTAATTAATCATTAAAGGAAGCAAAAAATTACAGCACCTTGATGGTTGAATGAATGGTCTTCAGCTGAAGGCTCCCCAAATGAATGAAATTAATGAATGAAAACGTTCATACTACTTGTCTGTGGTGGCTGAATGCTGAGAAAAAAGACCACAGCACGTGGAACAATCTGCATTTGTTAACCTGTACTGTTTCGAGAGATATGTTCCCACTAATTGCTCCGTAATGGGACAACAATACATAATGGGAGGCAAGCTGTGAGAAGCAGAACACCATTGTGACATGCGCAGTCTGGAGGACGTGGGAGGAAATCTATTGCGCCATCTTCAACGTAACAACACACAAGCGGTTATGTAGTTCATAAGACATTAATGATATTACATGTATGATATAATGTGGTAAGTAATTAGGTTCGTTTCGACAGATGTGTTAGTGGTTTCCTTGTTTTAGTGCTTCTGGGCCCAAGGTCTTCAAAACTGCAACTATTTATTACGAAAGATAACTTGAGAAAAAATACGGCTGTACCGAATCCCCGTGACAAAGTTTTAGCACAAAAGTCTTGCTATTACCTCAGGATTCAGACTCCGTTCACATTATATAATTATAACGTGATTTCCTTTAGCTTTGCTACACTAGCGGTGTTTCCGAGTAATACAGTAATACAGTTTTTAACTTCTTTGCACAAACGTTTCTTTCAAATGCTATATTGCTTTATGTAAATCGAAATATCTATTTGTATAAATGGTTTTAAAATATATTTACTTGTTGCAATATCGGATTAAGGGTATACAATTGGTTTTAAAATGTAGTAAAACCATTTAAATCTAATACACTGCATTTTGAAATACTGTTCTCTTTGTAATGTCAAGACATGTTAAAGCGAATAATTTCCTAATAGATAAAATTATAAATATTTCAAAATCCAAATCAATAACAAGGAATATCGTAGAAATGGCTTGCTAAAACAATAAATTTTGTGTCGTAATGATCCATAGTTTTCACATAGTCAGGTTTCGTCTATCTTTAGGTTAACCAGCGATGCAAAGGTCATTCAAAATGAAGAGGACTTTCAAGAATATTTGTAAATAGCTCTATATATGTGTTTCATTTGTCATAAATGTATGGAATTTAATTAATAATTGATAATAAAATGAAAAAAGTATCAAAACATTTTTAAAAAATTATCTCATAAATTATGTCTTTTATATTTCAAATCTTTGGTGTTGCATTCCTAAAAGGCACTAAATTGTTGGATGAAATACACTGAATTACAAGAATTACGATTGTGCGGAACTTTTAAAGTCTTTCGTACAGAATTTAAAATATTTGAAACGAAAAACTTATTCCTTTATTAAATTTGCGACTGTATTATTCATTAAATATATTCACTGTACACAATTAATGTGGTTTGTAGTATTAACTGATTAAAAGCTGATGCTGGGCTCTAAGTGAAGAATAACAAATTGTTTATTCAGGAAGGAAACATAACTCAGCGTTGTCAAAGGAGTTTATACCAAACAAATGAAATCAGATGTTTTAATAGCACTTCATGACTGAGTTTGGTCTACCAGTAAGGTAGTACCCTTTTATGTGGATTTTATTTATTCTGTAAATGGAGAATTTGTGTATACTTTGGGGATGAAACTTACGCATGCCTTTCTGAAGACCCTATTTGGTTTCTCTCTTTAATCTGGGATAAAAAGCCAATAAAAGCCACATACATGTTGGAGTTCTCATACGCTTTATAGTGTATTCATCTTTTGACATTTGGAAACTAGAGCTTTGATGCAGTCTTAGTGTCGATCTTAATAAACCTTTTATTTCTTCCTCAGGATGAAAGCGCCCAGTGTGAAGAAGCACTTAACTACTTCCATATCAAACTATATGGGATTTAAAATATGACCTCAAGCTTTCCTGGCAAGGAATATGTTTAATATCATCTCAGGAAGCAAGCCAGGTGAAAAGACGATTAAAGATCGACGTTTCGGGAGGGTTCGTCGCTGTGCAGGTCTTCCACGCCGTTGAGATTTTTTTGACGGTTGTTATAGAGTATGTACCTCCTTAACTAGATCATTATGGATCATCTTAATAAAGTTAACATTTTTACACAAAACTTTTTGTCATAATGATCTGATGTTCCAATAGCAAACTAATTTGGTTTGTTTTTTCTAGCAAATCATTAATAGATCTATAAAAGCTTTAAGGATTTGTTCCTCTTATAAACTTTAATACATTATTTACTTAATTGAGAAGAAATTTGTTTATTATATAGCAATATTTTAAATGTTATAAAGAAACTAACTTAAGACTCTTCAACTGCTTTCTTCGTTTACAAAATCGTTAGTGAATTACTTAGGCGTTTACTCTCGTGCATCGTGATGCTTCCTCTAATTTTGGAAGGTAATTTTGGTGCTATTTTCGATTTGACACAGTTAATCTTGAAGGACTGGTTTTAAGTTATTAAATGATAAGGGAATACTGAGAAGACTTTACAACAAAGGATATATTATACATTTAACACAGCTTTACTCATAATGAAAGGTGATTATGGGTAATAGTTTCTCTCACAGTATTTGAGAAAGATTGCTGGAACTTTTATTACCGATTAACTAATTGACGTACACATGAAATATCGAAAGGTCGTAGTACATGTCAGTATTGTACGTAAGAAGAAAAGGAAGCGGAAGAAGTTGAAGATCGAAGTGTCAAAACAGTTCCAGTGGGCAATATTCGAGTCACGAAGATCGAGGTTGAAGCCCGACTCCAACGCCCCCTTTAACCCACGCCACCTTCATTATTTGTAGAACTTTCTCTGTTATTCAATCTGATAAAACAAAGATTGTTCCACATTAATCTTTGGTAAAGAGGGACGTCTTCGGCCTTAACCTTATATAGTCTAGAAGTTTCATTGTAGTTCCCCGTTCTTACTTCCTAGGTTTTACTCTTTAATATTACTCATATTCCTCATCAATAAGAAAGTAGACGGTTCGCGGTGGTGGAATTACTAACTTTTACTATTTTAAAGGCGTATTCACGAAATTTGTACCCGCTACATTCAAATAAGGCGGCGGGTCTAAAATTTTAACCCTATTTAAAAGCATTTCTGATTTTCTACATCTTTATAATATATACATCTTTATCACACATGAATTTAAATTACTAATTTAATATGAACATTCTACAACCTTTTCTAACAATTAAACATACATATTAAATGCGTAGGCACTACGGTTTTCAGATAAAACAATGCTAGATTTGGGCTTAAAAATTAATTTATCACATACAACATATATTATTCTTCTTATAAATATACTAAATGTATGGTATTTTAATAAAACTTTTTAGTGCACTGTTTGAGAAAATCAAATACAAGGAAAGCTTCTTCACGTAAAATGAAAATAAAGGCAAAAAATGAGCACAATTATCGTCGTATGCACAGTAGGACTTCGGCCAATTTCAGTAAGGTTACAACCGCATGGCAGCTGCAAGCTTCGCCTCATTCCGTCCATTAAGATCCAAAATATTCTGGAATACCCTTCCAAATAGTTCAAATAGTTATTGTAATACACCGCAGGCCATAATTGCTGCGTGCCCTTTTCAGAGCTTGAAATGGCTTCAATTTTCTAAATGAACCTTGAAATTAATACCACAAGAATAGTTCTTGAAATTTAAAAATGTTAGTATGTGGTCAAGCATGTCGTCAGTCTAGAATTCCTGGATCTGTGCTTCCATTATTTTGAAAATGTGGCTCGACATTTGAAAGTACCTGAATACATAGGTACACCTATTAGAGCTCGGGTCCGGTCCACATCGGGCTGAACCGATATGGACCTCAGTTCTTTAAAAAAACTCATCACGTAACAGTTTTCTAAAGCCAAAAGTGCTATTTCTAAATTATCTGTTTCAGAGAAAGGGATTCTACATACAAATTTTATAGCTCACGAACACTTACTTTTAAATGAAATCGCATAAAAATAAAATTTGGCGATCATGATTGTAGTTCCAACATAATAGTTTCTTAGCTTTGTTAAATAGATTGTAACACAGCTAGAAATGTGCAAATTTGATCGTAAATTTTAAAAATAATATAACTCCTTAAGCATTTTCAAATGTTCTTAAAAGGAGAACATTTAGTCATGAAGCTGAAATATCCTCGAATATAGTGTTGTGTCAATCTTCTTGAATGAAAATTCTTGCTAGCAAATACGTTATGTAGCTTATAGGCGCCAAATTAAGTCACTTAAGAACTAACTTAGGAAGGAAGCAATATAAATTCCTTATTCCTGTAAAATAAATTTAAGAACTATGGAAAATAAATATGTAAACGCTGAGTAAAATTATCTTTAAAACTTTTTTACAAAATCAAATGATATATTTGTTGTTTGTTTTAGATTAGATCCCCAGTGTTGCATTGCTTCACAAATAGTACGCATTGCAGAAAAGTAATACTACTTTTTAATCCAGTAGTAATACATTTTGTCACCGTGATGTCTTATTTCGGGCGAAGAAACTAAAAGAGAATATAACATCAGAAGCTTGACCATATGACGTTAACTCTTGGAAAGATATTTATCTAAATGAGTATTGCCTAAGAGTTAGAAGCAGACAACTGAAGTAGACTGCGTGGCAACATAAAATGTTATGACTGGGCCAGTGGTACATTACATGCAGTAGAATCTGATGTTCAATCTAATTTGCCCAAGGCACGATGTGATGCTCATCTGTTGTTTACCCAACTATTAGCTTATTCGTGTGGTTGTAGGTCACGACCTAGTTATTACTGATTCTACTTCGTGCGTTTTTATATGCGTAAATCAAAATGAATACCCTTCGAAATAGTTCTTGTAATACACTGCAGGAAATCGTTGCTACGTGGCTTTCTCCATGGTTTGAAATAACTTTTATTTTCTAAGTAAACGTGGAAATTAATGTCATAAGAATGTTTCTTCAAATTTAAAAATGCTGTTTACTCTTCGCCTTACAAAACATGGTAAAACATAGTATAAATGCTGTATTAACGTACCTTATTTAATTATTCTAGAATACTAATAAAAGTTATGATAAAAATAAAATACCTATATAAAAGTCAATCACATAAATTTGGGATTGTATTAGTCATCTGTTTTGTACACTGCACACAACAATAGAAAATTATAACCTTCTTCCTATTAATTTTTTGAAACTTCCTTTGGAAGACCACAAAGAAAAACAGTAATGGTTTTCTTGAAACATTAAGTAAATGTAAGAAGTATATAGGTGATTACATAAGAAGCACAACGAATAATCTATTCTTTATGTAAACCACATGATGGGAGATGTGTCATTCACCAAATTTGCAATTTGCCACTCGCTTTCTTGCTTAAGACCTCAAATTTAGCTTATATTCCACAGTTCTGTGGAAGGAGAACTTATGGTTTCACCACTAGCATTGTTATTCCTAAATTACAGCATTACATTTGGTCAAAAAGTTTTGGATATTCCAAAAGTATTCACGAAGATAATAGAATTAACTTATTGAAATTAGAATGGACTTAAAATCTCAGTGCAGAACATGCACTATAGGAGAATGGACCGTTCTTGTGAGCAGAGGATTCGAGTTCCAATTCCTGTATTGGTTGGACATCGTTTTTATTTTGTGATGTCTGATTACAGTTTATTAAAGTCGTATAGTGCTTGGAATTAATTAAATACTAGCTGATCCACAATGTTGTAACTGCTCGCCTCGGTAGCGTAAATGGTAGCGTGTCTGCCTCACGTTCAAGAGGTCCCGAGTTCGAATTTCGGTCAGGGTGAGTTGCCTGATGAGGTTCTTCCGGGGTTTTCCCTTATACTGAAAGACGAATGTCGGGTATGTCTAAGCTATATGGACCTCAGGCTCACTTGAGTATCATATCACCCATTCCATTCATCGTCCGATATGACTTAATGTTGGAGGACGTAAATTACGTAAATTACCGATTTACAGTACGATTTTGCCCATTACTGAACTATGATGCTTCTAGAGAATGTAACACCCCAGGGGCCTACTTCGGTAGGTACGGGTTTGGCGCACCCGGGGTCCCGAGCCAACAGTCTCCCTCGTGTGGGCTCCTCTTCGTGGTTGAGGGAGACGGTCAACACACCCACCCACGTGTAGGCCGTGCGTGGAGAGCCGTGGAGGTTTTTAGATTCTTGTCTAGTTTAGAGTTAAGGATTTAGTGAACGAAATTTTTAGTAAGTTTTGATTAATGTTTTTTTATGTACGTGTATTTTTAATAGGTTGTATAGTTTTTAGAAAGTTTTATATCTGGCTTTTGCCATGACTAGTTTTTTAATGGGCGCTGATGATCGCCGTAGTTGAGCGCCCTTATATATATATATATATATATATATATATATATATATATATATATATATATATATATATATATATCATCATCATAGAGAATGTAATATCAGATTCAGTCACGTTGGTATACGATTTTTAGAGACAATTTTTAGACAGTTTTAGGAGAGTTAACTCCGATCCTATGCCTTTTTGGAGTGAAAAGTAGACATTGGATTGTTTTATGGTACGTTAGCTTTTCTGTAAGAATTTTCTCTTGGTGAGTTACGCCGGGAAGGAATTTGAATTGTATTTACATTCTTGTAAAGCATTTTAAGAGCGAAAATTCAGTTAAACATCTTTGTATAGTAATTTGACGTAGACTTTACTTAGACATAAGACTTCATATGTTACCTTTTCTCTTTGTAGGGATAATGACGGTCGTGGTTTTATAAAATACAAATTTCACCAAAAAGGGTGAGAGAAACGCTTGTTTTTGGTTCTTGCTAGTTCTCTTCATTGCAAGCTTCACCTGATAATAAAGTAAAGAATATTTCCTGAAACATTACCGTATTTTTAATATACATATGTACGGAGATTTCCATAAATGTTATGCAAGTAATATATATATTTTTGAAGAAAACATTCGATGCTAATCAAGCTTTGCTTACGCTGTGATATATGTAATTAACAGTAGTGGTTTTATTGCAATCATAATCACACTCACGACCTTAAGCAATGCAAACCGTGTTGCACGCTTACGGAGGAGCATGATGCTTGTTCATGACCTCCGTGTTACGACTTAAAGCTAAAGATGTTTCATACGGAGGCCTTGGTAGGCTTGTTATTTTCTGAGGGAAACGATTAGTTCTGCTGAATTCCCCACTTAACATGTATATTTACGCGTAAACATATCCTTTACCAGCAACTGCATTGCGCAGTGACGTTTTGTCATGCTGATATGACCTCAAAAATCAACAACGTGTTTAGTTGTGTTACAAGTGTTAATCGCTTAAGGTCATATGTCGTCTGTATATGCCGTGAGAAAGCTTTTGGCAGTCGAAGTGAGACCTGCAGAATGTCTTCGCAAATTACCGATTTCCTGAGATCGACATTTGAAGCATTCTCTGAAGGACGAGCGAATACATCCACGAAACTCTGTAATGTTAAGGTTCATTGACGCGAGCAGACTGCAACAGTGTTTTGTTTATGCCACGAGGATCACGCTCTAACGCGGTATATCCTCCTGAAGCAGACAAATTTCACGTAATTTTGAGATGCTACAGATTTCATGCTACGATAAAAACAGCTTAATTATTACAGAATAGTAATTTTAGGTTTCCAGACGCTGAGAAAATTCTCCTGTTCAAGTTATTGTCATAAGGACTAGGAGCTCTCCGAAACATTCCCTCTAATCGATGTCTATGAATTTGTTCATGCTCTTTAAGGGAATGCTGTGAAATATATTTTTGAAACTCCCCATATTTTATTTTTACTTTACTACAAATATATAAATCGTAGTAGATTCATAACTAGTAGTATTTTCGACTCTATTCACACTCAATTACTTTCATGTGAATTTGGAAAATTAGTTATTATAGCTTTACTTTTCCACTAATTTTTCCCTCCTTAAACTCTTGTATGTGTATTATTTCTACGGTTTACTTCTTAAAAGAAAGTTTGATTTTATATCTACTTCAGTTAAATTTGAAACGTATCGAATTGTCTTTCTTAAGACTCTTACAAATCAAACTTGTGACTCCATATTTATAGTAGTTCGTGTGTTCCTATATGCGTGCATAAACAACGGTGCTTCACGAACAAAATTACGAGATAAATAGCTATAATCAAAGAAATGCTTCTGTTTTAAAATGACAATAGATGTAAATAATATATTCATTGCTGGCTACGATTTCTTGAATGTAGATTTGCAATTCTGTCAGTAGTGTCTTATCTCAAGTACATATAATTTCAAGATAGAAAAAGACCTACAAGATAGAAGAATAGGGCAAATCAAGTGAGTTGAGAAATATAAATAATTTACAAGAAAATGACTTTTTAAAGCCACAAACTACTTTAATTTTACTTGCAGTGGATTTTAACCTTTCTCTTCTGTTTTAATCGCAGGATGAAACGTATCTTATGGGAAAAATGTATCCTATGGTGACCGATATGTATTCATAATGTAAGATGCAACAGTTTCATAACTTACTCCAACCAGAATTCACATGTCTGTTGATGAAAGGTGGATGCTAACACCCAATGAATGCTGTCTTCAGTCCTTAACTGTAAGTTACTTTTCTTGTTAAGTTACATAGGATTGCCATTACTACTGCTGTTCTGGCGAGTGTTTTACTCAACATTCAGAAGTGCATCCGGAATTTAGGAAACTCAGCTTAAAAGAAAATTTAGAAGAATACGGAGGAAATGCTTAGAATAAAAGTACATTATTTAAAAAAAATACAGAATCCAACTGTACTTTGGGAAGAATGCCTTGTAGTTTTAAACTTTTTTTTCAAAAACAAATAAAAATAAACGTACCCTAAGCGTAATATATTTCATATATTATTAAATTACGTTCAGTATCTTTACCTTTTAGGTTCTGTGAAAAGCTCTGTCAAGAGCTATTTGGTTCAGCAAATTTTAGCAAATATATCGCGTTTTCTTCCTTATATTCCGCTGCGAATTGTTTTACAAAATCTTATGGATCTTCTTTACCATGCACACAGCTGTATATCTGTGTAAAAGTCGTTGATATGACAGACTTGGTAGAAGTTTAACATCTTCTGAAGATACGACACAAGATTTTGTCATCCTAAGCACTCTTTTTACCTGAAAAAAGATCTTCGAAAAGGCGAAGATATATTTGAGACATGTTCATGACAAATGAATTTGAATTTCCTGGAAATAGTCTCTGAAGTTCTCTTCGTTATGTATAACTTTTACATAACTGACAAACCGTATGAGATAGGCGAGAAATACGTATCTTATTAAAGCAGACAATTTATGTTAAATATATTTTTATAGAGTTAACATTTTTCAAGTTAATTCTTATTATTGGTGGGTATTTTCTTATACTAAACATTTCTGAAACAAAATCGGTATTCATTTTTATTTCATTGTCATAAATAATAGAATATCAAACCCATTATAAAGCGACAAACTCTCGAAATATTAAACTACTGCTTACTATTTTTACAAATGTTTATCTCGGTGTACATGAAATAGTAGAAGAACTACTCGAACAAGAGTGGGTAGAGAAAGTAATGAGAGAGCTTTAGACCTTCTGCATTTGCCACATAAGCTACAGCAAAGAGCTGGGAAGCAAGTGTACAACGCATGCATTGTTTACTCACCGTCTGCATTGTCTTGAAGCACAAGCTAGTACTGATATCATTTTGAACAATACAGTCCCATTTATACTACTGTCTACGACCCCCCCCCCCCACTACGTTCTGTAATGATACCCCTCGAAAAGTGTCGCTAGAGGCTGGAGACTTCGAGTTGATGCCTTTATCGGACGTTGAACGTGCAACCCTCTCATTACCGCGGTGATGTGTCTGTACTTGAGTTTCGGAAGAAAGGTATCGAGACGTAATGGATCCTATCTGACATGACCTTCGATTAAACTCATGGCAGCGATGTACTGTTGCGTACTTTGTTCTTCTTAAGCTTCCTGGATAGAAATTATAACACGAATTAGTGTGTCAGTAACATTTTTAGACAGTCGGGTTAAAAAAATTAAAATAAAAACCGAGTTTGTTTATGGATGCTCTATAATCGGCGTCGAAAGACTATTAATTTTTCCCAAATCCCTCTTTATCTTGCTTGACGTTCTTTTACATCCAATAAATATACGACACGGTACCGCCGGCTTCGAAGAAGAATTTTTTTCGACGAATTTTTATGGCCAAAAAATTCCGTATGATAAAGGCTGACTGTGTGCGTTAAATACAAAACTTTTTTCCCCTTCAGAGGTAATTTATATTACTTTAACAACATTATTTTTATATTCCACGGTTTGGGAAGATAATAACCCCATTTTGAGATCTCCAGTGGCTACTGGCGGTTCCTAAATAACAGCTTAGATTTTCCTTTAACACTAGACTTATCCGTTTCAGCCTAAGGTCTCCTTTACTTTACCGTTTTCTCATTTATGTTTGTCCTAATTGAAGGAGAGATACATCATCTTGAGAAGTTTGTAATTTATATTTTTGAAACCTTTGTTTCGTTCAATAGATAAGGAGACGAGTATCTTGATATGTAATAAAACGAAGATTGATCGAAATATATGACTACGGTTTGGAAAATCAAATTCCTAGATCCGGCAAACCTGACTGCCTTTTTTCCCCGTGGTTTTCTCAGTTACTAGCTAAATATCGCACGTTCAATATTACCTATAGAACAAAACGAACAGAAATAACATTAGAAGGCTGAGAAAGGCCAATGCAAAACTCTCACGTGATCATTATCTGTGACTATCCTTACACTCAAAGAGCAGTCAACATTTTTTGATCTAATGTGCACTTTTTGCCAAAACTCAATAGCAGCAAAATAGATGGCGCAGAAAGGGAACTAAGCAACTAAGGTCGCTTATTTAATACATACTTGGATGATCCAACGACTTAACTTTCTTGCTAACTTTTCAGTATGTAATGGTTATATGTAAGTTGATTGTCATATATTTATGTAAGTTGGAATATGTATCCAAGGTTTAGCGTGGTTACAGTTCTGAATTCTTTTGTTTTAATTTAATTTACGTCCTCCAACGTCAAAACATATCGGACGATCAATGAAATTGGTGAAATGATGCTCAAATGCGTCCGGGATCCATGGAGCTTAGAGAAACCCGACGTTCGTCTTTAAGGATAAGGGAAAACCCCGGAAAAGCCTTATCCAAGTAACTCACCCTAACCGAGATTCGAACTCGGGACCTCTTGAACGTGAGGCAGACATGCTACCATCTACGCTACCGAAGCGGCCCTTGAATTCTTGTAATAGATGAATTGGGAATTAAACAACAACAATCACACACACATACACTCACAGACACATTCATATTCACACCTAGATCAGGGCATAGCGAGAAACTACTTTTAAAGCGGGGAAAAATAATCTAGCTCCCTAGAAGTGCACAGAATATAGTAACCTTATCACAGTTACTATGTTGTTTGAATCCTGGAACCAGCGGTCCTATTTCTTATTGAAGGCCTCTTTTCCCTGTGTAAGTAGATTTTTCTTCGTCTGCTAGTATTGAAGGCACCAACGTAGTAATGATTTCCCTGTAAAGTTACTTTTAAAACAAAGCTCCGAGCTAAATGTGGATGCTAAAGGGAACTATACATAAATAAAAAGCATTTTTAAAAACATGCATCTAAATTTAAGCTAAAATAAATGGAATTGCTCATACTGCATGAACAGAAAGGGGTGCTACACAGTTTTACAGCAGACGTTGCTCAAGTTCCCACAAAAAAAGATAAATCTTAAATATGAGGATAGAATTTTCAGGGGTTACTATGTTTTATATAAATTCTAATACTAATATTCCTAAATGAGATAGCGAGACACTATGAGACCGTATAGCAAGTACCCAAGGTATGGACTTCGAGTGCTAAGTCCAACTAAAGCCTACATGTAGCAAGTCCCATATATTTACGCACCGTCTTCATGGTTGATGAACTGGTGATGTCCAATTGGTCTCTTGAAGATCACTATGAAGGCGTTGAGTGAAAACTGATGTCAGCCTGAGAACCTTTGTGTTATTTATACAATACTATCCCCACTACCACGTGCGTGCTTACTTCGCAAGAATACGACAATGAGGGGAGTGAAAAAAAGTCAGGATTACACCTAAATGGATGCGGAGCGAGGGAGCGAGAGAGAGAGAGAGAGACCGAGAGAGATGGAGAGATAGGGTCGCTCAAGAGCCCTTTCTCTGGCGATGGAAATCAAAGGGAACATAATTCACAACCTATTCGCTTTCTTTTTACACGAAGCATGCGGTATATGGGTTGCATAGGTGAAGGTATACATGAGGATGCGCCAAATGTCGCGGTAGTAGGAGGAGGAGGCAAATTAATGATGATGAACAAGAGGAAGGAGAAATGCAGCACGAGAAAAACGGTACCTCAAGAGGGTTACGTAAGGGTGACGGCGCACGGAAGGCACTCAGTCTCGGTGTGTGAGTTGCGTTGATAGGTTTACAAGAAGATTGCCTTCGGTTTCATTTCTAAATGTGTATTTGATAATAGAGTAGTCGAGGTGAACTTGGAAATTAATTATATGTGTTTCAGTGGATACAGCGACCCACTAGCTTCTCAAATAATTCTGTGGCTTAAGGATACCCATCTGTGAAAAATCTTATATCTTAAATCTATAATTTTGCTTGGATCTTTGTTCAGAATAGTTCTTGTGGTATTAATATATTCATAGTGTTTGATCATCATTTAATTAAACTGTTCCAGAGGATGCACTTTTAGTATGAAAATATTATTACTTAAATTATACTCATAAATACATCATTAGTAATACATCATTGACCCTTGGTTTAGGATAAAAAATGATTCAGTTCTCAAATTATTAATGTTTAATACCTTTCTTGTTATTTAATTGCAGAAACACTGGTGAAATTATAAAAATATCTCAAACATTTCCTCTGCTACTGTCTTTATCCAAACAAAAAAAATTTCAAGCTTCTATCTTGAAAACTAAATCGTGTTCAGTAATTTATATGGAAAGCGCTGAAAATTAAAAACGCAAAAAAGTCACCAAATAGCTGACATAGCATCACGCTCACTTACAGTCACCCATTTAAATCGTCACGTGACACAGTTTAAAGTGCCGCATGGCATTAACAAAACAGGAAATTGAAGTACAAGGTTAACTCTAACTAGGCAAAAAAAATTTCTTGTCAATTTTTCCACTTTTTGGCCAATTTTCAGAAATGGGTATCCTTAATTATTTACCTACTGTTTCAAATAAATTGAACATGTGTTATTCGTGTAATATTAATAAGTAACCGACTTTTTTACCCATTATTCAACAAACTATTTCTGTGTGCTTCATGTTAATCGCGATAGAGATTTGTACAAAAAATTTTATTTTACACTTTCTTGTATGCTCACGTGGAATATCGTATGTTTAAGTCAGTTTTGTAAGAGCTGATCGCTATATTCACTGTCATGGCCAGAAGATGAGTATTTGGATTATAAATTGCGCATATTTTTATATATTAATCTATTGTCTTATTGGTTGTACCTACAAAAATGTTTCAGAATAACGGGAATTTTGGAGCTATTCCGAGAAAATGAAAGATGCACCTTCCATTGATCGCTTAAATATTCTTAAATGCACACATTTTTAATCGTTTTGAGGATTCTTTGGGAAAAACTCAACATTTTGGAAACACTTTCTATGTAAAGTGCAGTTTTGGAAGGATTTTTTTAAAATCCTGGTGTCACATTTGAAATCTTTTAACCAATTTTTCATCATTGAGGTATACCGTTCATAGATAGGCAGTGCATGCGTGCGTACGCACTGAGTATGTTCTCCAAAAATACAATTTGTTTTCATTCTGGAATTTTTAAAACGCTTATTTGCTATAAAATCCTAATATATAATTTTTGTATTCCTTTGGGCGCTGTAAATATGTAATAGAGCTAAATCCCATTGAGGAGTTGCCATTTGATTACAGTATACATTTTCAGAAAATTAAAACCAATAAGAAAAACGTTGAAGTGTTTAACTGCTTAAATAAATGTATATGAATAAGTTGGCTGGTTTAATCACATCTGCAATTTTTGTTCAGTACTTTCCTTATCTCTTGCATTTTACCAGTTAGGCAAAAGTCCTCCAGTAAGAGGACTTAAGAGACTGTCCCAGAAAATTAAAGATATATATTTAGTTTACCATAAAAGAATTTAAAATATTAACTTTCATATTTAACGAAATTTTAATTCCTGAGTTGTGCTATTTACACCCATAGACAGACAGGAATACACACGTAAACTTTTCTAAAAATATTTTTTTTCTTTCGGATTCAGGTGACCATAAATCGTACATTTCCAGAGACATTACCAAGTAGAATTTTTGGGTGAAATGCAATGCCTTTTCTGTTTTCTATGTGCATGATAGAGAAAGAAAAAGCATAGAATAGAGCTAAATATGACTTTACGTTAACAGTTTTAGTATTTTATCGGTTTTTTTTATCTTGTAGGAAAGGCTAATGAAGGAGTGAATGAATGAAAGAATTAGGACGCGACGGTTTCCAAGAATGTCGTAAGGAAAAGTAATGACCATTGACTCAGACACGCTGATTCCGCTCACGACTAGGGGACAATGCCAGGGCTCTGTCCAAGGCGAATACCTTGTCCCACAGCTCCAGTACAGATGCAGAAGTGTGAAGCTGAGGTGCATTGGCTTCACGTGCAAGTAGGTTATTACCGTACTGGTCTTTACTATGTATTTATGCGTATCTTGCTCTCCTTCTGATTAAATTGCTTATCTAATTGTGTACTTGGCATTGGGCACGTTTCCATAACCGGAGTCGAACTTGCGATCCAGCAGTTACTTGCCAAGTATAGTCAGTACAAGAAGCTACTTCGAGTTACAACATAGTTCGGTGCGTCAAACGTTTTGATGACATTTGATGCCACAAGTTGACCCCTTTCCATATATCACAACGTGTCATCTTCCCTTAGGTAAAATGTATGTATATTGTAGTTTTCATACTCAGATTCCCAAACTTTTGTCATACATTGCTCCATCGCAATTATTATACAGTATCTTCAATGTCTTTTGATATAAAATGTTGTTTATTATTTTGTTAAGCTAATTGGTAGTATTTTTCTCACGAATCAGAAATGTAGTTAAAATACTTCTAAATTAATTAAACACACTAGTATGTATAAAAGAGTGGCATATGAAATTTTATTCCCTCATCTACTTGTTTCAGGAAAAAAAATTTAAAAATTGTAAATATACATTTATAAAAATTTATCTTGAACTAGGTCAGCTCTCGAATAACTTAACATTGGAGCAAAAGCTTTATATGGCTACAAAGTACATCATGCAAAGTATTTTGGACGTGTAAAAGTTCACGAAAATTGAAATTCGAGTAAAAGACATGCCTATATATAAAGCCGTATACACATGGGCATTTAAGCCTAATCAGAGATCTGAGCTCAAATTCTATTTTTTAATTATTTAATTAACAAGAAAAGTGCGCTCAAGTGATCATTGAGAAACAAGGATAAAATATCAGTTTAATCTTTGTGGTAGTCAGTAATGGATTTTGTACATTTTGTACAAGTTAGTAGGTGATATTTCTCACAGCTTTGTCCGTAAAACCCACAGTGCACTGTTCACTTGGATAGTGGTATCTCTTGTTGTTACATATTTTATGTTGGAACCCATGGATTGCTGTTCTTGTTGTAACATATCTCTGGGGGTTCAACTCCTTTTTCCAGTTGTCGTCCATCATGGCTGAGGTGGTGTAGAATTCTAATTTTATCAACCTTTTCTTCTTTTCCCATATGTTAACCAAATCCTGATAGGGTCCTGTGGATGGTAACCAGTGCTGTAGCCTTATATCCTCTATGGAGTAGGCCTCCCTCATGAGCTCGTTTACCAGTCGTGATGGCGCTGTTTTTCCGAATCCTAAGACTGGTTTCACGTACGAGAGCTGTTCAATAAAGAATTATCACCATTTTTTTTTACAACGTACATTTGCTCATGCTCATAATTTTAATGGTCCTTCTCAAAATAGTTTCCCTTGAATGCGATGCACTTGTTCCAGCGTTTCTGCCAGCCTTCAAAGACATGCTGCAAACCATTTTTGAGAGATACTTCAAAATCGCCTCCGCAGCCTTCACCACTGCTTCTGATGATGGATAATGCCTCCCACGAAGGCGTTTCTTCAAGTTAGGTAATAGAAAAAAGTCACATGGGGCTAAATCCAGACTATAGGGAGGGTGAAGGATGTACTTCACGTTGATTTTTGCAAGATATTCAGCAACAACATTGGCAATATACGGCCGCGCATTATCGTGGTGCAGCATCCAGCCTGCTTCACGGAAATGTGGTCTTTTGCGCCTGATATGTACTTGCAATGTTTTCAGGACATCCCTGTAGTATTGTCCAGTTACTGATGTGTGTGCAGGTACAACATGCTGATAAACCATTCCATGAATATCAAAGAATGAGATGACCATAACTTTCCCAGCAGAAGCAACCACTTTTGCTCTTTGGGGGTTGGTAATGAAGGATATTTCTACACTGAGCTTTGCTATTTGCTCTCAGGATCAAAATGATGTAGCCAAGTTCCATCAGTAATGATTACGTTTGAAAGAAACTCCGAATCTTCCTCTAACATCATCATTAACTGCATGTTACACCATTGCAGCGGTAGGAGATACTAAACATGTCTGAACTTACCTGGCGGGAACCAGGAGAACCAACAATGAAACTACTGTGGCATCTTTGTTTCACATTAAGATGAATTTTAGTGCGAAAAATTATGACCGTAAAAATTATGATCATTCTTTATTGAACAGCTCTCGTATATCGTCTTGATATTCTCAGTTTTATGCTACCTAATCTAAGCTAAGGGTTCAAAATATTTTTGGACATAAAACTATAGGAATGAATTGTCTTTATATTAAACAAAATTTTAGCAATAAGTTGCAGAGCAATAACTATTTAGTTACCTAACGGTCTAAAATAGAGATTATATAATTAAGTATAATATAATTTATCTAACAGAAGGGAAAGTTTTATTCCAGAAACCTATTTGAATCAGAACGTTTCCATAACTAAATCAAAGCTGTTAGTAACTAGAGAAATGACTTATAGCCGCCAAAACATGTCACATCTTTCTAGACTAGCGTCAGACTGCAGAAACAAACTTGAACCACTGATCGATATTATATTTAGAGTGAATCAAAACAACATCGGTAAGAAATTCTTTCTGCTAACGAATTCTTTCCTAAATAGGGTGAAAGGGCAAACCGAACGTAATATGATGAACAATTCGAGCAATAACTATAGTGGGAACGTGCAATAATCCATTTCGAATAACGACATCGGTCTGTTACAGCCAGCATGAATTTTCCACTAACCCTTCGTTTCGCCAATAAGAAAATGAAGTCTTCATTTTTTCGAGTGTACACGTAACCGATCCGTTCAGAAGACCTTAGCAGATTTTATATTCTCAGCCGTCTTGGCGTCCAGTTTAATTGCTATGCTATTTTATCTTATGAGTGGAGCTTAAGAGACTGAGTTCATACTGTCCAGTCCACTATTTACATGCCTGCTGAGGGAAAAATAAACTTCAGATATGTTGGCCATGATATGGAGTTTAAGTTTGAGCTCTTCTGGTGGAATACTCGATGCACTACTATCTTTATGAACTTTTCACTAGGTTTCCAGGCTAAGATCAAAAGTTTGGTGAAGGAGCAATGTATTTCTACAACTGCCTTATTCCTTTTTATCTCTTTTCTTTTCTTTGTCCCTTACTGTGCTGTTTATTCATTGATTTTTATTTTTTTTTATTTTACACTTCTAAGCACAATAGATGAAGTCACCCATACCAGGACGGGACACAAATCATTGATCCTCTACATGATGTAACACCAAAACTAAGTCTAGCAACTACGGCTAAAATGGCTGACATGCCAGTAAGTCCAAAACTTGTTACACACATCGATTCTGAATTTCCAAAACAAACATAATAAATAAAAGTGTATCGCATGTGTATGCAAGTGTATGCATTCATTTGATCTATTTCGAAAATAAATTACAGTTACTGTTACATCATCGGATAGAAGTGTATATTTACATTTCTAATAATAGTTGTTCGAACTGCATAAAAGGATAAGTCATAATTAGCAGAAAAATCCAGCGAAAGCCTTTCAAGTGAATTCGTTTTAACAGGCGTGACGTTTACTGAGTTTTTTTATGAATAAACGTTTCATCTCGTCATTAAGTCAACACTCCAAAGGTGAAGAAGATTGAGAAACAAGTGAGGAGTTTCCAGTAATGTGAGAAAAAGGGTTCCATTAATATGCAATAATTTCGTGCTTATGACAGTGTGAAATTCTATCATAAGTGCCAGTATTTAAGCATGTAATTATTATATTTTGTAACCACATCAAAATCATAATATATTTAACCGCAAATTATTAAAATCTTAAAAAAGCACATTGCAAAATTTTAGGAAAAAAGAAAAAGGACATGATGTAACTTGAGCAGTATTTAGTTGGTATTCAATTATTCATTGTTACTGTTATACACTGTAATTTCAGAGCTATATTGCAAACCTTCTGAAAAGGAAGCTAGCTAAATGAACCAAGAAGTTCTAAAGAAGTATGAGTTACATTTTTGGTACACGGTTCCACCTATATTAGCCCGTCGCTATTGTTTAAGTGTTACAGCTTTCAATATAATAATTATGAATACTGGTAAATTATAGAATTGAAATGAGCGTGTGAATTGTACAGAATTAAGAACAGATGTATCAAATTGTACGAAGCAAGCACAGCGCTATGAATTAAATATTAAAATTACTGCTTTGTACGTTTTAAATACTATTCTATAAGGTATAGGAGTCCTGCGCCGTGGTTTAGCGGCTGAGGCAGCATGCCCTGGCCCTTGGCCGCAGAAAGCGGTCCGGGTTCGATTCCACCGAGCCTGACCGTGGTCACGAAAACCACGTTCTGCCTGGGGGATGACGAGATGCTGACCACATCTCCTCCCCGTATCGGTTGGATGATCGCCTGCCTCAGCCGAACGTAAGTGGGCTTGAGGCCGGCAATCGGTGTCTGTGTGTGTGTGTGTGTGTGTGTGTGTGTGTGTGTGTGTGTGTGTGTGTGTGTGTGTGTGTTTGTGTGTAGTGTTTAACGCCCACTTTTACTACATACGGCACCGCAGGCGGTGATACTGATGATACATGAGATGAAGATGGAGCACCGGTGGAATGAGATGGCGGGGGAAACCGGAGGTCCCGGAGAAAAAACCCGCCCCAGCGCCATGTTGTCCACCACAAATCTCACTTTGCGGTCCTCTGGGATCGAACCCGGGCCGCCTTGGTGAGAGTCAAGCGGTCTAACCACTGAGCCACGGCGCGGCCTGCCGGCAGTCGGGTTGATCGGTCTTGGCTCTCTTAGGGTTGTCGCGCCAGGATAATTTTATAAGGCATAGGAAAAACAAATATACTCAAGATGTGACAGTATGATTATTTTATATTTGTTTTTCCCGGAGAGAGTAAATTACATTAGCTAGATCTATATCTCGTTTGAATATCTGACCAAAAGAAGGTAAAACGGGCATTATTCTTCTCTTTTACAATAATATAGCTCTTTTTCTTTCATCAACGTGCAATAAATGTCCCCATTGTATGGTGTAATCCATTTATAGTTCTACTTAAATAGTCTTAGTATAGCAGATAAACGCTTCTTTCATTAAGAAAGGCGCAGCGGAATAATGATTGCAAAATCATCAAGCATGCATCATGAACATAATGATGTATAACAAGTGCACATGTTTGACTGTGCCGATACAGCTCATATGAACATTTTAACAGCGCTGCCAGTTGTTTGATAATTGGGAGCAATTTAAACACGTGTAAGCAAAATTCAAGTAGTATATGTGCAAATGTAAAAATAAGAATTATTTCTGGGACATTTTAATTGCTTCAGTGCTATATTAAATGGAAGGAAGGGATGTACATCTTGAAAGATATCTAGGCTACCTTAAAAAACGCTTAAAGTACTTCTCTTTGGAATAATATTTTGTTAGCAAATCAGTTGGTGTCATTAGTTTTGTAACAGGTTTTAAGTAGGGTGTTAATTTTTAGATAAATCGTTGTGCTTTTGTCTTACCCAAGTCCTTCAGAGCGTGCGGTCTTTATTTAGCTGTATTTCATCTGTTTTTGTGATGATGAATAAGACTACAGTTTTTAAAAACTTATATCATTAAACGTTTGATTTGGTTTTCATAATAAAGTAATATTTATTGATAACTCTTTGTATTATCAAACATTTATTTGCAAATCTTGTTTTTGCATGAAATTCTTGCTTGAGTTTCTTTAAACAATTATTAACAGTTGTTCTTTAACTTAAAAACAAAATGAAATAATAAAATGTAATTTATTATTCAAAATGTGGCTTGAGCTGGAGTAGGAATATTTCAAGGCTTTTAAGAATAATATAGTTTTAATTTCTTTTCGCCACATTGTCTTTTGCCCTTTTAAAGTTTCTATACTGACATTTTTATTTCTTTATATTAAATTTCTTTCAGTAATTATTTGTTAAGATATGGAAGTACTTGTGTCCAGTAATTTGCCTTTTATTATGCATCAACCTTTTAATGATATTGTTTTACATATTAGCTCTAACCCAGTAATTGAATTTATTTATTTTTCAAAATGCGTCCTAAAACTTTTTAATACCCCTGCGGTTAGGAACCGCACACTATCTTTTACAAATGGGTGGGACATTTCGTACTTGGTAAATAAGGCAGCTACCCCGCAATAAAATGTGCGCCGGGTTACCGAACCCAGTTGCGAAGAACGTTGCGGGAATGATACCAACTCTTACTTGTGATATTTAATTTCTAAGGAAGTTATTTTGCTACATTTGCAACTGAAGTAGATTAACTTACAATAAGAGTTAAAGAAGTAGGAAGTAAAATATATCTACTTTAGCATAAACATATATGTATATCTGAAACTGGAATCTAATGGGCAGTATAGATTTTAAAAATGCTAATATATTTTTAAAACACAATCAAGTAAAACCAGAATGGTTATTTTAGTTTAGAACTTACAGATGGAGAAAATTAATCCATTTAATTGAAGTGATTAGTAACTATACGAGTTAATTAACGGGATGGCTGAGGTATTACCACTTTTTTAAAATTCATCTTATCCAAACAAGAATTGTTAGCAAAATGCCTATGTATGTAACCGAAAAATTCGTATCAATAATAACGGGTATCTCGGAAATGGCTGCTGCTAAAGATATCGGAAACAAATTTTTTTAAAATTTTGCGTGGTAAACTTTGTCTTACGATTGACCTGTTTTGTGAAATTATTTAAAATTTATCCAGCGTAAAGGCTATTATCAGACATTAAAGATATAAATAGTATTTATAAAGTATATATATATATATTAAATGAATGCCATTTGAATGAAAATTTTCAAGTAGTTTCTGAACATTTTTGGAAAACTTTTCCGGGTGAGCGAAAGCTTGCTTGTTGTAGAGAGTATTTTTGTATAGCACCTTTGGAAGTTACTTAAACGCCAAGGAAATTTCTATTTTCATTAATGCTGTTTACAGACATACAAAGAAACCTTTTTCTGAAGACAATTTTTTTTTGTTTATGAGTCTCAAAATATGCATTTTCGGGAAATTCTGGATTTCTATTTTTGGATGGAATACAGCACTTCCCTACTTACTGTAGGTATCTAGTAGATAAAGTAAATGTATGCTTTAAGGACAGTGGGACGTGTGAATGCCTCAAAAAATCGAATTTTTGTGTTATGTCTTATAAAAATCTGCAAGATTTTACGAATCCAATGATGTATTGCATCATGGATATTCTTAATATTTAAGCCCTTTAAACGGTGATTTATATATGGCGTCACCATGTCCACGCCCCCTTTTAAATACATACATAACCATTGAAATTAAAATTGTTATAACTTTGTGATTTGTGACAGTAGAGCTATGCGATAAATTTTATGCCTGTTGTTGGTATCTCTGCTGCAGATGTGGCTGCATGTGTATTTGCAGAAGGCTCTCACAATATGGCGAATTGTTTACATTTGAAGTACATGTGGATTATAGTTGCAGTTTTGTTTACAGTTCAAATTATCGACTTTAGTGTTATTTATTCAAGGTGATTTGAAGCTTTGCTATAAATATGGGTAGATTAAAGCGTTTTGATTGGGAAAAGGCCGTGTTTTGTCGTAAAAACACAAAAAACAGTGACATTGAAAGTGTATCTAACCTTCCTAGTTGCAGTAAATTTTCGGCTTCTAGAAAAAAATTGTCTCATATTCAACCAGTTGACGACAACAGCTTTTACGTAGATAACAGTGGAGCTCAGAAGAGTTTTGTAATTGTAGAGCTGTCATTGTTATCCAAACTGGTGCAGAAAGTACAGGATTATGGTGTAGCAATGTTGTAACTTTTGGTGAGTTGGCTGAAAATCCTGTTGTTTTAGTTTTTTTTTTTTTTTTTTTTTTTTTTTTGCATTTTCCCCACAAGTTGCAATTTTACACGTTTGGGTACACATTTCTCAGAAAACACTTATGTTAGAGGTCAGAAACTTTTTTTAGTGTCACAAACCATTATGTTTAATAAAATGACCGTAAAGATATGTTCAGGTAAAATATTTTGAATTTTTAAACATTTAAAATCTGTGCATTTTAAGGGAAAGAATAATGGTATCAAATTCAACATTATTTTTGTCTATATACTTCACTATATAAAAATTATAACACGCTCATTTTATGCATTACTGAGTACTTAATTTCTCCTAAAAATTGGATTCTTTGTGAAAACAATTATGGCGGTTATGTGTAATTAAATAATAACATGTGTTTAGAAAATTTCGTTTGTTGACGTCATCTTAGAAAGCATCTAAGAAAAGTTATGAATTTATATTACATGTTTTGCTTTATCAACATATTAAGAAACAGTTGCTTGTTAAATTATGTGAATTTCATTGCCCTGTGAGAAAGCAAACCCATGAATTTTGATTTTTCAAAAGTGGGTAGTTAAACGCAAGCATTGTGCTTTCCACACGTCCCTCTGTCCCAGAAACATTTTCCTGAAGACAACTTTTTTGTTTATGAGTCTCAAAATATGCATTTTCGGGAAATTCTGGATTTCTGGATGGAATACAGTACTTCCCTACTTACTGTAGGTATCTCACAGAGAAAGTAAATATATGCTTTAACCGTCGTTTGCGAAGAGAATAGTATTAAAAAGCCAAGGATGCACCTGCATTATGCATATGCAATGTACGGTGTTGCAGCACAACGACCTACTTCAAACCTCTGCTAAGAAGTGCGGCTTTCTTCTACATCTGTTCAACTCAAGAGGTTATCTCTTTTCAGATGTGTTCAAAATGACTGACATGTTTGTTATTAAACATACATATTTCTATCTAAATTATTCTTGGATGTAAAGGCGCAGCAGTGAATGAGACGGTATAACTATGAGCACCCTGAGGTTTTAGGAGGTGTGCCAATATACAGAAAGTAATGCAGTGGGCTTCAGGTCTTTTAAATCCTCTTATTTTACTTTACGAATTTAGCTCTTTGACCTGTTTTCACATCAAGAGATTCAGTTTATCCATTTGGCGCATGGAGGTCCAACTCTTCTTAAACCTTTATGTTGGTATTGATGTAATGTCTGTGGTAATCTATTTTGTGACATCCTTCCTATGTGTTCTAGCCAGTTATTTCTTATTTGATTTATTCTGTGGTATAAGTTACAGAACGTAAAACTTTCACTTCGGCTGGTTCTTTCTTTCATCTGATCTTATAAGTATCCAATTCTCACAGACATGGGAACTTCATATTTCTATAGAATTTTAATTGAGTTATTGTTAATGTTTTATTTCTCAATGTTGTCATTGTTCCAAACATGGTATTGAGTCTATTTATTTTTGTGTTAATTCTTTTGGCAGTACGTTAAGTTAAACTCAGACATATTTAAAACTACTTGTTATTATTTTACATTATAAAATGTGGTTTGTCCCTTGGAACTCATTACCTTTTGTTTTCATCTCTGAAATTGTTATGTTGTAATTGCTGTATATTCCTTCTAATTTGTGTGTTGCCATTTGTAGTGGATACCCTGTATTGTTAAATATTACTTGGATGTCTGCAAGCTGTGTGGTATTTAAAGTCTTGTTATTTATATTAAAATTTACATTTAAGTGTTTTTGCCATTGTCTTAGGGCATAGTCTATATATAGTATATATACTATTGTTTAGTATATATATATACACCAAACAATGCTGAGGATATTGGGCAGCCATGTTTAACACCTGATTTATTTTAAATTGCTTGTCACTATTATTGATGGATACATGTGTTGTACAATATAAACTTTGAATTACTGTGATCAGGTGCTCTGAGTGAGTGAGTGTGTGGTGTTTTAGGGCCCGTCGACAACAAGGTCATTTCGGCCCATCAGGTGCTCTGGGTAACCTCCTTTGTCATTATTTCCCAAAGTTTTCTCTTAAAACCATTTAAACAAATTTAATCAAGTAGATCTAATTTAACTATTCTTAAGTGAGTCGGTG
Organism: Mantis religiosa; assembly: GCA_030765055.1. Taxonomy (NCBI): domain Eukaryota; kingdom Metazoa; phylum Arthropoda; class Insecta; order Mantodea; family Mantidae; genus Mantis; species Mantis religiosa. Next base: position 56,745,918 of record CM060958.1, on the reverse strand, counting down.
AATATTTCCGAATTGATCTATATAAAAGGTGTTTGAATTACAGATGTGAATTGCAGATGATTCGATAAATCATTCCTCATTGAAAGAACAATTACAAAATGCTTGAATTTTCTTTTGATGTGTACAGCACTATCAAAGAAGTCGTCAGCATATTAGAATGTGCAAAATATGTCTGTAATGGAAATATAATCGAACTATGTAAAGGTAGCAAGAGGAGTTTTAGGGGTTATCTTCATTCTTTTCCTAAAAACTGCATTTTTTTCCCTATCACAAAAAATATTTGAGCAAGCGCTTTATGCTTATCAAAATAAAGTATATGCAGGAACTGTCTTACTGCATATTACCTTATAACTACTTACAAGGAGAATGAGGGAATATAGTTATCTAGGCTTAAGTGATAGTAAACACTTTTAAGAGCTGGGCGCTGTGTTATGGCTTTAAATTTCCGTCCTGTATAGGCACGTTTTTTTAAGACAGTACCGTTTTGGAATTAAAAAAAGACGTACATAGATATTGCAATAATTTTATTTTTATATGAAAGCCTGTACATTAATATACTTTTCTACATAATTTCCGTGAATATTGAGGCAATTGTCATAACGTGACACCAGTTTTTGAATACCCTCCTCATAAAATTCTGCCACCTGACGTGTTAACCAGTGTATCACAAATGTTTTGACATCGTTATCGTCTTGAAGACGCTGACGCCCAGATGTTTCTTCAAGTTGAGCAGGAACAAATGGTAGTCGCTGGGCGCCAGATCAGGGCTGTATGGAGGATGATTTAGAGTTTCCCATTGAAAAGATTTGATGAATTCTTTGGTCCGATTAGCCACATGTGAACGGGCATTGTCATGCAGCAAAACAATACCCTTACTCAAGACTGCATAACAAACTTCCAATGATAATACATTGAGACTACAATTTAAAGAAGTATCCTTCGGTGTGGGTATCTTGAGTCTATCTGTCTGATAGACATTGAATATATTGAATTTTTTGAGAAAAGTCTCTCCGAATGATTGGTAAGTCCTCATAAATCTTAGTGCACAAAAAATGTAGGTTGTTATTAAAGCATACAATTTATGTCAATTTTTTTGTATTCTTAACCATTTCCGAGATTTCTCTTTAATTGGTTTGAATTTTCTGATACAAATACTTATCTCAAATGACAAGGCATTATACTTTTTTCCTTTGTTTCTTAGACATACGAGGCACGTTTTTTAAGTCAGTGCCGTTTTGCAATTCCGCCGCCGCAGCGCTACGGTCGGCGTTCCGCACATGCGCGCTGGTTACCTACATCTGTTGTCTACGCACTGACGCAATTACAGTATGAGTCTTCATTGTATACGTTGGTTACTGAGTGTTTAAGATGCCTCCGACAATCGTAAGTCCCGCTGATTGTGAAGTACGGGCTGTTATACGATTTCTTAGTGATAAAGGCATAAAACCGATCGATATTCATCGTGAGATCTGTGAAGTTTATGGACAAAACATTATGAGTGATGGAATGGTAAGGAAATGGGTTAGAGCATTTAAAGATGGCCGCACAAATGTGCATGATGAAGAACGGAGTAGGCGTCCTTCGGTTGTTACTGAAGATTTGGTGCAGAAAGTGGACGAAAAGGTAAGAGAAAACAGACGCTTTACAAATTCATCATTGTGCGACCATTTTCCTCAATACTCTCGTAGTATTTTGTATCGCATTGTGACCGAGAACTTGAAGTATCGGAAATTGTGTTCACGTTGGGTTCCGAAAATTTTGACGGATTTGCACAAAGCCCAACATTTAGGCAGTGCATTGACTTTCCTTGAGCAGTACTACAATGAAGGTGAAGATTTTTTAGACCAAATTGTTACTGGTGACGAAACATGGGAGGCCTACGTCACACCAGAATCGAAACAACAATCCATGGAATGCCGACATTCATCATCACCCACAAAAGTGAAATTTAAGCAAACAATTTCTGCCCGGCAAATCATGTGCACAGTTCTTTGGAACAGAAAAGGAGTATTGCTAGTGGAGTTTCTGCCTCGTAACGAGACAATCAATGCAGCGTCTTATTGTGCGACATTGAACAATCTGCGCCGTGCAATCCAGAACAAAAGACGTGGCAAGTTGAGGAAGGGTATCGTTTTGCTGCATGACAATACCCATCCACATGAGGCCAATCGGACAAAAGATCTCATCAAATCTTTTCACTGGGAAACTCAAGATCATCCTCCATACAACCCTGATCTGGTGCCCAGCGACTACCATTTGCTCTTGCACCTGAAGAAACATCTGGGTGATCAGCTTCTTCAAGACGATAACGAAGTCAAAACAGTTGTGATACAGTGGTTAACACGTCAGGCGGCAGAATTTTTTGAGGAGGATATTCAAAAACTGGTGCCGTGTTATGACAAGTGCCTCAATATTCACGGAAATTATGTAGAAAATTAGATTAAGGTACAGGCTTTCATGTAAGAATAAAATTATTGCGATACCTATGCACGTCTTTTTTAAATTCCAAAACGGTGCTGACTTAAAAAAACATGCCTCGTATTTTAAAACTTGATACTTATTGAAGAAATTGGTGCCATACTTACATTATTTCAAATATATACAGAAAGGCTCACAGAAAACAATATTGCTACGTAAACTCTCATATTTATGTTGCAAGATATCTACCAAGAAGCTGAGGAGAAGCCTTCTGAAGACCTCTGATATTCTTTGTTGAGATGGACTGGACAGCTTATAATGTAGGCCATAAACACAATACTTGTATCAACAATTTCTACATAATATGTGCAATGAAGGTGGTTTTATTGTTGCATATAATATTTTTGATTTTGCTAGTAAAATATGCATATGTCATTTGTGGTTGTTTTGTATTTTGAAATATAGAAAAGAGTGGCACATCTTTTGTCAGTTGAACGTCGGAATCATTGAAAGATTTGTCACTTTGACAGACGTGTATGATGAATTACTGAGGTTTCAGATCGCAACTTCTCAACTAGGCAATTTCTCAAACCAACGCCCCTATATCTCCAGGCTGTAAGACAATAAACGCTTACGGTGGACTTGCCGATGAACAATAAAGACATGAAGATTTACGATCAGTCTTAGAAATGACCTTGAAATATTGCCCTTTTAACGGTAGATGTGTTCGTCCAACCCACCTGCATCACGATGGTGTAATCTATGCTACTTACGTCACCCTTTGTGTCATCTTATATTTTATTCAATTACCTTCTGTTCCCGCATATGGAGTCATGCTATTTTCTTTATTGTTTAAAGTTATACCTCATCCTTATGGAATCTATACCCGTTTTGTATTCAACATTTTCACTCATTTTCTATATATTTGTTACAATTGATTAATCTTTATTAAGCCTGGGAACATCATTGCATTTAGGCAACTGAAAAGCATAAAGGCTTTTAAAAGAACAAACAGGCAAAAGTGTTCTCTTTTAGAAAATTGTTTACATTTCCTTAATGTTTTGTGAATTGTGTTCTTAAAACATTTCGCAAGAATTCTAATGACATTGTATCACTTAAAGACAAAATGATTTTTAACCTATAATATCTACTATGTCTTGATAAATTGCTGTGTCCTATTTGGTCTGTAGTCGGTTGCCTCAAATGAGTCTCCTCAGTGCACTCCGACGCATAAAGGTGTGGTTAAGTGGTAGCTAAAATACGGAGAAGAACCTTTGTGCAGGTGGAGACCGCCATTGCTTCCTCCTAAAGGCTTGAATACCAAAGTGATAAGGGTGCTTTCGTAAAGTGAAGTTAATATTCTGGTGTTCTGTTTGTGAAGTGAAATAAATACGTTGAGCATTACCAACCTAACTGACGTGAGCGAGTATGTTAGCACATTCCCCGGTGCGGAGAATCATTTGACACACCCGATATATTATGTTCAGGTGCTTTTAAATAATAGTATGCATAATTTTCAATGAATACTAATATAGACAGGTATAAATATATACCTCCAAAGAATACCAAAATAGAATCACATAAATTGTGCGTTCATGTGTTATAGAAAACATTAGAAAGAAACATTCAGAGAAAAGGTATCTGACTCTCATAAGATACGGATTCTGGTTAAATAATTTAAAGCTAAAATGGCAACTCTTTTAAAACTTTGAATATGTAAGTAAGCTTTAAAAACGTATAACGCAAATCCCACACAATATTTCTATCCATCTGCGTTTTGATCAGAAATGTCATACCATCGTTTGATCAATCTGTGCTCACCGTATCCGTACCCACAGGCCAAACAGATGTGTGGAGAGAGTAGTTACATATCTGTTAATGTAAGTTAAGTCGAGGGAAGATGACATTCTTAACGGCTATGTACTTTTGTATCTAAATGGGAATGAACAAGAATATAAAAAGTATCTCAAGATATTGCCTGTATATTTTAACTGTTACTGGGAGAGACAATAATCAATGTCCTTAAATGTGATGAGAGAAAAAGGTACAATTAAACTAATTGCAACAAAACTTACATCTTACCCAATCATTAGGGGAAGATGTGAGTTAACAGGAGGGAAGATGGAATGACATGGGGGAAGATGGGATGGCATGTAAATTGAGCATTTGTTTTGCACGTAAGACACTTAATAAAATGTAAACGTAACTATGTTAGGTACATGATACAATGAAGAAAGGAGAGAACCAAGCTGTAGTCTTGACCAGGGTTTGAATGAATTCAAATATTCAAAGCTTGCTGCCAAAATGTTTTCAAAGGTTTGAAGAATGATCGATCAAGTCGTCATGATCGGTCATGTGTAATTTATCAGCATTCTTTAAGAACGTCCAACTTCCCCCAATGTCTGGGGGAGATGCAAGTGAACCTTCTTTTTGGTGTACACTACTAGCCATATTGTTCCGAGTTACCATTTGCTCACAAAGACGCACATGGCAAAATACCATGGTTCGGTGAAGGTCCATGCAGTGCATCAAGTTACCCTTACGTAAGGGCAACGAAATATTACATTGCTTGTACTTACCAAGTTTACATGTAGCAGCATATAAAACGAAAAATACAACACACTTCCAACGGGATACCCCTATGCCAGGCTGTGGTAAGTGCTGCTATCTAGTCTCAGATGAACAAAATATTACGAAACTTCCGTCTCTCCCCCAAATTCCATCTTCCTCCCACTTACCTTACATTTGCAACTGTCATTGATCATTGCTCCTTAACGGTTTGACTGTGGAGAAGTTATATTTGCTACCTCGTTAACAAATGTATTTTAATGTTAAAAACAGACAGTAAAATTAAAATTTGTTAGTTCGATTTGGGGAGTTTAAAGAATTGCCCTGATAATTATAGCTGTCGTGTAGAATTAGTTCACAGAGAAAAATATTAATCACCTACATAAAATATTACTCTACTGCTATATTTTCCAAAGTTTCGCTTATGTCTACCTGAAGGAATTTTGTAATAACATCTCTTGAAGGCTAATTTCGAACATTATATTTTCACGAAAAATACTGGGCTTTGAAATTCTGCTTCAGCAGTGCTGACTTTAATTCTAATTAACGTAAGCCATGTAAACATATGCTCAAAGAATGAGCAAAGACGAGAGAAAGACCAGTTTTAATCTTAAAGATAAGTAAACTACAGTTCCGAACTTGCAGGCTCACATGTTTATGAACATCAAAGGTAGTACCTTTTGCTTTGAAGAACATTTTGTTACTTAGCCTGGAAATATTTATAAAATATACATGTATGCACGGTAGTTCTGAAACTACATTTATAATTTTGAAACGGCGGTAACCACTTAACAACGAACAACAATAAAAATAAAGTGGCCAACTTTCCGTTAATACCTTTAGTGATAAAGTAACTGAAGATAACAGATTCACCCATCGAACGATACTCTTATTGACAAGCAGCCATTAGCATTTTATCCTGTTGGTTGAATGTCCGTTTTATAATTTCAGTGACTCTAACAGGTTTCACATTGTTGCCTTGACTGCACCAAGAAGTAGCTTTAATGCACAGACAGAGAGGTACGCAATATACTCAGCTTATGAGCACTTCTAAAGGCATTTTAACCTTGACCCTTGTTTACAAAATTGACTAAATAGCTAATGCAGCCATGACATTAAGATAGATTTTATTAATTCCTGGTAAAATGTATAAAAATGACATCTCAGCAGGTAAGGAAGGTGCTGTTGGTAAACTTATGTGCATTTCAAATTCTTTTTCTCTAAGCAAGAGAGAAAATACGCCCATAAATATTTTAAGTGTATATTTCAAAGAAATATAGTCATATTGATTTCAGCTAGGATGCAGTTCTTATATATGAGGCGACACGAAGTCTACATAAAAATGAAAATGACTATGCGGAAGTTTAAAACACTTGAGAATCAGGAAACCTATTTAGTTTTGTTGGGAAAGGTCAATCGAATGGTTTAATTCAGCAAGAAACTCAGTGCTGTCGACGTAAGATGTGGTGGCGTGCATGTTATTGGCTACATGAAGAGCAGGACCTTCAAAAAGTAATTTAGCTCAATGAGCAACTTTCAACTCTCTGGGGTCGCCAATAGTTACCGTTTCCGGTAATGGCGATAAGAAAGATAATTCGACCTAAGAGGACTCTATTGTTGCGTGGGAAAGTCGTTTTTGTAACTGTCACTAGAAAGCACGCTGTAAAAAGCTGGATATCACATGTATCGCTAGAGATTGCATTGAACTTTATTGAGAATCATAAATTATGAATGTTATTCTGACATTTTCCACAATGTTTCAGTCGACTGTTTAGTTTCTTATTAGTAATTTGTCACGGAAATGTATATATGTGGTTCATATATAGGACTTGCTATATATAAGGAATAATACAAATACAACTATTGTAACTTATCTTTAAAATTCTCAGGCACATACAGTTTCACATTTTAAACGGAGTCTGACAAAAAGAGACGACATTTTCATCGAAAAAAATGCTTCCTTTTGCTGAACAGAAGTTTGCTTTTTATGGGGGAAGCCTTTAGGAAAAACACATATGGCCATCGAAGAAAAGAAGTTATTTTATTTGATTGCTTGAAGAATTTAGTTTTACTCTTACAAAAGGTTTGTTTGCTGTAGAAACCGTTTAGTGGGAGCATTTTAAACCCTTTATAAACTTATAAGAAAGACAAATTGGAAAGACAAAACGTAATTTAGAAACCAGAACGAAAGAACATTTTCGTAACATTAAGTATAAACAAACTGATAAATCGACTGTAGCAGATCATTTTTGGTCATTTAACCATGAAATAAATTCATAAGTTAAATTATTAAAAAAAATAAATGGTCCAATAGATTCAATGGTTTGGGAAAATATATTTACTTTAAAAAACAAACATCGCGTAATGAATTTTGAAACACCGGCAGTCGATTCTGTTTTTAAATTTGTTATATTTTCAGATTTTGGTAGTACTAATCAAGAACATATCAACATCTAGCGCTCGTAACCATGGCGACAGCTTTGTTTCCAGCTGAAGATGTGCATAAGTTTACATGAAATCGCAATCCCGAGAATTTATAAGAATTATCATCATTTCTTATACCAGAAGTTTTAAGTTACAAATTGTTATATTTGTATATGTCCTTATAAACTTGTTACATATTTTTGTAAATTGTGTAGAAAATTGTTAGACAAACAGTTAAATTGTTCCCAAAGCAAACAAAATATTTATTTGGAACAAATTAAATTTAGCTTGCAACTAAATAAGATAACTTATTTTTCAGGAAAATAAGGGAAAACATAACATATATTTTCCCATTAAAATTTTGTGTTGATATTATCTCATTCTTTTTAAAGAATGCCATGCCATGCTATGTGGTGCTGGCTGGCTGTATATAGCCAGAAGATTTTTGCTGCGTGCCTACCCGGTAAGGGTTTTACCGCAGGTAAGATGAATTCTGATATTTCCTTTAAGTGGAAAATAGGGCCTTCTAAACCTCGAGGCCACCTCGAGGCCCGTAGGCAACGGGTTGAGGATTAGAAAGATTCCGGGATGAGTGATCAGCCCAACGCGGGAAGTGAAAGTACGAGAGAGATGAGCTGATAGGTAAGATGAAGATGGAGCAATTGGTGGAGAAAACTGGAGGACCCGGGGCAAACCCACCCCAGCACCATGGGGCCATTTTGCGGTCGCCTAGGATAGAAACCGGGCCGCTTTGATGAGAGCCAAGCGGTCTAAACACTCAGCCATGGTGCGGCCATCCTTTTACAATAATGACTCAAATTTGTACTTCTTTTTAGCAACATTTTCCGTCAAAATATCAGTTTGGATAGGTTCAAACATTTTATAAATTACTTAATTTTAATATTATTTGTATTATTACTTATTTATAAAAGACATACGTGTGTACGTACTGAAACCTACTTAAAAGTTAATGTATAACTGGAAATTAATTGTTCTTTCACACTAGCTGTGTGTAGGACGCACTATGAAAGGATAGAGCCAAACTGAAAAATTCAATGCCATAGCCGGGATTTGAACCACGGATCTTCCGGTCTCCGTCCAGCCGCTCTAAATCATTGAGCTACTATGGGCAACGTGCCAACATGACATTAAATTCTCCAACTGACTCGTGTTTTTCCCGGTGAAGCACTAGGAGTTCTCATTAACACATGGGACCACTAACTTAATGGCGACTTACTATGCTGTAAGTACTTTAAGGCCCGGACTTTATTGTATAATTTTTTGACTTAGTACATACTGAGCTGTAGCTTCTTATTTTTCCTAACAAATAAATACTAGAAATAGTCATGTTATCCTATTTTTGCAGCGTATAGATGTTGAAAATTATACATGACTATGTTTGAAATACTTAAGTTGTGTTAAACAATGTTGAAGCTTGATACAGCAATGACAATAAAACAGGTAACAGTTTATTTTGTCTTACTTATAAAAACTATTCTAAAGCTGCATTAAAAAATAAGGAAGATAAAAGTTTCCAAATTGTTGAGATGAAGAGGAACAAGTTAGAAAGAAAAGCAGGACAACTTTGGAAAAATATCAGTATTACAATAGTTTTATGGCACCTAATATAATTTTGTAACGAAGAATAGTACATTGTTGCACATACATATGCATGTGTGTGATAGAACGAGTTAACAAATGAGTAACTTCGAGCTTCATTTTGCCATTTTCCTTAACTGCTTAGTTGGTAATAACAAGCTTCGCGCCATACTGCCTTATACCTTGAGGTAAAACATTGCATTTCTTATAGTAAGACAAAAAGTCCATCTGCGGCGCTGTTTACTGCATTTACGATCCACCGCCACAAGAATTCACTTGTATTTATGTTCATTGCTGGCAGTTAGCGTTTAGGATGGTTCAGACGTAATTGATTTGTTTTATGTGCTTGGATGGACATGAAAGAAAGAGCAGCAATAAAAATTCTAATGGATTTCACCAAGGATTTCTTTTCAAGGCGCTGTTGCCAGTTCTAGAACAAAGAAATGAATTCTCACACACGAAGTTAATTGCATTAATAACACGGTCGCGCCTAGGCGGGTGCGGCTCACGGGTTGACAACCTCTAATTTTCATTCTCATCTTCCATTGTTGCAAACGTGATTACCAAACTGTAAAGGTGACCATTGCTTGGAAAAGTGCACATTGTGGAATTTCAGAGACAGGGAAAAGAAAGATCTTGCGAAATGTCTGCTTATTAGGTGAAAGGATGTATGTTCGAAACGTACTCGAATCAGGTACTCAAGTATTCTGTTAGGTTTTAGTTAAATCACAGCAGTGATGCAAAAGGGATTTATTAAACCTATCGGTGAAATGTTATGCAAAGGTGATTAAGACTGGGATTTATATGACATTGTCAGATCCTACTTTTCATCATAACGATAGCTGTGTAAGTGAGAAGTTTTAATGTTGGTATTCGTGTATTTTGCTTCACACTCTAGTTAACAAATACTCATACAGTTTTTTAATTTCTTACACATTGCTATATATAATAGAAATAATGACGAATTTTCCTGACATTTTCAACACACTTTCAACTTTTGTAGACTGTTGAACACTCATATTCATTTAGGCTTCTTCTCATAGGTGTACAATTCTTACTGCATATAAAGAAAGACAAAAACAAAAGAGGAAAAGAATGTCATGAATAGTTGAGAAAATATTTACAGTTAAATTAACGCATATTTCTCCATAACAAGCCAAGCTAGATTATTATTATAATTTAATTATACAACAATAAGGTGTTTAGACGTAAATCTATGATCGCTCATCTCGCACAGCTTTTTAAAATTGCAAAGTTAATCTAAAAGTTAGTAAATAATTACACCTCAGTAGTTATTTACGGAGCGGGATGGCTCGGGTAATTTCGTCTGTGACCCGCATTCAGTAGGACCGGGTTCGATTTCAGTGGCCGACCTACGTGACTCATGGTTTTCTTCGGGGTGTTTCCCGGGTTGCCAAGCGAATGCTGGATAGTTTAGTTATATCCTCCGACTTTCCTCTCCCTCCATTTGATCTCCATTATAGTTTCAGATCATCTTACATCTGGTGGTCTCTTTCAGGCGTCTCGGCGGTGAATGGTAGGGTGATATACTCCTAGTGAGACTTCTTCCTCTCTTTGGACGCTTGCTGGTCTCCATAGCCATATCTCGTGATGGAACAGTTTCCGAATCACAGTAGTCCATTGTAAGTAGTCCATTGTCCTGGTTTGCCGGGGAATGTTTCCATCTAATTAAAATACAGGAATTCTGCCCTCTGCACTGTCGTGGCTCCTTGAGTCGGCTACCCTCTGTCTCCTCTCCTCGTATCCTTCCTCCCGAGGTTAGCTTACTTAGGGGCATAGGTAGAACGAGCCAGGTCTGGGTGCTGTGCCAGTCCCCTCCGATATAATTCAATTCCAGTAGTTGTTAAATGAGAACATTGATACTGGAATTATTGTGTAAGATTAATAATTTTATGAATAAAGGATTGAAAGACAGATAATTAGTAAATAATTTCTTTATGTTAAGATCAATAAATAATATAACGACCAGTTAAGTTTTATTGGAGAGAAGAAGATATTAGCTAGCCAAATTCCACGTTAAGGAAAATCAGGTAGTTAATCCAGCGTAGCTATCCAACTTAGTTAATCCAATATCTGCAGGAGATACGCAGAGATCCTTACGAATTCGAAGCTTGAAGTCTTAATAATATCGTCAGAACCGGGGAGAAATCGATCCATTGGAGGTATAGTATACCACAGGAAAGAAAGTCTCCGGGGGATGAGACCATGGGGGTTTGAAAAGGTTACCACACTCTCCCTCTGTAGTTTATGACACCTCACGTCAATTCAGTAACAGACCATTCAAAACCATTGTGACAGCTTCTACTATAATGAATGAATCTTCTCGGTTTTAGTGTACAGAGTGAATAAGGCGCTTTTTAACGCTTCTGCTCCTTGTGTAGCATGGGTTCTCTGCCACACACATTCGCTGTCCTTGTCCCACTGTGTAAGGGTTCGCATTCCTTTCAGAGACTTATTTAGCGTTAGTGGACTGGGAATACATTCTGGCACAGGATCATGTGTGGCCTATTTTTTTCTCAGCTCTTCAGAATGGAGGGAAATTGATTTTTATAAATAGGCTATTTAGGTATTTAGAGAAATATCTTTTATACCCTATAATGAGAATCATAAAATTTAGGACATCTTAATTAAAATTATTTTCATCGATCGTATTCTTCTAAAATCCTAATTTTCAAATCCTTATAGCTCCGAAGCTTTCAAAACATACTATTTACATGTGTCATTATCTCTATTTCCAAAATGTTTAACTTTATATACAAGCATGCCTTTTAAACCGTAGTTTAGTAAAGGTATTTCCAGTTTTTCAAATTTAATTGTCTTTTGTACTAAAATAATTTTATTACTAGTATATTCTTTTCATAATTTAAATACAACAAAAACATTCTTTATTGAAGTGATACCTCACAATATTTTTTAAAATAATTAAAAATTTATTTATTTCAGGTTCTGGAAGTAGGAAACCTGTCAACTAGAAGTCACTTATGACTATTAATAAAAATTTTGTTAATCGGATTACTCATTAACCTTTTTTCAGTGATCCAAAAATATAATATTAAGCTTTCTGTCAGTTAAGAGTACAGTAGCAATTTATTTTCGGTTAGGTTCCTTGATGTAGTATTATGAACCTATAAATAAATCGGTTAAGAAGTTTATTGTTTTTATTTATTCCAAAATTTCATTTTCAGTATTTAATCCTTCATTTGATGTTACAAATGTATGAATTAATTTATTAAATACTTTTACTGCATGCCTAGTTAACATTATTCGTTTTGATTGCTCGAATTTTGTTCTTTTATCTTGAAAGCTCACAGGAAAGTGTCATAAAAACAATCTTAAGGAATAATGTCTTATATTAGTTCACAATGCTTTTCATTATTAACCTAGTTAACGGAGGGAAAGAAATGAAAACTACGGAAATATACATGAAATGTCTGTTTGTATATTCTTCCTGAGCGAATAATGTAGACATCGCTACGTTTATTCGTGTTTTGTTTTATTAATGTAAACATCCTGACGATACAGTATTACCAATATTATCAGATTCTCTTAGTAATGATGTACCTAATATTTTAATTGTAAAAATGTGCTTAGAATAAGTACAAATAGTACTTATATAGCTTTTTCGGGAATGTTACAAAAGTAGGAACGTTTATTTTACAAAGTAAGACGTGTTTCAACATTCTCATCTACGTTATTAAATGATTTATCGCCCAATATCGCGGTAGCTATTGAGTTTGAAGTGCTAATATTAGATACGTAAATGTGATTCCCTTAGGACACTAGAAAAAATTAGACTTCCCTCCAAAACAACGTGCCCTTCGCTGTAAGATTAACATGGAATGTGGCACTAAATACCATTTTATAGACAGATAAAAGAGCAGTAATTGTCAAAACAGAACTTTTCAGCAAAGAAACCAACTAAACACCTGTGGTCAAATTAAAGAAAGAAAAGGTAGTTAATTGCATAAAGAACTATTGCATTTAGGTAACCGGCACCTTTGTTTCGTTTCGCAGTTGGAAGATGTTGCAGTGCATGATGAAGAAACAGATGTTTTATGCAAGGCTGGTTCTCCAGTTGCAATCAAAAGAAGACACTGCTAAATAGAGAGAAAGAAAGGAAAGAAAATGCTTAAATTCTTATAAACCGGTTGATTAATTCAGATGATATGGCAGGTTGTAATGTAGCAGGTGCTCAAACCATGTGTCATTCAATGTCATAGCTACATTTAGAGAAAGGCTTTTATTTTTATATGAAATTCTATTTAAGTAAGGGGGTTTGTAAGAAAACAACTCACGAAATTCACATGCATTTTCCAGCCAATTGCTCTTTAAAAAGTCTATTCTATATCTTAATCACGTTCATTGAAAAAAACATTTGTGTACATGGTTTGGTTGCGCACTTTCTAGTAGCTAAACGCGAATAGGAGATTTCGTGCAGTAGACTAAGCAAGTGATAGAGGTTTTAAGTGCTCACCACTATTTGATAGTTTTGGAATTACATCACCAGGAGAAAATAAACAAATAAGAAATATGCCTTTAAATCGAGAAAAATATATATGTTGGAGAATTCAAACCACTAACAAAAATTATATCCTAAGTTTTTAACTTAAGATGTATCAGTTAATAAAACCTACACTTTAACGAGACAATTTTTGTATAGTAAGGTCTCTTTTTACCATCTACAGTTTATCTATTATTCAAGGTCATTCACAGTGAAGAGGGATTCATAGCTTTATCCAAAACATTTAAGGATACAGATTTCGTTTGTCTTAAAAAGACTGTAAAGATACCTATAATGTGATCCTAACCTCAAAATGCTTAATTTCTGTTCTACATACTTCTGAATATTGTTTTCCAATAACTTATTAATATGTATGTTGTGGGTAAAACAACATTCAGAAATATTCAGAGAGAAATTATGCATTTTGACGTTAGGAGCAGATAAAGCATGCGCACCATGATAATAATAGAATTCCCATTTTATCGAACTTTTTCATTTGGCAGTCAAAATGAAGTGTAGCTTACACTGCAATTGCAAATGTAATATCTGAGTACTGAATCACAAGGAGGAACTAACTTGCATAGTGCACCCTTTTTACTGAACAAGACGAGCGTTGAGTATTATCGTATCATCCAGAGGTTTTCCGTTGTACACCAGGCACACCCGACAGTGACTAGTGTTGTACAACATATGATACAATCAGAAGCGCTAATGTGAAAAATTTAATATTAAGGTATTTAGCTTTCTGGATAATGTTTCCGTGGTGTTTTATTTCTAACCACAAAATACTTATTTTGGTAATAATTTCTTCAATAAACTTTTCTGCACCTTGTTTTGCAGGGCTGATATTTTGTTTTGGAATATGTAAAGCACATTAAGTCCTCTTATTCGAATCATGTACCTTGAAAAAGCTACAAAGAGATCAATATTATTAGAGATATATTTCAAAAGCAGCTTGTAACGTTTGGGTAGTCTTGAAGATTTGCCGGGTTACTTCAATTGTATGAGGGTTTGATACATGTCTGGGTAGCTCAAATTGGCATGGAGAATCCAATATTGTAATTCGAGTCGTGTTCGTGCTATTGAATTCTTCAGTGAGATTCAGCATTGCTGTATAGTAAATAACAACTATTAAAATACAGGCGTTAGATGGAATAGTTCTTTTGATATAATAAACGAATAGTTCTTTGTGGCATTAGTGTCTTTAAAATACTCATTATTTCCACGTTTAAATTAATATCTGTACTATGTATTTTAAAAGATGTGAGTTTTACTTCAAGAATGGTAGTTTATAGTGTAAATAATTTTTAACATTTTAGCTAATTGAGGGAAATTAATCATTTCTCCACACTAGCCGTATATAGGCTAAGACATTTCATGGATAGAGACAACATGAAAAATTGAAGCCATGACCGGGATTTGAACCAAGGATCTCCTGGTTTCCGTCCAGTCGCTCTTAACCTTTGAGCTAGCTCGGCCAACGTGCCGTCCTGACATTAAATTCTCCAGTTGACTCGTATATTTCCCCGGTAGACCACTAGGGGCTCTCGCATCCGAGATACACCGTTTTGTGGAAACTTACTGTTGTAAGTACTTAAGTCCCAGGCTTCATCATTTAACTCTTATTATTAATCCATCAAATATCTTAGCCTATATACGGCTAGTGTGGAGAAATGATTAATTTCCATCAATTAACTAAAATAATAAGAGTTAAATGATGAAGCCTGGGACTCAAGTACTTACAACAGTAAGTCGCCACAAACGATGTATTTCGGATGCGAGAGCTCCTAGTGGTCTACCGGGAAAATATACGAGTCCAATGGAGAATTTAATGTCAGGACGGCACGTTGGCCATGGTAGCTCAAAGGTTAAGAGCGACTGGATGGAAACCAGGAGATCCGTGGTTCAAATCCCGGCTATGGCATTGAATTTTTCATGTTGACTCTATCCATCAAATTTTTAACACATTCACTTTATAAGCGACTTTCAGTTTTCGTACCTTTTAACTTTTGCTTCTTTTGTAGTACATTATGTTTGCTTTAATTGCAATACTTTTAGTATAATTTTATTCGAAGGGAATGTTTCGGAGGTTGTTTAAGACGTTCAAATGTATTCGAATATTTTTGTGTCATTCCCTTGGTTTAACTATGAACTACTACTCTGCTTGTTTTCGCATCATCTTTTTTCTGGAGATAATTTGACTGTTATACAATTGCATAAATTAAAAACCTATTTCAGAATTGTCAAATCTACTATATTCATGTTTCATAAATTCATAAATTTTTCAGTGTAATTTGACTTAAACTTTTACACTATGTAAAAGTACGGTTATAACTTCATTGGTTTACTTCCATACAATATACTTCTTTTTGACAAGATAGAGTTATTTTCTTAGTTATACTATGTTTTCATTAAAATAGAAGAAAACTTTACTTCTTAAAAAGAAAAGAATAACCAATCATCTTATTAGCACCAAAGTAGCTCAACCACAGCATCTAAGAATAAACGAGTAGGTTCTAACAGAAAATATTCGCAAAAAGAAAAGTGCTCAAAGCAAAGAGCGAGAAAATAATCTCGCACATAGTTGCAAAGAAACCACGTGACCTGAAAAGAAAGAAGTGGTCACACTTAACAGTAGTACCTATTTCTAGACTTATATTTCGCCTTAAAGATGGACTGATATTTACCATTTTATTCCAAAAGGTGTAGGATTTATGATGATTCAACGAGACGTAATGTCGGATTCATAGTATTTAGGTACAAAATGACGGATGCAGTGTCATTGCATAAACAGCTCATGTCATTTATTTATTTAGCAATTTTTGACACTTAGTCACTCCAAAAACATTGTCTACGTATGATATATAGCCAATTAATAATTTCTCGTTATACTGAATCAGATAAAACAATGACTCTTTGTGTAAACGGTGCAGCACAGAGTACTTATGTTTGAGTGTAAAATGGTTTGACAGGATACTATAACTGCTACACATCATAACTCCAGTGCCACTAGCAACCAAATGCATCGGAAACACCATTTGGTTTATTCATCTTCTGCTCGTGACAAAGATATGGCTTCCGGCTGTCTTAGATAACTTACGCCGCCTTTTCATAAAGTTGTAACACCACTTTTTACTTGCATCTATTTCATAACAAAGTAATTTTGTGTCTAAACTTGTCCTTCTCTGCAATTTGAAATGCGAGTTTTACACATCACTTGCTGTCCTGTTACACAAAACATGTTTGCTTATAAAGGGAATACGTTCTTACTCTATGTTAGAGGAACAGTTTAGCTCATGGTCCAGATATTTAAGGGCTTCCTACTGATAAATCTAATTGCTATCACAATTTCAAGTTCAATGTTAAATTCGCACCGCAACATATCTATTCATATAGCTTCTTAACTAAACTATGTACACCAACCGAAATGATTTGGTGATTTCGCAAATGAAGAAGTATATAAAACTTGATATTATTACATCTGTAAGAGCAACACTATTTATATTTTGAGCCTTGGCAACCCTGAATTTTGTAGTGCCAATTGACGTTTCCAGTGGAAAGTTTGACATTGTTAACAATAATCTACTTCAGACATTTTGTTAAAAGAACGTCATTTGTTCTGTTGACATTAACTTGAGAATTGTGTCTCAACAAAAACATGGAATTAACACATGAAAATATTCATGCAATTATTTATTACGACTTTTGACGTGAATTATCAAGATACGAGTGCATCGATCAACTAAACTTCCACATTTGGCGAGAAAGCTTAAACCTTTGCAACTGTGAAACGTTGGTATAAGAAATTTATTCATAGGCACCTTTCGCTCAGTGATGAAGTTTGTGTAGGTCGTCCAAATTCAGTTTTTGTGCCAGAAAACATTGATGTTGTCAAAAACTAATAATGCAAGATTGTCATATGACATATTGCGAGATTGAGGTAACCCTAAGCTTTAGTTCCACCAGCATATATAAAGTATTGCATGATTATTTAGTCTGAAAAAGGTTTGCTCTCTTTGGAGCCTACTAATTTGGCGCAATCTCAAAAAGATGCACGTGTAGATTGTAGATGGATCTACGCGTATGAGCCGGGCCGGAACGTAAACAGCAGTCGACTGTATGGGTGTTTCAAGTTGAAACAAATACAACAAAAGTTGTTCGTACTCAAAGCACCTCGAAGCAAATGGTCGCCTGCTTTTTCAGCAAAACTGATCATGTGACAACAGTTCCTTTAGAGGTAACGTTCATTGCCGAATGGTACACAACCATTTGTTTGTCGGAAGTCCTCGGTGAAGCATGGAAAACCAACAAGAACCGTACGATCGTACTTCATCAAGACAATGCGAGCGCACATACATGTCGTCTAGTAAGAGAGTATTTGTAGGCTTAAGAAACCGAATTGATTGGTTATCCACCTTATAGTACTGATTTGGCACACAATGCCTTCTTTTTGTCCCGAATATCAAGAATTAACTGCCTGGACAAGCTTTTCGACGCAGAACAAGCCGTTGATGCCTTCAAAAACCATGTTTTGGAGACGGCTAAAGAAGACTGGAATAGATGATTTGACAAATGGCTCAAATGGATGCAAATCATAAAGGAGAATAGTTTTAAAAACAATAAAACACTTTTAATCAGAAAATACTTAGTTTTATTAGTCTCAAAATATAAATATTGCCGCTCTTATTTTTAAAATGTATCATTGTACTATATATATATATATATATATATATATATATATATATATATATATATATATATATATATATATATATATGTGTGTGTGTGTGTGTGTGTGAGTGTGTGCGTGCGTGCGTGCGTGTGTGTGTGTGTTTTTTTGTCATGTCTTAGGGGATAATGCAAGAATTGAAGCTAACGTTATAAAATCTTAGTTGTATTGACATTCAGCTGTTAACAACTGTAAATATATGCCAGTCATAATTGTCCTGAGCACAAAAAGGAGCTCTGCTTGGAATAAATGCAACTAAGGCGTTTAATATATTTATTTAGTTATGATAAAAGGCATGACTAAGCTTATCGACCTCAATTCCTGTTAGAGGGTAATTTTCTTTAGAGTTTTTCTTTCACCAAGAAATGTATTACAAACAATAATCTTCCACGAAAGAAAATACCATTTCTTCTGTAATATAAGATTATTTTATATAAAATGTTTTCTTCTGGGCTTTCCCTTATCCCGAAAGATCAAAAGATGAATATCAGATATCGCTGAGCTCTCTGGACTCAGGGCTCACTTAAGCATAATTTTACCCATTTCATTCGTAGTCTGATATGAGGATGTGGAGGACGTTAATTATATAAAAAGGCTGTTTTATATAAAAAGCCTCTTCTTTTTAAACAAATCTTGATAAACAACGGCTTTTCTCTTACCAAATATAATTATTATCTACTTACTCTTGCACTTTATATTTAAAATTGGTTACTGTGCAGCTTTTCGATATTCAAGAACAGATAAACATGTCCACGATGGACTAGCGGAAATTGCTGCACATTCGCTTGGTTCTTTTAATTTTCGGAAAACGGCACGTCAGTTTATTTTATTAGTTTAACTCTGGAAGTTGCACACATGTTAATTTAGAACTAAAGACTAAAGCTATGTTGTATTCAGCGATAGTCTTTTCATTACAGTTAGCTTGTCATGCTGTGATGCATCATGGTATATCTGTAATGCACCTCAACAGGAATGTATGAAGAAATCCCGTTATAAGTTTTCAAACTATACCATTCCTAAATGGACAGCTATCCAATGCCTGACAAATAAAGTGAATGCATTTCTTTTTGAGCAAAAGCTAAGACATTAACACCTTACGAATACTGGAAGAACTATGGGACATTCCCAGCACATAGTGCAATATTACCTAAGGTAAACATTACCAAATTTCGCTAATTAACATTGTTACAATAATGATGATAACAAAAGGAAATATATATGTATATATGAATAATAGGATATCAGGACATTATTATACACTTCTTCTTTGAAGTCCTAAAACTTAAAAGGCTACAAAATTAAAAGAAGGTCTTAAATTTCAAATTTCTGTTCATGTAATGGCTTTTACTTGCTCCACTACCTAACTACGTGGTATGATTAAAAAAAGAATGGTCATAATTTTTTTACGGTCATAATTTTTCGCACTAAAATTCAATCCTATTATATTCTGTTAGTTTAAAGTGAAACAAACACGCCGTAGTAGTTTCGTTGTTGGAACGTCTGGTTCCCGCCTGTGAGAACCAAGTAAATTCAGACTGGTTCAGTATCACCTACCGCTGCAATAGAGGTTACACGCGAGGGACAAAATAAAGCTTTCAAATTCTGCATTCGTCTCAACAAATCTTCAGTTGAGGCTTATACAGTGTTACAGGAGGCCTATGGAGAGTCTGTTTTTCCCTACAGCACAGCCTGAAGGTGGCTTAAAATGTTTAAAGAGGGGACACAATTAATTTCAAAGGAAGGTGGACCCGGTGCTCCAGTTACTGTTCTTACAGAAGAAAACATCAACACTGCTGCTGTCATTGTGAGAAAGTATCAACGAATTACCTTAAGATCACTTTCTGAAATACTGAACATTTCATTGGTTGCCACCCACACGTTGGTGACAGAAACATTACACATGAGACGTATTTGTGCGCGATGGGTTCCAAGACTGTTGATTCCGAACAAAAGGACGTTCGCATGCAGGTCTGCATGCAGTTAAAGTTGATGTTAGAGAAAGATCCGGAGTCTCTTTCAAAAGTAATCATTGCTGATGAAACTTGGCTACATCAGTTTGATCCTGAGAGCAAACAGCAAAGCTGAGTGTGAAAATCTCCTTCATCACCAACCCCCAAAAAGCAAATGTGGTTGCTTCTGCTGGGAAAGTTATGGTCATCTCATTCTTAGATTTTCATGGAATGGTTCATCAGCATGTTGTACCTACACACACATCAGTAACTAGACAATACTAGAGGGATGTCCTGAAAAGATTGCAAGTCCATATCAGGCGCAAAAGACCACATTTCTGAGAAGCAGGCTGGATGCTGCACCACGGTAATGCGCGGCCACATATTGCCAATATTGTTGCGTGGAGTGCATCCTCACCCTCCTTATAGGCCGGATTTAGCCCATGTGACTTTCTTCTATTCCCTAACTTGAAGAAACGCCTTCGTGGGAGGCATTATCCGTCATCAGAAGCAGTGGTGAAGGCTGCGGGGGCAGTTTTGAAGGATCTCTCAAAAATGGTTTCCAGCATGTCTTTGAAGACTGGCAGAAACGCTGGGACAAGTGCATCGCATTCAGGGGAGACTATTTTGAGAAAGACCATAGGATGAGTAAAGGTACGTTGGAAAAAAACATTGTGATCATTCTTTATTGAACAACCCTCGTATTATGATCCACAAAAATTAGGTGTTATTTTTCCAGGGATATATCCTAACCCCCTTGAACCCTTAAAGGGATTTACAAAAACATGTGTGTGATGACAGAGAAACAGAAAGAGAGAGTTAAAGAGAGAGAGAGAGAGAGAGAGAGAGAGAGAGAGAGAGAGAGAGAGAGAGAGAGAGAGAGAGAGAGAGAGAGAAGGAGATCTTTGTGTGTCTGTGTGTTTGTGAAAAGCATGAAGCACAAAATGTTGGTTAAGTAACAAATTTAAATATTTCAAGTTTGCCATTGGAATTTTCTAGAAATTACCCACCCGAAACTATTACGGGAAATATATCTATTTAAATTTAGATTTGATTTAAAAGAGCTCCAGCAATTCTGATTTGTTCATAAATGAAATGTAATCTTGGGTTTTCTTAGAACAGCCTCTAACTCCTCCTCGTTCTGAATGGCGTTTCTCTAACTAGTAACCGAAAGAGATAAACAAAATCTAATTAACAAATAATGTAACTATCATTAAGGCATACAATTATCTATATATAATACTATAAAGTGACTAGCGATATGTGCTGTTATTGGTTGGGATTTTATTTTCAATTACGAAACCTTCTCTTAAAAGAGAAGTAACTCGTTATTTTCTATTTGTTCTTTTTATTTTGGCAAAGATAATACAATTTCAAAGCCATAAGGTTGTGAGCCTCTCTTAAAATATTTCATTAAAGCTTTCTGCAGTCTCCTGTTATCCGTACAAGGAAATGTATAATGAGACAGTTCTGTAATGTTTATCTCGATTAACGTTAAATATGCAGAATAATGAAACCTTCTAACAAAGGAACTATCAATGTACTCATACCACTACGTTGTATTCTGATAATTTGATGGGATAGTGGCTGTTGTACATAAACCATGTGCACCAAAAATTAGCTGTGGAGTAGAACCACAATGTCCAAAACTGAAGTCTATATTCGACCACTTGCAAGTAGCTACTGGACATCCCTCGACAGCTCTGTGGCGGGTGTGAGGGACAGTGCTCCTTACGTATGCCATATAATAGTCCGCCGCCCCTCAGTGGTAAACAATCCGTCCCGTGCAATGCTCTGTTAGGATTATATGTTCCTAAATATTATGGACTCCTTTTTGGGTACTTCTAGGTATACATCGCATCCGAATTTTGACACATAGGCCCCACATAGAGCAGAGATGATGCAATCAAACTCGTAAATGCGTACAGGTATGAGCATAGCGATGCTTACCTTGTAAGAATCGTTTGGACAACCCATGTGAATGCTACACATATTTTTTAACTTATAAAAATGTGCTAAGGTTTAGTACATATATTATCTATTCCAGAGTTTTTAGGAATAAATGAAATTCAAGTGATTATTATGCTCGAAGAACCGCCTACTAAGAAAAGTGCAAGCGAGAAAGTTGTATATTCTGTTGAGAGACGAGTGAAAATATTGCAAGTGTGCAAGCTTCGGCGGGATGCAAGATGAATAAAATTCCTTATCTAACCTTCAACAAGTACGTGACATACAAAAGTAACTCTGCGGCGGACCTTCATGACAAATTGGGACGTGGGCTTGACTTATTTACTGGTCTGTACATGGCAGGGTTTAAATTAAACAACGATTATCAGAAACGGAATATCTGGCCGTTGGGAGTGGAATGTAGAATATTCTAAAATGCAGTTTTGCTGTTTGTGTGTACAGTACCACCCGCTGAAACTGTATGCATTCTCCCATAAACTTGAGCTGTTAACCAAGTTTTCCTCAAGCTGGTATAAATGTAATCCTTAAAGCAAAGAATATTATTTAGACCTTAAACCATAACTCAGTGAAGATCTTGCTTGTTTATGGAAGAATTTGCGGATTCACATTTCACAGCTTAACACTTACACACACAGTTTTGTATTTATGCAACGTATATACCTTTTCTACTTTCTGTAATGTATAGTAACAGTAAACAGAGAAGAACTGTATTTCATCAAAAAACTCGGTGTCGAGATTTTACCAGAAATGTGTGTTTTGAGGTTCATTGAGCCCAGAAAGCAGTTTTAGAAAATGACCGTGTGCATGTGTGTGTGTGTTTGTGTATGTTCTCGTTTGTTTGTGAACAGCGTAACTTGAAAATGAAAAATTGGTTAAACAGCAAACTTGGTATTTTCGTAATACTGCTACTGTAAATCACCATTTTATATCTAGAATGGTTTTGAACTTTTCGAATTTCACAAAAATAGCTCTTAACTATTTTTATTAGGATATCATATCGTATCTAACATACGAGGATGGGAGAAAAGTAGTGCCTCCTATTTTTCCACCCTTAAATAAGTAGGTTATGTAACAAATTTGAATTTGGCGCAATTCCTCAAACCTTCTTCTCCAATGCCCCGCAGTAGTAACTTCCTAAGTCAATAGGGGGCAGCACTGCATTCCCTTGCAAAATGGCTGACATCGACATTCGTATTAGACAGCGTTCTGTGATAGAATTTTTGACTGCGGAAGGTGAAACGCCAATTCGCATTCACGAAACATTAAAAACGTGTATGGTGATGCAACGGTGGATGTCAGCACTGTCAGACGATGGGTTCGTCGTTGTAACGAAGCTGAAGGGCAAACACCATTGGCAGATGAAAGCGAAGTGGCAGGCCGCTGACTCCAGTGACTTCATCAACATTCAGCGAGTCGATGACATAATTCGTGGTGATCGCCGGGTAACAACAGCTGAATTGTATCGCATTACCTTCCTCAGCAAAGGCAGTGTGATGACGATTTTTCAACGACTGGGTTACTCAAAAGTTTGTTCACGTTCGATACCAAGAATGTTAACCGCCCAGAACAAAGAAACAAGGACAACAATAGCCTCCGAACACTTGCAGCGCTTCAATTTGGAGGCAGAGGAGTTTCTGGAAAAAACTGTTACTGGAGACGAAACGTGGGTTCATTTTTTTGAACCTGAATCGAAGAGGCAGTGAATGCAATGGCATCACACAACGTCACCAAAAAAAAAATATATATATATATTCAAAACTCAGCGGTCGGCAGGCCTTTTGGGATGCAGAGGATGTGCTTATGATTGATTTTTTGGAGAAGGGATGCACAATAAGTTCTGTCCAATACGTCAGAACTCTCAAAAAGCCGAAAGCACGTCTTCGTCGAGTTCGTCGAACAAAAACTATGGCGGATGTTCTTCTTTTGCATGACAATGCAAGACCACACACCAGCCGTTACACCACTGCAGAAATTGAGAAATTCGGATGGCAAGTCTTACCTCACACCCCATACAGCACTGACCTGGCACCATCAGACTTCTATCTGTTCGGGCCCCTAAAGGAAGCTCATCATGGTATTCATTTTGAAGATAAGGAGGCTGTGAAAACGTCCGTACGGCAATGGCTTAGGAAGCAAGACCGTGTGTTTTACCACACTGTAATACATGCCCTAGTTAAAAGGTGGACCAAAACTGTGGAAAAGGACGGAGATTATAGTGAATAGTGACAAATTAATCGTCAATGTTGTAGTTTTCAAGCTATGTAAATTGGATTAAATTTTCTTGGCAATTAAAAGAGAGAAAAAATAGGAGGCATTACTTTTTGACCCAACCTCGCATTTTTATGTCAATTCAAATTTACATCTTAAGGAATTTGGAAAAATCTTTGAAGTATTCTTAATTCTGATTGAATTTTGCATAAGTCGTAAACTATAAGAGAGATAAAAGCTTACGCCGTAAAAATGTACAAACCGGTAAAGTGGAAAATTTATACCAAATACCTTTATTACATTATTTATCTACATTTCCGAGATATTCCTGGTTATATAAAATATGAGTAGCTGGCATGCGTAATTTGTAAGATTACTCACTCAGACTGATCTTACAAATCTAATCTTACTAATCCTACTCACTAATCTTACAAATTAAGCATGCCAGCTACTCATATTTTATATAAAACATATCTCACTTTTAACAACTTGACAAGTCTTCTTTAAATATTCCTGGTTATTCGTTTCAGTTTTCGAATAGTGATGTTGGTTTCTCTACTACGTACTTACTTTTCAGATAGAGAAGATATTTATTCAATCCAAAAATTTGATATCGAGATAAAAGGGAGTGGGGAAGAGAGGAATAGAATTGCTGATTATATGATGGAATTCCCGGAAATAGCGGAATGGAAAAATAATATGGGAGCAAAAATGGGATATGATGTAAAAAATAGTAACCATGAATATGCTGGCAGGAAATAGGAACAAGAGTATGGGGAAGTTTTTAAAGAAGGTAAAAGAGAAGTGGAGTAGGAGAAGCAAAGAAGAGCAGAAGAGAATAGAGAAGGGAGGAGGGAAGGAAGGGAGAATGTAGGGATCAAGTAGAGGGAGAGTACCTCGAGAAGAGCCAAAGGCCAGGGAGCCAGGCAACCAGGGGGCCAAGGATATAATGAATGACTAAACTACAATTTCTACTTATGGCAAAGTAGACAGAACTATTGTGAAATAATGTAAATTATGTAAAATGGAAAGAAAGGTATCTTCATTCATTCACTCACTGGAGTTATATGTTTTAAGACCTACTGTATGAACAGTATTTTTACATAAAGCTCCCTGGGTCTCTCATTCTTTCTCTCTCCCTCTCTCTAATTCCCTGACTGAGTGTGTACGTAAACAGCATAACTCAAAAACGAAAAAGTAGTTAAATACCAAGCTTAGAATTTAAGTTTAGGTCTTCCAAAGATGTAGTACGAAGTATTTCAAAAAGTTATCTTACTTCAGACAAACAACGTTTAGTTAGAAAGTGTTTCAAAACCATCTATTTCTTAAATTTCACTAACTATAGCAACTAAAACTACAATGTTTAACATAGATGCTTTTATGAAAAATGAATTGTAGATAAAGCATTTTCTGGGAGCAACCCTTTAAATCCTTTTCTTTCTGAATGACTTTTGCATAGCTGGTAGAAAGTAAGAGATAAATAAGATTGTATTTAATATTATTTGTTTTACTATACAAAAACTTAGAAGACAATGTATATAATTTAAAAGTTTTCGTGAAGTTAAAAGATTTTTTTCTTCAGTGTGAAGTAGTTATTAGTTGTTTTTCCAGCCTTTGATCATTTAAAGAGAAAGGAACTTACACCATCACGTAGAATTCAATCCTTAAAGAATTAAACCCATTATATTCTACTATTCCTAATGTATTCGCAGGAAGTATGCAATAAAATGGTATATTTATTGAAATGTGTATTTCTATTTACGTGAAGTACATACACCGAAGATAAAGCTGGCGAAAGTATGATTTATGAAGATTAGAAAGGAAATAGGAAGGAAACTATAGGAATGTAAAGCAGTTTTGATCAGTCGAACCGTCATTCAGTGTACAACTCTAATAAAATTTAAGAAACAGAGTAGTAAACTAAGGGAACAAAAAGATCACAGCAAGATGAATTACAAGAATAAAAACATTGTAACAAGGGTGAACAATATATGAGATCATATTTAATCACGTCCTGTTAAAATTGAAAAATTCTATAATGCAAGAGAAAAGCATAATATATATTAATTCACATGACTTTCTCACTCTTGCTTCTAAAGACTTCTTAAAAACGATTATTTCTAGTTAATATGCATGAACGTTATATATGAATGCAATGTTGAACTTCAATCCAAATAATTGTTTAGTTCTTAATGTGATTTTATATTTCCTTACGCATTGGAGTGTTTGGTGAAAGCCGTTCTGCATTCTGTAATTTGTACAGTTCACTGGCATAGGAAAATAACTTTAAAGCTGCAACTGCAATATTTACCCAGTCTCTAGGAATTATAATCTCTGTTTGTCAATGAACTAAAATAAGGCGGTGAAAGCCCTCCGAACAATGTAAATTAATGATTTAATTGTTTGGTGAAAGGCATTTGTTATTCCTTTGTTACTGCATAGCTTATTATCACAGGCTTGGCATCTCTCAACGGAATAAATACCTACTTCTCAATGTGGTTGTTTAAACCTGAAACTTTGTAGTTATTATTGTGGTAACAGTGTTTATATGTGTATCAAGCGGCACTGTTCTGGCTCTGTTCCAGATCTTGCATGATGTTATAATCAATTGATTCTACATTCCTACCGATCACAGTTTGAGTTGCATTAAATGACACCTTATTGATGCTGTCATAATTCGAACGTGTTTAAATTACGTAATCAATGTATATTGCACAATTTTAAAGGCTTAGTTTAACTGAATCGTCCTATGTAAATATTAGATGCCAATTGTATTCAATTGAAAAAGACTGTGACTTAAAGTTCAAATTTATGTAGTAAATAGTTGAACATTAGTTCCTATAGAAGCTGCACTTCCATACTCCGTAAGAACTACACCTGCAAAACACTTGAAAATCCAACATTTATAGTAGAAAAATTGAATTGTTGGTAATACATTGTGACGACCTGACCGCCAAAGAACACCAATTAATATGCCAAGTGGCGAGATCGTGCACGGAGGATAACATTCAGACGGGATTAATGCTTGGCGGAGAGGTTGGGATTTCTACTAATTCATTTTCTGTAAAGGTTGGGCAGCATTAGCTAAATCCACAATTAACTTTATAAGAAGGTTTAGAAAAGGAAAAAGCACCATTGACAATGTTTTTACTCTTAAAAAAATAATAGAAAAGCGACGAGAACAAAATTTAGAGACACACTTACTATTTATTGACTATTATATCACGAATGATACCGTGGAAAATTTTAAATAATAGAGGCAAACCTTTACCACTAATTGAAGTTATAAAAAGTATGTACATTGACACAAAAATAAAAATAAATAAAACATAACCAGTAATAGTTAATGGTGGCGTAAGACAAGGTTGTCCTTTATCAACCGCACTTTTTAATTTGTATGTTGACGAAATAGTAAGGATTTGGTCGTATAAAGTCGATGGAGGCATTAATGTATCAGGAGCTAAATTGAAAACTATGTTGTATATAGATGATCACATAATAATGGCCACAAATGAGGATGACCTGCAGAAAATGCTGTACAGTCTAGATAAAATTGCTACAGAAAATGGAATGAAAATATCAGCATATAAATCCAAAACCATGGCATTTAAAGGAATTAATCCAGTAAGATAAAAATAGTGTTAGATAACATAATAATTGAGCAGAAATCACACTTTAAGTATTTAGGATATAATGTCTCGTACCAAGGGGAAGCTGAAATAATAGAGAAAATAAATACATTTAACTATATAACAGGCACAATAAAAAGAACATTAAAAATAAAGCAAGAAAGTACTCTATAATAAAACTATACAAAACAATGGCAATACCAACTCTGATCCATGGATCTGAAACATGGACACTAACAAAAAGAAATAGTACGAGAATACAGTCATCAGAAATGAAATTCATAAGAGCAATAGCTGGATATACCAAAATAGATAAAAAAAACGTAGTCAGGATATTAGGAGAGAATTAAAAGTAGAAGAAATAAACCATACTATTGAAAGAAATAGAAATCAATGGAAAGAATATGTTCAGAGGATGAATAATAACAGAATACTAAAAATAGCCTTAAACTACAAAACCTATAGGAGGAAGAAACCAGAGAAGACCGAGGGTTACACAGCGTGAGGTAGAAGAAGAAGAAGAAGTTTCAGTACACTAAATAATTACAAGGATGGTCCATCGGATCACATATCTGATACAGATTGGGCATTACGCCCGATCCAGCCAAAAGCCGGCACACAAACATAACCAAATCATGCAATCGCTCACCCATGCCACCAGAGGTTGATGATACACACACGTGACGTCACTACTACATTATCAGTACAAACTCTAGCATCTTCACTAATCAAAATAGTCACTATTGTGACAATATATTGATCGCACACAAAATTTTACTCAGTATTGAATTTGTTTCACTGACATTAAAGCATTTCTGTTCGGATTTTATATAATTTAATTGTTTTGAAACGTTCTTAAATCCTACTGCGATTTTTACTTAACAGACCATCATGAAGAATCTCATACTGGGCTTTCTTAAACTTCAAACAAAGCTATAGTAGAGAGAAAATAATACGTTCTTTGCATTTTGGCGTTTTTGTAATTTTATGAATATCGGACTTAAATATTTAATAAAAATGTAACATTATTTTAACATTTTAAAAACAGCCATGTGAGTCGCTTAACTAAGAATTCAAAAAGTTTTTCTATAAATTAGAAGCTTTATTGGATAATTATTTTAACATGAGGAATATTTAACCTTTCAATTTATGAATGTGGCATGGTTGCAGTTGTATGCATAATAATTTATTAATACAGTTTACATAAACGGTTTTATAAATTTTTATTTTCATCATTTTACAAAAGGTTTAAGTGGGAAGTATACTTACCACGGCCCATATGAAAGTAAGTAATGTGCAAGGAAAAAGTCTCATAACATCAAACATTTACACTGCATTAAGTATTTTATAATAAGAGAACTATATAAAAGTAAATTTTTCCATCAGTTACTTTCCATGGACCTTTCTAAAGCAAGAATCGACACATTGCAAGCTTTGAATATTTATCAAGTTCTTTTTTTTATCATTTTTGAAGTATTATAACTGAATCGAAACACTAAAACCGATTACTTATTTGGTATAAATTTATTTGTGAAACTAGCAGGCATAGCCACACCCCTTCAAGGTTCTGTCATTTTATTTTACTCTATCACCTCATAGAAGTAGATAACACTAGGATGTGCCCAGTTTTTCCGGTGCTCTTTTTAACCCTCTGCTAGATGTCAATATAGACTTGCTGAGCAGGCTTCCTGCGACACTTCTAACATGATAAAGCAAGTGGGAAGCATACTTCCCGCTGCCTTAGAAACGGTTAAATAATGAAAAACACTAAATAAATTCTTTTGAGAATATGAAGATTTAAAACTGGATTATCAATCATAAAATTGAATTCAAAAATATTGCAAAGGCACACAGAGGGATAAGTGTTGTTTAATTTAGTGAATTAAAATTACCAAAATGAAAATATAAAATATAAACACAGAAGAAAGCATAAAATTAAAATTTTGCATTTTTAGTTTCTCTATCAGTTGATATCGAAATTAAAGGATTGCAATGTATAAATAATCATGATGGATTTCAAAGGAATGTTGGTTCTTTGTTACAACACGTGCAAGGGCAGTTGAGGTGAATAGCAGTTTGGTAGGATAGTTGTTATAACAAAAGCAATGTAAGAAACAATGTCCTTAGCAGGTATCTAAAGGATGGCACTTGACTGTGTGAATAGGGCATTCTTCGGTTCCTTCACAATGGTGACAAAATAACCACAAAAGAACTCTTTGGTTGAATAATGGGCTTCCAAAAAGTGAAAGCGACATACTCGCACGCAGCTGTGAGGACTCAGACACTTCGTGGCTGGCAAGCCATTGAAACAGTGCACAGCTTTAGGCCAATTAGGGCGGTCCACTTCTTCTGTCTTGGCTGAGTACAGACCAGAAGAGGTGAGAAAAGATTCGCCGGTTCATATATACGTGACGAACGAATAAAGTTTATCGAGTAATAAACATTCTGCCGTCAGTAACTCTAAACAGGGATATTGGTAACCCTTGGTCGGCAACTTCAAGTTTGATGTTCGGATAAAAGAAGCAGTCAATAAACAAATTTGAAACGGGTATTCCAGTGTCAATAAAACCATCCTTCTCACAAATATCCACGCTTACCCTGTGATTAACCTCATTGCTTAACCCTGAGCTAAACACTTTTTGCTTCAAACTGTCCCGTAAAAGTGGAACTATTTGCTTGCCAATAATTGTAGCTTCAAATTGGCGTCCTAACTTGAAACTGTGCGCCCTTGTTAAATTGTAGCTTCACAGTACATAGTGGATAATGAAGGATTTGCATTCCACCTAAAATTTCGATACCGAGTTTTCAGTGCAAATGTATGTACCCGCGAGTGTGAGTGAGCCTTGTGCTTGCGTGTGTTTATGTGTTTGTGCATAACGTAACCCAAGAAGAAAAAGTTGGTTAAGTAACAAAGTTGGTATTTACATTTAGCATCTTCCAAGCATACCGCACGTAAATTTTCACCCATCCCGGTTCCTTTGAATCCTTTCTGAGAAAACAATATGGTTAAGATATCACATATTCATATCGAAGTGGGTGAGGGGATAGCACAGTGGTTTCGTTCGCGAATCTCGGTGCTGAGAGTCCGAGTTCGATTTCCTATTCTGGGGCTGTAGAGTTTAAGTCATACCTATTCGCGCCTTCGCCTCTGTCTGAAGTGTCCCCTCTGCCCATCGTTGTTTGGAGTACACGGTAAAAACTGTAGGTCTACACGCCTCGCCGTCATCTTTGCTATCACCCTATCATTGAAGGTAATGACAACTGCCCTCTGGGTGCCCCCAACTGAGAAATGGGTCCGGTCATCACTTGGTGGGGCGAGGTTACCCCGAAGGCTGTAGCTTACATATGGGGTCTGTAGGTGTACATACATATTCATAAAAATGAACTGCATACGTTAAATTTCCTGGGAATATCCTCAGAAGTCATCTCCATTCTGGATGAGTTTTTTGCAACTTGTAGACCCAAAAGATATATAAAATCTTACTATGCAGAAAGTGTGGATTTTGTTAAAGCATAGGAGCAATGCTAAGTCCTGGAATGAACCACTTCCCAGACATTCATTGTTGAGTTTCCATTTGCGGTACCTATACTTTTCTTAGAATCGCTATTTATTCTTTGTATGTCTTAGCTATGCAAAGGGAAATGAACTTCAAAGTCATCGCATAACGATCACCCTCAAAATATTTTATTATTACTTAAAATGTATTGTGTTTTAAAATTTCTCTCGCACAACAAAAAATGTGCAATAAAATCTTCTTCTAGAGTAGCATAAACTCCTGTTTGTTCCAAGCTCATGCTATTTGCACAGTGAACGAATTTTCGCACTCTAGCGTTCTTTTCGGAGGTCTTTCTCATTTTCCTTCGCTGTCTTTGCCGAAGTTCTTCCATTCTATCTATGTGCCTCTTCCAGTTTTTATTTCGTTATTTGATAAATTTTGTAACATCTATTATGTAGTTTTCTCTAATTGCTGCGTCATGTTCAAGAGGTCCCGAGTTCGAATCTCGGTCAGGGTGAATTAACTGGATAAAGTTTTTTCCGGGGTTCTCCTTTACTTTGAGACTAATGTAGGGTAACTCTAAGCTCTATGTACCGTGAGCTCATTGGAGCATCATTTCATTCATTCCGACATGACTTATAGTTGAAGGACGTAAATTACAAATAAGCAAAAGACTCTAATTGCTGATGATACATATATAAGGGCGTTCAACTACGGCGGTCATCAGCGCCCTTTAAAAAACTATTCATGGAAAAAGCCAGATATAAAACTTTCTAAAAACTATACAAGTGTGACAAAACCTATTAAAAATACACGTACATAAAAAACATCAATCAAAACCTACTAAAAATTTCGTTCACTAAATCCTAAACTCTAAACTAGACAAGAATCTAAAAATCTTCTCCACGGGTCTCCACGCACGGCCTACACGTGGGTGGGCCTGTTGACCGTCTCCCTCAACCACGAAGAGGAGCCCACACGAGGGAGACTGTTGGCTCGGGACCCCGGGTGCGCCAAACCCTTACCTACCGAAGTAGGCCCCTGAGGGGCTCTAATTGCTGTGTTGTGTATTCTGTCAAATAATGTTTGCCCAAATGACCTTGTTGTCGAAGGGCCCTAAAACACCACATACTCACTCATACTCACTCCTTGGATTGTTCTTAATATCTTCATTTCGGTCTTATAGCTGTATTATAAATCCTTATTTTACCTTCTAAATTTAAATATTTATGTTTACAATTATGTACATCCCTATATCTGTGCTGCCTTAGCCCGCCTCGGTAGCGTAGATGGTAGCATGTCTGTCTCACGTTCAAGAGGTCCCGAGTTCGAATCTCGGTCAGGGTGAGCTACCTGGATAAGGTTTTTCCGGGATTTTCCCTTATCCTTAAAGACGAATGTTGGGTAACTCTAAGCCCCATGCACCCTGGAAACATTTGAGCATCATTTCACTCATCTCATTCACCGTCCGATATGACTTAACGTTGGAGGACGTAAAATTAAAAAAAAAAAAAAAGAGTGCTGCCTTATCTACTTTTTTGCTTACTTCATGTTAAAGATTTCCGTAATTTGTAAAATGAGATGCTAAATAACTGAATTCCGAGACTTTCTACGTTGCATTGCCTTCCACCTCTAATTTGCTTCTAATTGGCTCCTTCAGTCATACATTTAGTTAGAAATAAGATAATTTCTGCCAATGTTTATCTTGATTAACGTGAGGTAAATAGAGGAATAATAAAAATATATATTGTAATTTTACGTCCTCCAACGTTAAGTCATATCGGAAGATGAATGGAATGGGTGAAATGAGGCTCAAATGTGCCCATGGTCCATAGAGCTTAGAGTTACCCGACATTCGTCTTTCAGGATAAGGGAAAACCCAGGAAAAAACCTTATCCAGGGACCACACCCTGACCGAGGTTCGAACTCGGGACCCCTTGAACGTGAGGCAGACACTCTACCACCACGCTACCGAGGCGGGTTATAAATAAAAAAATAAATAATTTCTGCATTTCTTATGTCTTGGCCTCTAGATACTATACCAAGGCAAAGTATTACAATTTTATATTTATTCATGCATAATAATTATATTAATATTTACAAACCTTTTGCAGAAAAACTTACCTATACTAACCTATCTAATCTAACCTAACGAATCTAATTGCTACAATTGTGGCTTGCAATTTTCACAATCTAAACTACTTCTATCTTCCTATCCCTAATAAATACTTCTATTCTTTTGTTCTTGTGTTGATGTTTTCTTCTTCTGTCGCTTTAAATCCTTCTGTGAATCCAAGGCTGTCCTCTTCTATTCAGCCTTCGACTAGGTGAAGTTCCTCTTCTTCCTTTGGTTGTTGAAGCTAGGTATCCATATTCCGTCCTCGAAGTCGTTCAGATCTTCTCGATGTGGAAGGTGATTCACGATATCTATGTTGAATATTATCCCTTACTCGTCGTTGCTGCTGTCTTTGTTGATTGTATTCATCCATTACTATTGTTGAGACCTTCTCCGCTGCCAATTCTAATATTTTAAAATCTCCCCCCTTCCTAATGATGTTCCATATACATTTTCCTGCTAATTCTTTCCTATCTTCTTCTAGCTGTTGTGTATAGAGGTAGAGGAATAAGCGTTTGTGACAATAGTTTGTACACAAATGAAGAAAGTCATGTGAGTGCAACGTTAGATTTTTTATAGATTTTCATCCAATTTGTCCATTGCCTTAATCAATGACATTTATTGTTTCTAAGATTAAGAACAACCAGTTTCTCTTAAGGTGCTGCTTTAAGTCGTCCAGGAAAGTGTGTGATCGGAAGAAAGATAAAGAAGCATGTCAGAGGCGTAGAGAAACAAGGGTGTAGTACCGTCTGGTATAATTTTTGTGCAATACCTCACCTTGAAGCAGCGTGGGAAGCCCTGAACGAAACTTTTTCCTAAGACATACGAATGCATGTTGCGAGAGAGTCTTTCCAGAGTTGTAAACCGCAGGAATTCTTGCTAACATGCACACCGTCAGGTTGCACAGAGTTGAGGCACTAAACGGTAAAATTAATGACGACAGTGACACAGATAAAGCAGGAGTAAGAGACAAAAAAGAGGAATATATACTGCAAAGCTACACATTTAACCTTTTAGATCCCATGTAGACTAAGTAACGCTTCACGCGATGGAAATAAAAGTTATAGTCTCATAAATGAGCTCATAAATTAGGACTGAATAAAAATGGGAGCTTCACAGTGCATCGTTCTGTCATGTGTTTCTTGCTTTACATGTTAGTAGCTATGTCATCACAGATGAGTTGTAAAATTTCACATCTATGTGTAAGGAACAGTAAAAAACCGATATCTAGACACCTAATTAAACATTGAGCGAAATATAACTAGAGTCGACATTTTTTCATATGATTTCATGTTAAAAGAACTATCCAGTTAAATTTCCAACATTACCTATAAGAATAATGAGAAACAGGCGGAAATTATAAAACTTTGATATTCAACAAGGATTTAAATGTGGTACATACTGCACTGATGCAATATTTACAGTTTAACAACTAAAAAAACATATGTATATATCATGTTCTACAAATTTTAGGTGATAATAGATAGATAATTTATTTGTCTTAAGAATAGAAGTATTCATGACGTCCTTATGCATATGCAATTTAAGTAGTACAACAAAACTTACAGTAAAGTTACAAATATACGTTGAAAACCTCATTAACGCCATAAAGGGGGTTGCTCTGCAAAAACAACTTGACCTGGTATTTGTATTCATTTAAGGAAAGATTTCTTATACTGTCAGAAATACTGTTAAAATGATTTAACGAAATATAACAAAGGGTATTTAAACTTGTGCTATATTTAGTTGTATATTGTCACAAGGGACTGCTTAATTTAAATATGTTGGATTATCTTTTAACTAGATATGTGTGTGACGTCATGGTACGTAACCTCGCCCTCCCTCCTCCTGATAGTGAGGCTTGTAAGAGGAAGTCTCTCTACCTCCCTTGTAGCAACACGTGACGTGAACGGACGTGTGAGAGCAGGCCATGCGGCCACCTATGTAAACTTCCATTATTGTAGTAAACCTTTGTTTGTCTAAATTGTAGTTTTGGTTACACAGAAAATGAAGTTAGGTACAGTGGAGTAATAAATATTATAGAAATAAAAATATTTAGTAATTATTTTTCACTTAATTTAAGAAGTTGTTGGTAATACTTCTATCTTCTTTATATGACATTAAATTCGTGAACATTTGCCCACATCTTCAGTCAACACTTTTTTATGAGTTTTTTCGAAATTTAAGTCACTAAAGCTTTTCCTTTGATTTTTAAAACATGGTATAGATATGTTGATAATATTTTTGCCATTGTTCCTGAAAAAAAAAATTAATGATGCTTTAAAATTACTAAATTTACAAGATAAAGCTATAAAATTCACCATAGAAACTTAAATTAATGGATTTATTCCTTTTTCTAGAATTTAAAGTAATAAGAAAAAATAACAAATTAGATTTTGGTATTTATAGAAAATCTACTCATATTGATAACAACATAAAAATAAAAGTTTTAACCCTCTCCCACATAAATTTTTTGTTTTTAATAATTTGATTTATAGATTAATAATCATACCCCTGAAAAAAGAAGAATTTCATAAAGAATATAAACATATTATTAATACTGCTTTAATTAATGGTTTTAATAAAGATTTTACACAAAAGAAAATTGAAAAATTGTAATATAAAAAAGTGTTAATGATATTTCTACTCTTAACAAAATAAAAGATGATTATAAATTTAAAAAATTTACTTACCATCCTTGGGTTAATAAACATCTTAAATTCTTTTTAAAGAAGTTGGTATAACTTTAGTTCCTTAAAATAAATATAGTATTAAATTTTTATTACCATTTTCTAAAAAAATATAAAATTCGTAATAATAAAAAATCTGGTATTTATCAATTTAATTGCTTAGATTGTGATCAGGTTTATACTGGAAAGACGAAACGTAGTTTGGGAACCAGAAAGAAAGAACATTTCATAACATTAAATGTAAACAAATTGATAAATCAGCCGTAGCAGATCAATTTTGGTCATTTAACCATGAAATAAATCCCGAAGTTAAATTATTAAAACAATTAAATGTTTCCATAGATTTATTAGTTTGGGAAAAATATTTATTTAAAAAAATCGCGCAATGAATTTTGACATACCAGCAATTTATTCTGTTTTTAGGTTTGTTTCGTTTTCAGATGTTGGTACTACATAAATACATGGTATCCTTGACAACGAATTGTGTTGACTGAAGATTTGGACAAATTTTGACGAAATTAATCTCATATAAACAAGATAAAAGTATTATCATCTTCTTAAGATAAGCGGAAAATAAATACTAAATATTTCTATTTGTATAATGTAGTTTTGGTATTTTTAATGAACTTGAACCTTGCAGAAAATACCAACCTCTCCGCAAAGCACGTGAATCCTACCTTAGGAGTTATCCCCCGTGTAAGGTCTGGCTATGTGATAATTATCCATTACCATCCATAGTTAGTCCGTCACAATATGTTACAATTACTTCTTGTCGGACTGTTGTGTTTAGAAGCGCAAGTAGTGAAATAATTTATGTTTTTCTTTACATGCAAGAGATAGGGAAGAATGAACATTAATGGTAAAGTAAGTACACTAAATTGCATAAAAAGCAGTTTACAGTGTGTCCTGGGTGAAGCTTCATAAATTACTCTTAAAGCTCACTTTTGCAATAAAGAAATTTTTTGTGCAGAGGCGTGGTTACCATAAATAAAACACCATAGTACAGATGACTATGAATATGGCCATAATAGGCTGTCATTAGAGAATCTCTAGTAATATTGTTCTGCATCACTGTTAGCAGGAGCAGGCCCTGGCTTAATATTCTTAGTAACATGGGTAACACGAGTTTGTCAGCACACCGTTGGACTGAAGATATTAACCCAAAAATTTCACAAATTTGATCAAGATTCAGAAGATCTTGTACAGTATTAGTTAACTGATGGAGTTTTAAGTTAAGAGTTTCGTACTAGGAGTAAAAATGTTAACAAAAGGACCATCAGCATTCATGTATATATGTGAAAAAGAATTATTAAAAAATTTGAAAAATCATTAATGTATACAATGAAAATCACAGGTCCTAATATCGACCCTTGAGGTATACCATGGTTCAGAAGCTTAAAATAAATTACTTTGTCATTATTTTAAACACTGATTGGTATGTATTATTAAGATAAGAAGATAGAAACTTTATATATATATCAGCAAAACCATAAAATGTTAATTTCTATAGAAGATTTGTATGAGATTCCGTGTCAAAGGCCTTCATAGAATAAAACATCTACTGCCAATGACACTACCGACTCAAGTTTCAGAAAAAAATGGTTGCATTTATAGTATTGTGTGATGTCCAAAATGAATTAGTGATTAGTAATGATACTGTTTTGTTCAAAATATTCATAGCATTATTTGTGATTAAAATTTCGAATACTTTTGACACGGTTGGAATTATACATATGAGCCTGTAATTTCCATAATTTGCTCTGTTACCTTTCTGAAATACGGAAGTGACTTTTACATATTTAAATGGTTCTGGAAAATGACCAGAATCAATAAAAAAATTAAAGATATGTGGTAGGGGTTCTGATATATACACAGCTACCACTTTTAATATTCTAGAGTTTATGTCATATACATCAAGAGAGGAACTATTATTTAAATTCAATATTGAAGGATGTACCTCTCTGCAACAAAATATTTAAAAGTAAAGTTTTTATCAATTTTACACGTTTTCCAGAAATCCTTTGTGATCACTGGGAGCTACATTACACAGACGTTCATCACTTTTATGGATGGAATATGAATTACATGTCTCAGGATATAAATGTAGTGAAAATTATTCTGGAAATTTGTTTACAATATAATTAATTACAGACTAAGTGGCTTTAGTTGTAATTTTAGAGCCCCTAATTAGGATAGAAAATAATGAATATTTGTGTTTGTTAAGCTATTCTTATGTTGTGACTTAGATTCATTATACTTTGCCTTCATATCATGATGAACGTAGAGGTTATAGTATTTCAGACATTACATTTCAAGAATATGGAACTCCCCATAGTGGTGTGTGTGTGTGTGTGTGTGTGTGTGTGTGTGTGTGTGTGTGTGTGTGTGTGTGTGTGTGTGTGTGTGTGTGTTTTAAGGTGAACTAAGGGAAAACCCTTATACATTAGATCAACTAAAATAGAAAGTGCCAAGTGGAAATATTAAATTAATAACGGCATGGGAGGTAAAAGATTAATATTGTATGTTATGCAGATGATGTACTTGTGACAGAAATGGAAGATAATCTGCAAAGACTTGTACGAGTTCCATCATAACTATCAGAAGCTTAATATGAAAATCTCCATAAACAAAAGTGTTAACCATCAGTAAAGAACCGTTGAGAGAGAGGCAATTAGAGCTTGAAAACAAAATGCTAGAACAGGTTATACATTTCAATTATTTGGGCGTTAATATTACCAGTGAGAGAAATATGGTCCGAAAAGTTAACCATCAATTTGTAACACCAACAAAAATATCCAGATGTGGAAATGGATAGTATGGAGGGATAAATGCATGAGAAAAGAAATAAAAGTAAAAAGGTATAAAGCAGTAATTCGACCAGTGATGACGTGTGCCTTGGAAACAAAAGAAGAGTCCACAAGAACACGACGAATGATGGAAACAACTGAAGTGAAGGTGCTAAGGGGAATAGTTGGAAAGACACTGTATGACAGAGTAAGAAATGAAGAAATTAGGGAGTTGTGTAAGATACAACCTGTGACTGAATGGGTGAAAAGAAGACAGGAGGAGTAGAATAGATATTTATCCAGAATGTCTGAGGAATTAATGGTAAATACAGTGAGAGACAGTAATCCGGAAGGAAGAAAAGTTGGGAGAAAAAGAATGGCAAGCGGGTTTGATTCAATAGAACAGGTGATTCTCCTAACACTGAGAAAATAAGAAGACGTACTAAGGTAAAATCTGATGAGTTTCTCTACTCTTGTACAACTGTTGTACAAACTATTCTTACAAACGTTTATCTATCTATCTACTTCCTATTTATCAAAGACAATGTTTGTAGAAATTATTTTATTGGTGATGTTCCAGCACATGCAATAGAAATGTGGGAACATACTGCTGTCATTGCAGTTGTTATGCACTTCTCCCCGTCTCCACGGCTTCGCTGGCTCCGCCCTTTGTCGGCCTTTATGTCTCACCCCTCGTCTTCGGAGGTGGTAGCCTACAATAGTTCCCTGTTGGGCCACGGTGAGCAGCTGTCTTGCCCAGTTCCTTCAGTCACATCACACATACGACATTAATACTGTTGTGAGCATAGGGCTGAGACGCACTTGTGCAGAATACTACGCATGATGAGCTTAAGAGAAGCAAATGAATGGATGCACTCTGTATGGAATCACATCAATTGAAGTGTGAAAACCATGTGATTTGTAAATAGATAATGCAGTCAATTAGCAGTTATTTAAACGGCCCCTTTTACTGACATTTTTGTAGTGGTTTTTGACTCCGACTATGACTTTTCCGTCATATTCCACAACAAAGAGCAGAAATTTATGTTAAATATATTTACAGAAAATATATGACAGTTTAACAGACATTTGAATTTGCCTTTGATCCAATAAAATAATACAAAATCGTTCCTCAATTTATTAGTGTTAAATACAATATTTGTTACGTTTATCTTTTTTCATTAAGTATTCATTGTTATATGTCAGTGTGTTTCAGATGAATTAATGAAATAATGCCAATTTTCTAAATACACAGAAAGAA
The DNA here is from genome assembly GCA_030765055.1 of Mantis religiosa. Lineage (NCBI taxonomy): Eukaryota > Metazoa > Arthropoda > Insecta > Mantodea > Mantidae > Mantis > Mantis religiosa. The sequence continues at coordinate 56,705,554 of CM060958.1, read as the reverse complement.
ATAATTTTAATGATGGAGTGCAGGGACCAATCTGTGGACTATGGAGAGAGAGTACAAGGGTGTCTGATTGCCCTCAGCAAAATAATATAATTTTGGTTAAAATTATTTTCTCCTGAAATACTTGATGGAAATAGACCCACATTTCATTTACTTGTGTGTTTCAAATATACTGCAAAGCATGCAGAGAGTAAATGCTAGTATTATGTAAATTACTCTGTTTAAATAACCACATTAGAAATACACTTTGCCTTAGTTTGATGTTGTTATGAACATTAGGAATATTTTACAGATGCTTTGAGATATAAATCTCTGGCAGGCTAATATTGCGATATGTTCCAAGTTAAAAAAAAAAATGAAGATACCGGTTCTATGACAGATGAAAAAGAGCTTCTGTTAATCCAGAAGCCGTTGATAATTATGAAAATGCTACTTGAAGACTCCACGGGGGGCGTAGAAATCGCTTCTGTTGTATTTTAACTGTAGGAAGGCTAATATAACTGATAGGATGGCTCAGCCGAATCGTCTGTGGCACCATTTGGATGGTTGTGGTTCCAGTTCTCGTGGCTAACCTTTCTGATTCGTGGCTTTGTGGTGGTGAGGGGATTCACCGGGACATTAAGTGAATGCTAGAACAACTATATTGCTCAAATTTCCCAATATTCCATTTTACCTTGTTCTCATTTCATTTCACATTTCAGCGAGGTTGGCTATTTTCCAGGATTAATTGTTGGCGGGAGTTTCGATGTGCATAGCAGATACATTGGTCTCTGTAAATCCTCGTTCTCCAGATCGGGGGATGTGTAAACCAGCAGAGGAAGAAGGAATCAGATATTAGGATCTGCACCGGGGAGTTTTAATATGTAGGACTTCGCCCTTTCCTGTCGTCTCTACACAGAGGCCGTCCTCTTAAGGTTCTGTCCGCTTACCCTTGCTCTCGAGGGACACAAAAGCTTTCATTGGTCGAGGTGCTCCGAACTTAGAGTCAAGACTAATAATATGGATTTTAGACAAAAGTACATTTCCGTAAATAAAATATTTCCTAAAGTTAGAATTTTAAAGTAAGATAGTGATTGCTACTGCCTTACAAAATGTACTTATTTGCTCATTATGTAGAAATTCAGTATTTGGATTGCATAGCTACCGTAATATTTGTTTAAAAACGTGTGTGGTTTACAATGGATGTGGAAGTGTTTCAGCATTACTCTACGTTCAGGTTGTTGAAGTGTCAGTACATGCGGTGCAGATCTGCAGCTTCTGTGTTATTTTCCAAGAGCCTTAATGTGGCGATGTATGGTACCTTTTGATGCACCAGTTTTGTGAAATCACACGGGTACTTTCTTGCGTATTTTCTCGCAAAACTTGGCATGCATCCTCAATTTTCCATACTTTAGGTCTTCCAGAACGTAGTAAAAATATTTAGTGTTTTCGACTCCAGTGCTGAAACATTGGAACCATCGTTGTACCACACGCTCACTAACGACACCTTCTCCTTCCACTTTACATATTCTTCGAGTTGTGCCTTTATAATCGTATTTCCTTTAGTGTTCTAGAGGGACTCTAAGTTCAAACTTTTTTATATACATTTTGTGATTGTTTATTAACAACTGAAGACTGATACATGCCCGTAATGTACGCCATGGCATTCTGTAGATAACATTGCCAACCCAAAAAAAAACCACAATACATTTTCCAAAACACCAAAATACTAAAAAAAAAAAAACCATTTTAATTATGAGACCACCTAATATGACATAACCAGTCTCGCTAAGGACCAAGACTGTTGGCAGTTTGCAGTGTTATAGGACGTCTGAATTTTTCTATGCCCAAGGTATTTTAATTTTTTGTTTGGCAGTAAGAATAAGGATTTATGTACAAGTTTCTTATTATTATAAGTAGGGAATTATAAGATCAGTATAGAATGTCCAATTTTGGAACACCTGACTTTTGCTGTTCCTTTGATGCTATAATGAAATATGCTATGAAGCTGTTATTTCAAAGGTTAACCTCTATTAAAGTAAAAATATATCAAAAAATGCATTTTGTGAACAAGTATATAGGGTCACTGTTAAAGAATAGAGGGTAGAGGCATTTGAATCTTAACCATTCATTTTCTCTTTATCGTGTTTCATCTTCGCATTTTTCATTTTACTCCCATTTTTTCTGGTAACTACTTTCTCTAAAGGTTTATATTTTTAATTAAGCGTGGCATGCTTTCCTCCTCCATGAGCATCATACTTATTTTGTTAAATTCTCTGGCACAGTCTATAAATATTGTACCGATTTGTTGTCATAAACGTTTATCAAACCTTGAAATGTTACCTACATTTGGAATACCCCTGTAATCCAATGCTATAATCTGGGATTATACATTTCATATGGTCCTGCTGTGTGGGATGGGCGGAGGCGTGGGAAATGCTAACCGAATCTGAGAAGTTATGCAAGAGGAAAGCACCGCAGATTGTTGTCATGCCTACAATAGGAGCTAAGGTAATGTATTACTTTCTTCTTAATAATCCCTTAGCAGTGTCTAGGAAGGACGTTTCTAACTTGATGTGATGTATGAGCTCACACCTTCTCTCTCTCTATCTATCCGGATTCCAATCATCCTTCACCTCTACCCTGTAAACATCATTTATAGGAAATATTAATAAAGATTGCTAACCTAATCATGTTGCACGAATATTGCTAATGGAACTAACACTTAAGACATCAGTTATGCTCTTTAAGTTTTAATTTTCTTGTAATAATTATCCGGGTACCTTGACCCCGTTGAGGCACAATTTGCCAAACTGAAATTGAGTGATAGATAATTCGTTGGATTTAAAAGGCAATGCTAATAATTCATTATGGCAAAGCTTTCACTATAAACCCTCTAACCTTGGCTAGCTTTTTTTTCCCGATATGTGTGTCTTTCCATTTGCTACAATGTATTTTCTCAGTACCTGATCCTCTCATTAGACCGCGGAAACGTGTGTGACTCACATTCGGTTAATAGCGTGTTCAAACCCCGTCGACTGCACTTCCTGACTTTGTTTTTTCCTGTTTTCTCTTTATCTCTTAGGCGAATTTTGAGATTGTTTACTTTCATACAACGACGTATTTCCCTTATTTACCATCATTGAATTTATTTTCCTATCATATCTCAGATGTGTTTTCACGTTTAGCATGTATGAAAGTGTGGGACAAATGTCGCGGATGCTTGCGATTTCTAAAGTCTGTTTTCGGCGCAGTGTGGCGTTCCTGGCGCAATGATGGACTCTAAAGCATTTGTTAGGCATTGCTGCAACTCTGTGACTCCTTTTGGTTCTTCGGGACCTCCGGGTTCTCCCACTATGATTTCACTAATTGCTTCATAATCATCTTTCCTTCTATCCATTTCCTAGTACACCATGAAAGAAATTCTCCGGCGGATGAGACCCGGGGGGTAGTAAAAAGATTCCTACACCCTCCCTCGGTAGTTTGACTCCCAATGATAGTTCAGCTATAGACCGTTCAAAAATATTCTGACGAATTCTACTTTTGTGAATGAATCTTCTCGGTTTCAGTGTACAGAGTGGCGCATGTTCTTTTTAACGGTTCTGCTCCTTGTGTAGCATGCGATCCCTGTCACACACTTTCAATGTCCTTATCCCACTGTGTAAGGGGCGCATTCCTTTCAGGGACTTACTTTGCGTTGTTGGACAGTAGAAGAATTTTGCATTTTGAACATGTCGTTTTTACCCACTTAATGCTTTCAAGCTACCGATAAACTGAAGTTACAAATGGACAGGCAAAAACATCTTTAAAACATTTTTCTATATTCAGAATGCTCCATATGATGCGCATGTTTATCAGCTTCTTACAACTGTCAGAAGTACATTAAGCAGAACTACTATTTTAAAATAATTCCTCAAATTAAAAAAAAATTACTAACTTCTGACAAATCAAAAGTATTGGAGAGTATAGACTGTAGCAAGCTTTTTACAATAGTTAGGGTTTAGTAACAGCTTACATAATAGGCCCTTTATTGCTACAAAACCTGAAGTTTCTATGTAAATATTCTTAAAAATATATTGTGTAGGGAATTTTTATTAGGGCAACGAATTTATGCAAATGAAACAGTAATTTTTAAACAAACTTGGGAACTAGAATTTTCAAGCTTGGTAAAACTTTACTGTTATTTTGTGTAATAACTGGAATACAATAAGAATTTTTTGTATTTCACAGAAGCATATCTAGTTGAACTTTATACCAATTGTCGTAATATATATTATTAGAACAACTGTATCATTTCTTCTTGGCATTTCAGCATGCCCAGTTGTGATACAGACTAGTTGTTAGATTTCAAATCCTTACAGATCTTTCATCAATTACAGAGCTTGAAAAATTTGATCCCTTCTTCAGAACTACAAGTTAAAGTGAAGTTATTATGATACTGAAAATAATGATGAGTAACGTAATTCAACGATTTACAAGACGCTTACGTCAGATATAGTCATTTTCAGCTTGAACGAAATGCTTGTAATATCTCTGTAGATTCCAAAAGATCAAGTAAAAACAAATATTTGTTCGTGAAGGATTTTATATCTGATTTTAGTAAGCTGTCATCGACTAAAATAATTATTTCTTAGAAGAAAAGAAAAAGTGACCATTAAAGTTAAATGACGTACTTTAACAACAAAATGCATAAGAGTATTTCCTTTTATGTTTCTTACAGATGTTTATAGCATAGTTACAGGCCTAATGTACGTTACTTGATGCTATACTCGCCATTGTATGTTATGTTTTCACTGTAGTTTGGGTGACTGTTGTAGACAAGCTGTTAACTTGCGATAGCTTCTTCTTCCTAGAAGTCCACTGCTATGTCACTTAAAAATCTGTAGATAATTACGAGGATGGTCTGAAAAGTTTCCGACCTCAAAATGAAGATGACAGCACTCGTAAATAAAAGATAGTTAATTTCGTTGTCCATCTGTTGACAGTTACTGATCAAAGTTTCAGCCATTTTGGACGCTCAGTTGTTATGCAACAGTCGTTTCAGTGAGTTGATATGATTGTTTTAATGAAAATGGACAAAACCGAATATCGAATTGTCATTAAACAGTTTGCTTTTGATAGGCGTTACGCCTACACAAATAAAAGATGAGTTGGATTCTGTGTATGGGGACTCTGTACCATCATTTACCACAGTGAAATTTTGGCCAGCTGAATTTAAACGTGGCTGTAAGAGCTTCGGAGACGACGAACGTCCGGGACGTCCAAAAACTGCAACTACAGAAGAAAATATCGCCAAAGTTCACCAAATGGTGCTAGACGACCGCCGAATTGAAGTGAGAGAGATAGCAGAGGTTATAAACATGTCAAAAGAACTTATTTTTCATACACTAAATCAATATTTAGACACGAGAAAGCTGTCTGTCCGTTGACTGCCGCGTTTGCTCAAGTTAGACCAAAAACGTGTTCGAATGAACATTTCCAACGCACTGTTGGCGCAGTTTAGGCGCAATAAATCCGAATTTTGACACAGATTAACTGCAGTGGATGAAACTTGGATTCACCATTATACGCCCGAAACAAAATTACAGTCCAAACAGTTGACTGCAAAGCGGAAACCGGCTCCAAAAGAAGCAAAAACTGTTTTTTGTTTTTCGGCTGGGAAAGTAATGGTGACAGTTTTTTTTTTTGGGGGGGGGATAGCCATTAATCGATTATCTTCAAAAAGGAAAAGAGATTATAGAAGCATACTATGCATCATTATTTGACAGGCTGAAGGCATAACTTGCGGGAAAAAGGGCCACATTTTCAGAAAAAGAAAATCCTGTTTCACCAAGACAACGCATCGTCCTACACCCCAGCGGTGTGAGAGAGAGAATCGGTTGCAATGGAGAGAATCCACGAATTACGGTTTGAACTGCTTGACCATCCACCTTGCTCACCAGATCTAGCCCCAAGCGACTTCTTTTTGTTCCCTAATCTGAAGACTGCGGTCGGAGGGTAGAGATTTTCATCAAATGAAGAGGCAATCGCCTTCGTGAACAATTATTTTGCCAAAAAAAATAAAAAAAATAAATAAAAACGCCAAGTACTATTTGGATGGGTTACAGTTGTGGAATCATCGCTGGCAGAAGTGTGTAGAGTTACAATGAGATTATGTTGAAAAAATATCTGAAAAAGTGTCTTGTATCTTTATTAGGTTGGAACTTTTCAGACCACCTATGTATGCCTCAAGGCTTTCCTGTATAGAAGCGGGTAGGAGAAGTCAGCTCAAGTATCTGTTTACTTTAATGTGGAGAAAGTCAGTTTCTGAAATCTTAATGCGTTTGTAAGTTAATTCCAGTGCGAACTTCTAAGTCAAAATAAACATGTGAAAGTGCAATTACATTATTTAGCCTACTGTCATATGTGAAGCTCCACATTTGCCACTTTGTTCCCTTTAGTTTATGTTAAGGAGCGTAAAATACGCTGATTTTCGGATGCTTTTAATTACCTTTTCATTGTATTTGCTCTTTCGTAGACTAAGAGCTCATTGTAGATTTTTTTTGTAATGAGAGCTTTTATCAGGGTTTTTGCCAGTCCTAACTTCATTGTTACCTTTGCATTGTTTCGTGCAATAATAAAATGGTGGCCTCTTAGCAAAGTAAAGCTTACGCAAATTGTCAAATAAAAATGATCATGATTGGTTTAGATGAGGGAAATGCATCGTTTAGCATTGTATTCATCGTTTTATTCAATAATGTAAATACTACTCCTTATGTAGAGTAGAACAAAGGTGGGAGTGTAATAAGTATTCAGGAGAGTAATTACAGAACTGTTAATACGGTTTGAGTTAAAGGGTACATAGAAGTAGAAGAATGCGAGATTAAAGTAGTCTTTACAATTTACACTCTATTAAGAGAATAATGATTTTAGCAAATTTAATATCAGAATATTTGGCTCTTCTACACTCGTATCTAGTGATGGATCATTAAAAATATGTTAAAGTGATAAATGAATAAATGAATTTGGCTACTGCAGTGCGCCTATACATATCTACCTTCAACTTTTTTAGTGCACCTATTCTAATTTTCATACCGCCTATTCTGCAGAGCTCTAACTATATCATACATATTTTTTAACTTAAATGCACAATTTTATATTTCCAATTCGGATATAATAAATACTATTTAATGTACGCAATAAATTACATAAGAGCGAATAGTATTTTTGGCAAGCAGTTGCGAGTTAATATACAATGACGTTTTACTGTTTTTCAGATGTTATCTCACTACATTCCTGTCATATTTTAGAACAATGTAATTTAGGAGATTTTTAGACCATGTAAACGTAACATGTATCACAAAATGTAACAAAATTTTTAACTGCAGTAAAAGATTATATTGTATTAACTGTTATATTTGTTGAAACCTTTTCACTATTAAACTTACATGGTTTCCAGCAATCATTCGCTTTTTATTTGTAATTTATGTCCTCCAGCGTTATGTCATATCGGATGATCAATGGAATGGGTGAAAAGTGATGCTCAAATGAGCTCAGGGACCATGGAGCTTAGAGTTACCCGACATTCTTCTTTTGGGATAAGGGAAAACCGTGGAGAAAACCTTATCTAGGCAACTCACCCTGACCAAGATTCGAAATTAGGACCTCTAGAACGTGATGTAGATACACTACCACCTACGCTACCGAGGCGGGCAACAACCATTCACTGGAACTCACTTAAGGCATTTTACTCTTTAGGAACCAATTTTATTATGTTTGCACTGAAATTAATAAATAGGTAATTCAATAATTAGTGGCAACATTTGAATTACCAAAAGATAGCCTTTTTGGAGCAGTCACATTATTTAAATGTAATCTCCTCCAACATGATGAACTCGCCTCCACACATCAAGGAGCCAACTAATGCCCCCCCCCCCCCCCCAAGCGTCTTGTTGTCCTGATATTCGAACACGCTGCTCTACTGCTTCTATAAATTGCTTGTCTGGTTCTAAACATCGAACCTAGTTTTCATCTAATGTTATGGTAAGTCGAAGAAAACTCTCACCTTCACGTTCATAGTGTTCTAAGTGTAATCTCGCCGTTTCCATTCTCTGCCACATTGTTTCCTCTGTAAGATTGTGGGAAACCCTTGAGGGCAGATTTTCCTCTTCTTTAACCTCTTCTTAAATATTTGGAGAATTGTATCAGGAACAACTCCAACTTCCTTTGATAGTTCAATACAAGTCCATCAAAGATGTTCTTCCAGCGGTGCTCTAACAGCATTAACATGCACATCATCACTTGCTGATTGAGGTCTGCCAGCTCCACGTTTTTGATAAACGTCTACCCTTCCTCTACGAAATGCATTCGCCACCTAGGCACAGTACGATATGGTAAAGTCTGTCTACCACAAGATTCCAATAATTCTGTATGACATTGTCGAGCATTGATACCTTTTGTAGCCTGAACGTTAATCAAGCGTCTTTGTTCTTATTTACTAAACATCTTTGGAGCACTAAAGATAACAGCCTACAATTAAACGTTCTAAAATGTCATATAAATAAAATTATCTTCAAACTCATAGCTAGCAAACATTAGATGCTCTTATGTTTCATTGTTATCAGCTTACATCATTTAGCGCTCATAGCGCCAAATGCAGGCAGTGTGGCCACTAAGTTTTAATGATCCAGAAACTAATAGTCTTATTTTCTTCAAAAGACAGCACATTTTAACAAGAACCTTGCAAATATTTCGCAATATTGTTTATTTTGACTAGCCTTGGATATCTATGAGAAAATTACTCTATATCATAAAAATAATTAATAATAAAAGAACAAATTGATGTTGAATAATCGTATAAAATAAATTAAAGAGCTATGCAGCTGTTCCTTTCACTGCCATTGTGAAATTTTAAAATAACTTTGTTGTTAAATTAACTGCATTTAGTTACGCAGTTGAGGTTTTCCGTTTACGAATATGAATGTATTCACTTTTAACTCTCCGCCATGCTTATTTATCGTACAATGGAAGTTTCTCTTTATTGATCCTGATCGTAGATATTTTTTAATTCAATTTGGTTATTCGGAGGTTTTTCTTAGGTCGTTGTTCTTGAGTTTCTGCTCTTATGTAACCTGAGAAATAAGTTAGAGCTTTGAGGAAAAAGCGAAATCATCCAGATCACACACGATATAAAATTCGCAACTCTAGATAGCAGATCTTATCACATTGCAAAGTAAAATTTGTCAGCCAGACAAAGTCATAAATACTTCATGTCACCAACGTCTGTCTCTGGAAGTATATCTTACGGCTGCGTGCACGCGCGTGCATAAGTGTGTGTGTGTGTGTGTGTGTGTGTGTGTGTGTGTGTGTGTGTGTGTGTGTGTGTGTGTGTGTGTGTGTGTGTGTGTGTGTGTGTTGTGTTGTGTCTATTTGCTTGTCCGTCTATGTGTGCTCTTTATATTCTTATAAATGCTTTACTCACATGCAAGAGAATAATTGAATTACTGTCTAATATGGTGATGTCAACGTTCGGGTAAGAAACGAACTTGCCTACCTACGTGTAATCATTTTGATTAGCACTTGTTCTGCCTAATGAAACATCCAACAGTTATGTACGCTACGTCCATCCTTCCTTTCTTATCTACCTTCCTTCCTCCCGTCCTTCTTGTGATGCCCCTTGAGGTAAGTAGGATATGCTTGCTAACAAATCGCCTTTGTTGAGATTGCTGTATGTTGCTTGATAATGATGTTCAGCTCTTTAATTTACTCACACACTTGTTTTATGTTTTATTTATATTCAGTTAGTACATTATTTTGTTTTAAAGGTACGTCATTTGTTGATTTGCATGATTATATATACCACCAGTAAATATTTTGAAAACATATACAGGACTTGAAAAGCACAATTTAACATAAGCACAAGACTTTTAAAAAAGGACATTATTATCATTTTCATCATTATTATGATTATTATTACGCCAACACTGAGTGCTACCGAGCGGGATGACTCATGTGGTTTCGTGTGTGGCCGGCATTTGGGAGTTCCGGTTTCGATTCCCGTAGCCGGCCTTTCTGACTCGTTTTTCGGGGTTGCCAGGGAAATGTTGGGTAGCTTAACTTACATCCCACGAACTTTCTGTACCCCAATTTCACCTCCATTTTCATTTCACATCATCCCATTTCTCATCATTTCATCATCATCCCACTTTCAGGGTAGAAGTGTGGGCGGGTGTCTCGCGTTGCCTGGAAGAATGATATGCTCCTGCGATACACTTCCTTCTCCGGTGGCACGGTCTCCGGTCTCCGGGCCGACCTGGTGGCCCGTTTTATAACCATGGTGGGTGGGATTCCGGTTCCATTGGCCTTTCGGATAGTTTCCAATTGTATAGTCTCAGCCCTCTGCACTGTCGTGGCTGAGGGTTGCTGACCTCTGTCTCATCCTTTCTCCCGTAGTTGCACCCCTTGGAGGCATACAATACACGACGAATTCTATCCCATCCGTAGCATAGTTCAGTCCATACAATGTTAGTCAATTTCTTCCATCAGCACTTTGCTTTCTTTGCTAGGTACTTACCGAAATGAGGTCCCGGAACATCCAGAAGAAAAGTTGTACCTCCTTCCCTATTGTATAATATTTACAGGTGTTGTACTTAACCCAAAAATTGAATATCGCTACTTCATCAGTAACATATTCTTTGAAAACCTCTGAAAAAATATAGCAATGATCGAATGTGTCTGCGAAGTGCATGACTTCAGAACTATTAGCCGGCTTTATCTAAATTCTCCATCCTAAAGGATACAGCATCCCGATGTTTTATAAATGTAGTATGTTTCATTTGGGACGAAAATAAATTAAATCGCCTGTCTTGAATTTCACAGTAATAGCCTCTGTGGTGCTCTTTGTTTTGGATGATATTTGTACAATTGATAAACTTAGAGAATTATACAAATCTTATACAACATACATACAAAATCAACATAATCTACAGAAGTATACAGGAACATTACATATATTTAAAGAACGTACTTTTACCCTTTTACATATTTTAATGGAATTAAACATTTCCGAGACATTTCTTGCTTGTTTTTAATTTTGAAATAATTTCTCAAATGGGAAATAGTTATCTTATTTCATTCTCTTAGCCATGCAAAGACAATGGAATTTCAAGGTCATTATTTATTTGATTATCACTTGGATATACTGTAGAAACATACTCCAATTGTACACAAATGTAAATGGAAGCGGTAAAAGATCGGATAGAGGAAGGATTTCAAAAGCAACACTAATAAGCCACAGCGGCCGTTTTTGCTTCTGTCGTGACACATAGAAGGGAGGAATTGCGGAAAGGATCCGAAGGGCAATGATCAGGTCGGTCGCAAGCGTGGACGGCATCCTTAACGTTTCCAATTCGAATGTATCTCAGACCGTTGGGTCTGCATATATGTCCCCAATACCCTGGGCTGCCCCTTTGGAAGAATCTATCAGGAGGTGGCCAGACAGGGAACTCCCTGCCTATGAAGGGAAGAAACCTCAGAATGCGTTCTTCCACCACCCAGTTGTTATACGCAGAACACCGCTGCTAAATTCTAAAATGATGACAGTTAAAGTAAGAGTGTGGTAGACGAGGAATTACCAATAATTCGCCTACTCAGCCAGGGAAACCAGAAAATCGTATGGGTCAAAGTGAGCCGTCATCGAAGAACAAACCTCCCGAATTCGAGTAGATACGTTACCGCGGTATCTCTTCATTCGAAAGAGAGTGAAGGCATAGGGTGGGTCCTAGTGATGAATTCTTTCAAATCGTGAAATCCGGAAGGACATGTTAATCTTGATTAAAAATAACTTGCTATGAATCAATGCGGGCGAGACGTTTTCTGCGAAATTCTGCAACAAGGCTGCCATTCACCGAGTGAGATGAGATAATGTGCAGAATGGAGAAAGGGGAATGACATCAAATATCACGTTGCCATCTTGACTCCCACTGCTGCAATCGTGTACGAAAAAATAGACAGAAAAAAAAATTCTTCCGCAAGCAGACACGCTTTTGTAACATGAGCTTCATGCGTTGCATTAAAATTGATAACCTCTCACATTTCGCTTTCTGTCATATAAAACTTAATTATTCCGGAAGGAATGTTATCCTTTTGATTTACAAACCTTTAAATTGAGTTCGTTTCAAGTGATTGTGCCTGCAATCTTCTAGTTTGTAATTCAAGTAAAGTGAATCTGTGGAATTTGCTTCAAACAGCTACATGGAGTCATTTATAAAAACTTTTACTCCAAAAATGTTCAAAATGTTCTCTCATATATCCCAAAATTGTTTAAAATTACATACATATTTTTGTGGAAAAATTTGCCTTTATTAAATTAAAATTGGGCTCACTCAACGATGCTAATATTGTAATTTTCAAAAATTAAATCAACTCTGCCAATTTTAATTATTTAAAAAACTGGTATATACAATTTTATTTAACCTTCTGGTTATTTCAGCAGAAAAGTAATAAGTAACTAAATAAATATTCACAGTATTTTACATACCGAAGAGTGTAAGAAAGATCTGCGTTTCACTCACATAATTTTATCCCCTCTTGGTTACTTTTATCTGTTTCATTTTGCATATTTCCGTATAGGTACAACGAAAGTAGAAGAATACAGTAAGCTCTCAGCTATAGTAGAGACTAATGAGCTGGGCGCTAAGCAATGTCTTTGTAAATACATTCCCTTTATATAACAATAAATAAAGAAACATACGAGTAACGACTTCTTTTCTCAGAATAGTATAATTACTTTAACGTTTATTTAAAACAGTGTTATCTACAAAAGTATATAGTGGTCAATTGTGTTCTTTAACAAGATCTACGGCCGCGCCGTGGCTCAGTGGTTAGACCACTTCGCTCTCACCAAGGCGGCCCGGGTTCGATCCCAGGCGACTGCACAGTGAGATTTGTGCTGGACAACACGGAGCTGGGGCGGGTTTTCTCCGGGACCTCCGGTTTCCCCCGCCATCTCATTCCACCGGTGCTCCATCTTCATCTCATGTATCATCAGTGTCACCGCCTGCGGTGCCGTATGTAGTAAAAGCGGGCGTTAAACACCACACACACACACACACACACACACACACACACACACACACACACACACAACAAGATCTACTATTTAAGGACTTACTAGTTATACACATGTCACTAGGAATGGAGAGGACTCCAGAGGCTTAACCCAGAAAATTCAAGTTTTGCGTTTCATATCCTGAAAAAAATTAAACATATGGTATATACGGCTAGTGTGAAGAAATGATTAATTTCCATCAATTAACTTATAAAATACGGTATTTTATTTAAAATATAACTGTTTCTCAGAAAATCACAAATTTTGGAAAAAAAAGGTCTATATCTATTATTTTGGAATGAGAAGTTTTTTGGAAGTTTTCCTTTCGCATGGCTGGAAAATTCGTATGTAACAATTCTTTTTCTTATGGTGTTGTGAGGAAGAAGTCGCATGCACAAACACTCATGGCTTTTATACGCATTCTGTCCAGGAAGTACCAGGAATTGGTCATATAAACATCTCGTACAAGAAGGGGTTCAAAATTACTACTGTCGCCAAGTTGGTACATCTTTCCTCTACCCACGCGGATTTTGATTGTCATCTTTCATCTAGTTTTCGGCGCTTCATATTTTTTTCGTAATTAACATCCTCCAACGTTGTCATATTGGACGATGAATGGAATGGGTGAAATGATGCTCAAATGTGTCCGGGGTCCACAGAGCTTAGAGCTACCCGTCAGGATAAGGGAAAACCCTGGAAAAACCTTATCCAGGTAACTCACCCTAACCGAGATTCGAACACGGGATCTCTTGAACACGAGGCAGACACGCTACCATCTACGCTACCAAGGTGGGCTGTCATTTTGTTAGTGCATTTCAAAGGTGCATTGTAATTTTACAATGAATAAAAATATTGAACAAATAATCTTCTCAAATTCTGCATTGCAAATGGTATTTCGTACGTACGTATGAGTGAAAGGGGTCTTTATAGTGAATCGACTTTATAAAAAACAGGTACGTATGAGTGGCACAGTGAATTCAACAGTTGGCCATCAACAGTTTCAACTGAACTGAACAAGTGAAGGAAATGGTGTCTGAAAATCGTTATTTAGTTCTTAGAGAGATTGCTGATGAACTTTCTGTGTCTCATGAACCGATTAGTACCATTTTAAATGATTGTTTGGGCGAAAAAGACCAGATTTGTGGGAAGACAACTCATGGATTCCACACCACGAAAACCTCCCAGCTCACTGAGCTATCATTGTAAACGAAGTTCTGGCCAAAATATCAACAAATTTCATTTAAAAACCGGCATATTCACCTGATCTGGCTGCGGCTGACTTTGCAAACCGTTTTTGATATTTGATATTTGTTTTTTTTTTTTTTTTGAGTTCTACTCTCCTTAGAGGTACACACTCAGCTTTATTTTAAAAATAGTTTTTAATTATTTCTGGTGAAATTCCGTAATGGATGAAATAAAGTACTCCCTAGCCTACTTCGTAGACGTAAGTAATAGGAAAACTAAAAAACTGTGACATAAATCGTAATTTTATCGAATAATATCAAACGTGATTTTTTCATACAAATGGAAATGGCGGGAAGGGGTGGAGTGCATTGTAGCACACACAAAAATTGAGTTGATGCAATAGTGAGTAAGAAATCTTAAGTATGGATTGTAGACTATTTTAATATAAATGTCAAATTACTAAATTAACAATATGTAATTTTCGCTAGTGAATTTCCATGAATAGGTCGTTCCTTGTAGGGATAACTCTGTACAGGATCATTAGAGGCGTTTTCTCCATAGCGAGACGAATGAATGATGCATAATCAATTATCAATGACTATATAGGGTACTTTAAATGTAACTGTTGGATTATGCAATTCTCTCCTAGTCTTGCAGAGTTCATCATGACATTTTCCATAAAGAGCATTGCATTAATTGAATAACTGAGATGAAAGTACGAGTGAGTGAAATTAATTCTAGAACAGGAATATCCTTGATAAGCAATAGCAGAAACTGCATTGCGGATTTCAGACCAGGAAGTAAATGTCGTTGATTGCAGCTCCTTCTGTTCTCGTGCCAGGAAATACTGCTGGAGTCCATGTATAAATCTTAAGAAAAAACTATTCTTTATACATTTTAGGAGGGAACTATTTGGCAAAACTTGCCAAAACTTGTCATATTTAATATTTGTATAGTCTTCCAAATTGGAAGCATTTCTTTGATTTGTTTCTACAGGATAAATCAAAATTATTGTGCACAAATGTATAAAATGTATTGTTTATTTAAGTAGTGATACATTTTACATTCACTTCATATAAAAGAGCTCTTGTTTTCCATGTTGCAGAGGCTTTAGTTCGTATTTCAGGGGATGGCTTACCTTACAGATTGATACTGCTACTAAATATGTAGAGTTTGCATGTCCCAGTAACGTCATTGTTGCTTTGTAAATATATGGGCGTTTGTTCTGCGCTTTTATATTGAACAGTGCACACCAATTAACTTAAGGTGGCAGCTGGGTAAAGATGCACACTGCATGATTTAGTCTGTTATCAATCCTGAAAGGAGACTGAGGATGATTTTACACATTTGGAACCACGGATGGTATATGTATCAACTACTCCACATGTATAAATCATCTTCAGCCTTCTTTCAGATTTAGTATCAGACTTATCTATTTAGTGAGCATCCTTACTCAGCTGCCAGCTTAAGTTAATTGTACATTAGATTATTCTGAATGGCGTTCTCTGATTTACATGACCAATTATATCACGAATTATCGAAATTAGATAAAGAGCACCTGGATGTGATAAAAGCAAAAACTCAATTCTGTCATGTATTTACTTTGAAACTAATGTGGATAGTTTCTATTAAACACATCTGATGTGTGCATTTATATGACCTTTCTTCTCACTCTTTCACAAATTATTCATACAATTTTTAATCTTTATTTAAAGACAAAAAAGTTAAAGATTAGCCCGTACTTTCCCTTTGGAAGCCAAAGATCCCCTACCTTCCCGTAGGGTGGGCTCGGCACTACTTCCAGATGAGCTATCCCCTGTAAGCATGCTTCTATGAACCATGATTGAATTAATGCCTAGTACTTATATAATGTTTGTCTTTATGTTATTTTATCAATAATTAATCACTTCTGTCCACATCAACTTATGCACTTTGTTAAAGTCGTTATACGTTTCACTGGCTTTGAACTAAAAAACTACCCCCGCTTCTCTGATAAACACTCTTTATAGTTTACGTCTGGTGATATGTCTCTCCATTTTTCTGTCTGTTGTGGTCCTGGTCCACTGTTAAGCTACCTTCTGGATGCCGTGTGACCATCCGTGCCGAGGGCAACTTCTACTCCTTTTCCCGGGTTTCACATTGTTGCAGCGTAGGCCTATCTGATCTGGTTTATCCTTGGTACATGTCCTCCCAAGATAAATTTACTTTATCTTATTCTGCTTGCCACATCCTTCATTCCGCTCTTCCTTCTAGTTAACATTCCTTACCTTGTCACTAATTTTGATATCTGATACTCTTCTCTCCATTTTACGTTAGCACACTTGTATTTTGTTTTTCTTATATTTAATTCACGTTAACTGACGCAAACTATTTAGAAATTGTGGTATTTCGTAATTGCTTATAGGTATAATATGAATGGGAGAATTATATAGTTTTAAGAAACGATAACATCTGGTCACTATTATATTCTCTTTTTATGGCTAGGACATAAAAACAAGAAATGAATTTTTATTTCAAAAATCAAACCAATAAAAAAATTGAAAATCGCCATCTTCACAAACAATTTATTTGATATAAATGTATACTTAAACAAATCTACACTTTTTGTGTATTAACCTTCTGGCCATCTTACGGTTTCCATATTGGGAATCACCCAGAATGAGGAGACTTTCAGAGGGAATTCTCTAAAAATTCAAGATATACACTTCATTTGTCCTGAAATTATCTTCAGCATAGTAAAAATCTTAAAGGTCATTTTCTTTTAAATTTAGACATATAATTGTCGGATCCTTGCAAGAGAGGGAACTTAATCGCACCAAGGTTAATAGTTTTCGATTGTGCTGTTCACAGACACTCGCAGGAAGACACACCCATCCACCCACCCACATACAAGGACCTTTTTATTAAAGCGGGTTTTTCAGTTTAAGAGAACCTCAAAGCATTTTTGTGGGAAATGCAATACCTTCCTTGTCTGCTACATATACAGGACAAGGAAAATAAAATAGCTGATAAGTAGAACTTAAAATGAATAACTAAGAAAACTGCATTACTGAATAGAAGTAAATCAGTAAATGATGACGGTGTGAAACTATATACTGTAAAGGTTTCAGTCCAGTATATTAAATAGTTTCTGAGGTAATTGGTCATTATTTTAATAAGTTTATTGCTGGAATAGAACAATTAATCTCCCCTTAAAATTTGAAGATGATGTTTTACTATTCAACAAGGTGGGATATATTTTAAATGAATAAAGTTTATTAAACTTATTGTACCAAACCTTCCAAAGAGAAGTCAAAGTAATAATATCCCATTAGGTACTTCAAAAATAGGACATTTATAATCCAAGACTTAAGTAATATAGTAACCCTGCATCCGTTTAGTATATTGATACAAAGCAGTATATGTAAACAATGATACGAAAAAAATACAATCGCTCAATAATGTACACTCATTTGGATATTTTCTACAACTTCCGTACTGCAATAACAATTACGAAATAAAATGTGAGTTATTAAATAAAAAACTAAGTAAAGGAAATTTCCACAAAAATACACTTTTAAACATACTAAGGATATGAAAAGTATTTAGAAAATTTAGAAGCTGGAGAAGAACTATAAAAGCAGGTAACTTTTAATTCGAATTTAAGAGCAAAGCTAAAGATGAATGGGCCAGACAGCCCAACAGATAACAATGAATTAGAACATCCAGAAAATATTGGATTGACAATAATAATTCATTTAATTTTTCGGATAAGGTGGTATAAACGACGGTGTTGTGAGAAGTATTCCCGTTTTGGAGTAACGGCGTGTTTTTTGTTTCTGCTATTACTTTTTTTTTTTTTCCTTTTAGAAAGGGGAAAATCGAAAAGCTAACCAAGGGGCTTAAGATAACAAAAAACCACACAGTCATCAACTTGACTCGCACACGACAAGACATTTAATACAGGGTCGAAAAGGAAACAAAAGTAAGTAAAATGGAACGCTAGTGGAGGTTATGTTGTCATTTCTGGGGAAACGACTGTAAATGCCTGAATATAGAAGAAATGAAATATCCAGGGCCTGTGATGTGGTTGGGGAGTCAGAGTATTTAAGTGAACTACTCAATGTAAGCTCAGAACATAAGAGGAATTTTTACCAAGAAGAACATGCATTAACATCTTAGCCTTTGTTTACTTAGAAAAGGTTAGTCGTTTGCCATTCTTGAACAGGGCAATAACTATACAACATTTTCCATGAGACTAGCTAAGGGCATGTTTCGAAATGAAATGTGTGTAGTGTTTAACGGCCGCTTTTACTACATACGGCACCGAAGGCGATGACACTGATGATACATGAGATGAAGATGGAGCACCGGTGGAATGAGATGGCGAGGGAAACCGTAGATCCCGGAGAAAACCCGTCCCAGCGCCGTGTTGTCCACCACAAATCTCACTTTGCGGTCGCCTGGGATCGAACCCGGGCTGCCTTGGTGAGAGCTAAGCGGTCTAACCACTGAGCCACGGCACGGCCTGCATGTTTCGATAGTTATAATGTTGAAATTTCCGTTGAAAAAACTTCTTCTGTTGCACAACTTTTAAAATAATGTCCTGGAACTGTTTTGTAGAATTCATGATAGTTAAGCTTTACTATACATTCTTTTCGTATTAAATTAATAATAACTTGAGAACAATCCAAACAAGAGACATGTTTAAAGAGTTCCATACATAAGCTTTCAATGAAAAATATATGATTCAACATTGCAGACCTGCTGTATAATATCTACAGAATAATTAAGCATTAATAGGTCTGTAACAATTAAATTAAATCTATAGTTAATATCTCCAACACTACATACTTGTATTAACATGTCCATGGGCATTAGAGTGATGAACTATCTTGAGATCAACTTGATGCATTCGATAATAATTGGTGCAGTGAAAGACATTGGTATGCTCTGTGCTCCTTTCATCAACAGGTTCCTCTAGTCCCCCTAGCTCATATTGTTTGTCATCAGGAAAGCTCCTCTCTGTAATAGGACAGAAGATGTCTTGAGCTACTTCTTCTTTATGATTCTGAGGTATGGATTTTAGGTCGTATCAGTAAAAAGAATTTAATCATATAAGATGGAGAAATGCTCAATAAACTTGAATATTAAGTTGGGAACTATCATGGTTTTCCGCGGAATTAATGCAATTATTGGGGTTACTTGAACCTAGATATTAAGCATATGATTGTGGATACGTTATTGTAATGCAATAGCGGACTACTGTTTGATTCTACATCGTAATATGCCATAGAGAAAAAACACCTTTCCAGTTTTATTACCAAGAGAAATGCATGATGTAAAGTAAGTGATTCAGTTCATTTGACTAGCTGTCATATAGCTTTTGCTAAACTCATTTAACATTTAGTGCAGGAGCTTCTTTCAAATTAAGCGTCGATATTTTTTGACTCAAAAAACCGTGCTTTAGAAGAATTTCAGCAGCCCTAATTATGAAACACACACTTTCGTGGCCAATATTTCACAAAAATTTCTAAATCTATTGAGGATCTCAACTTCATCTAATGTCACCATCATCATCTTCAAGATTGGACCCTGTGACCCGTTCTGATCTCTTCAAGAGCCTACTGATCCTTCCAGCGTAGAGCTGGCCGTCCCACATCTCTCTTTCACTTCGGCATATAATCTAAGACTTCTTGGAGGTCGTTCCGCGTCCATTCTTAAAATATGATTTTCTCCATTCATTTTTGTCTTTATCATTTTACTGTTTAAATTAAAAAACCCAAGCTCTTCTCCTACTTTTTCGTTCCTTACGTGGTCTATTATTTTATAACCTGCCACGCTTCTCATAAATCTCATCTCTGCCGATTCTAGATGTTTGCGTTGGTTCTTAGCCAGTGTACATATTTCGGAACCGTATGTTAACGTTGGGACTGCCATTCCTCTATGTTTGCTTTCGTGTTTTCCTGTTCAGCATTCTTCTTATAGTCCCACACATTTGATTGAATCTGTTTAATTTCACCTCCATATGCTTGTTGTTATTTGCTACTGCTACTGTGTAGCCTAGATAGTTAAAACTATAAATCTGTTCTATTATTTTATTTTTATAACCATTTTTGCTCTTATGTTGTTCTTTCCTCTAAAAGCCATTACTTTAGTTCAGTGTTCTGAGATTGAAAGCTTACATGTCTTTGCACGTCATCTTCTGAATGGGATATTATCACTTGATCATCAGCAAATAATACTGTATTTAAAATTATGTTTTTATTCAGCACATTTTGTTCTATTGTTTGCTGCCATTCTTGTACCATATTATCAATATAGGTTTTAAAGAGTATAGGCGATAGAGGGCATCATTGTCGTTCTCCTTTATCTATGTCCACTGCTTCTGTTTTCCTTCCATTCTTTATTATTGCTATTGTAGTGTTTTATACATACCTTATACAGTCCCTATTAAATGTGCTGGTATTCCACAATTTTCTATCGCTATCCAAAGTTTATCCCTTAAAACCGAATCGAAGGCTTTAAGATAGTCAACAAAAAGCATAAATGTGCCAACATTAAATTCTTTCTGTTTTTCAAATAGTTTTTGAATTATAAATATACTATCCGTGCATTATCTTCCTTTTCTAAATCCGTTTTGGGCCTGATGAAGCCTTGCTTCCGCTATTGTACTTATTCTACTTGCAACTATTTTATCATATAGTTTATACACTGTGCACAGCAGACCAATTCCTCTGTAGTTGTCACATTTTTCTTTATCGCCTTTCTTAAAAATTGGTATCACCAACGATGTATTCCATTCTTCAGGGATATGCTCATTCCTCCAACAAAGATTAAATGTTTATATTAAAATTAAGAGTAGCAGACGTTATGGAATTTTCTAGCAATCTTAGGGCATCGTAAAATAAATAGATGAGGAACTCTAAGGTGTTTGCTATACAGGAGATAATACAATAAAAGCGAAAGCATTTCTTCCACTTGACCTTTTAATCTCTCCTAATGTATGTAATTTTGTGTGGGCGAGCTTCAGGAGTATGTCATGTTGGTTATATTAACGTGTGCTTTGTCAGTTTTTGAGAGAGATGACGTCGTGTTATGAAAAAGTCACACACTGTGTTCAACCTCTAATGGATGTTGTAAGGCATTACATAAATCAATAAGAAGTTTAGGCTAAAGATTGTATGATAGTTGCGTAAAATGATGAAGCCGTGTGTAGGTGGACATGAAGGGAACCTCCCAACTAAAATCACATCATTAACACTTGCCCTTTCTTCTTCCTGAAGCGTGACAGTGTGTGAAGCCCGTTTCCTTAATAGCACGCAACGATACACCATGTAAATCAATTTCGTGTAACTCTGCAGTGTCACTGTGAACTAAGGCAGATCTGTGGAGCTGAAGCATCGCCGAGGACAACGGAACTTCTTTGTGCAGGTTCCTGCGGAAATGCAGGTAATGCTGAGTGGATGAGATGGCACCTGCTGACTCACCCAAAAGAGTAGTAATTTATGGGTTTCCCAGATGTATTGACACTCCGTAGCTTTCGAAATTTCATTTCAACCTCAACAAGGAATAATACAAATATTTGTAATATTATGTATTTATTTACTTATTGGAATAGGAAAATAGTAGAAGAATCGTATAGGTATTAGAAAGTTCTGGAGAATGGGAGAAAGAAAATTAATGAGTGCTTTTGAACTATTTAGAAAAATCAAAGGGACAACAATGCTGGAGTGCCAAATAGCACATACATTATTTAACATGTATTTTTGTACCGCCAATAGTGATCGAAAGTTGGCTCGGGTAGCAATCTAAAGGGTTTACAGAGTATTTATGCATTCGTCATCAATATTTATATGTCTTCTGTTTTTACCTGGCACGTTCTGGCGCTCCGTCACATTTGGGTGCAGTTCTTTTTCTAAACTGCAAGAGTGCAGTTGCTGTTGTTTAAGTGTGAGGTCCACCCAAGAGTCCTAAGACTCCGTCCTCTATCACCCGGGAGACGATGGAGGACTCCGAGGTTCTTTCCTTAGGTCAATACCTGGAGTCTAATAAGACCCCCCCACCGGCAACCACGTTAAGACGGGATGGAAGTTGATACGCCACTTACGCGCGTCAACCCCGCAGGGGAGACTTCCGAAAACCTCGGCGGGGCCGCCTGGTGATCTAGTACACCGATTTGTGGTGGACAACGCGGCACTGGGGCGGGTTTTCTCCGGGATCTCCGGTTTCCCCCGCCATCTCATTCCACCGGTTCTCCATCTTCATCTCATGTATCATCAGTGTCATCGCCTGCGGTGCCATATGTAGTAAAAGCGGGCGTTAAACACTAAACATTTCATTTCATTTTCTACTAGCTCTGCAGGCTAGTACCCGGTACATTTTAGACAATCGTCTGGCCCCCCCGGGCGGCCGAGCCCTGCTCGTAAGCACCAGATCTCCCCCTCGAGTCCAACCCAATCCGAACAACTCCCATTCGGGAGGGGCTCGGCTGTTCGGTCCGAGGTTCCTCAGGTAACATCAGAGGCACCACGAGTGCTCAGAATCCGCAGCTGTTGCGCCACAGCAGCTGAAGGGCCGGATACCCTCTCCTACGGGAAGTTGCTGTTTTGTGGCGTCTGCGTTGCTTTTATGGCAGAGTGCGAGTGATGAATATGTTTGTGTCCTAATTTCTTGAATAAAATCTTCCAGTTTGTCCGCCGAAGAAGGGCCAAGATCTATTAACCACAAAATTGCTATAAATGTAGTTGTTCAGATCCAAAGGCCGCTGGTCATGTGCAATCGTACCCCCAATGCTGAATCCGCAATATTCTAGAATTCTCGCATCAAGGCCCAAGATTAACAGGAGTAACAACTACACTGGACGTTTAAATATTCTATGTTCCTTATTATTTTTGAAAGGAATTATATTCTTCATCTATTTATAGTGAGAAAGTAATCACCTTTAATGTTCATCACCTAGATCCAAGAGCCAATATATTTCCAGCAAGGATGTTGCAAGTATTGTTCCAGAAAGGAAAGCATAAAGTGCGGAACAAACTATGAAAAAGTGCTCATTATTTATAAGTAATGACAATGTAGTGAGTAAGGCTGTAATATTTACAGCAAATATTGCTCCCTTCCATTTACATCCTTGTACTTCATATTATTTTATTGTTTGAACTGATCAGTACCGGTTTAGAACATCATCCTCTTACTAGTTTGTAATAATTCTGTCCAGTATAAATCACTTCGCTCAACATTTAAGAGGAAAGTTTAAAGTGTTTAAGTTCTTTCATTATAAACTTCATGTGCAAAGTGATTTGTTTTAATGTAGTAGTACAAGGTCACCCTGATGAGTCTTACTTTGGGATTGCCTTTGAACCCCAGCTGATATTCATGTGTAACTTTGATTTCAGATATGACAACGGTTATATCTATCATTGGGATGTAAAGTCAGCCAACAGTCAACAAACACTTTATTTATCTTATTTTTTAACCTCAGTTAGAAACTCGGAAAGCAATTTAGCACCTACATAAACAGACGAGAGCCAACATAATGAATTAGCTGTATTCAGACAAAAACCTGAATGTAAAAGAAAGGTACGCCGTATGAAGAGAGATAGAAACCTTATTGTAGATGACACTGCATCTCTGATGAGACAACATACCCAGAAAGATCTGTTTGTGATGATGGAACAGAAATACATTTTAGGAACGACTACTCTGAGAGCAGACATTGAGGCTTTCTTGACACCTGCGATCCATAATCAAGCTGAGGTAAATATTTTAAATGCGTATAGCAAATGAGAGAAGTATTGCATTGCACCAAAAATTGGATATCGAGGTTCTGGGAGCCCGAATCTACAAAAAAAGTATTTTTAGAAAAAGATGTTTGTACGTGTCGGAGTGTTGGCGTGTCTTAAACAACATAACTCAAAACGAAAATCCAATTAAATACAAACCTGGTGTGCAACTTTAGCATTCTTCAATAATCTTTGCAAATATTATCAAGAAAATCTCCCTACCACTCTTCACATTTGCATACTTTTATAAGGTTTCTATTTTCTCACACAAAAATATATGGCTCGTTAAAACACAATCTAGCTTTTTATTTTTTTTCTATAACCGTTGCAGAGATATCCTGTATTTTAAAGTAGTTCTACTTTTCTCAATTTGGAAGTCGCTGTTCATTTCTTTATCCCTTGGGCATACAAACAGGACGAAATTTCAAAGCCATCGCGTAGAGAACTTCAAAAATATGACTGTCACTAAAAGGCTTCTGTAATTCTCTACAAGAAAATCATCTGTAACATGATATGGTTAAACTTTCTTGTTTATTAGCGGCATTTTCAATTTCAATTTCCAATATTATATCAGGGCCGCCGGTGTGTAGGAATTTTGTTCCATAGGTATTTTGTATTTTAGTAAATCAATAACTGGTTCTACTGCTTTTATGTACACAAAAATATTCGGTCTGAGAATGTTCATCTGGATTATTATGACGTAGATGGAGGAATGAGCTTAATAAATGTTCACTGGTAAGAAGAAACAAAGATTTTGTTAAGAGAATGTTAAAGATTCTGAAGTGTTAGTACACGACTTCTTCTACTCACCCTTTGCAATGCATTTCCAAGAGAAATAAACCAAATAAGCACTTTCCCTTTGAGAAATGCACAAATATTTTAAAATGCAGACAAATTAACAAGATTTATTTTAAAAATACTTAATTTTTGTTTGTAATTTACGTCCTCCAACGTTAAGTCGTATCGGACGATGAATGAAATGGGTGAAATGATGCTCAAAGCAGTCTGAGGTCCATAGAGCTTAGAGTTACCCGACATTCGTCTATCAGTATAAGGGAAAACCCCGGAAAAACCTTATCCAGGTAACTCACCTTGACCGAGATTCGAACTCGGGACCTCTTGAACGTGAGGCAGACACTCTATCATCTACGCTACCTATGTGGGCAAAACTACTTAATTCTACAAATATATACGAGTTCTATACTTGTTGTATAGTGCGATTTTGTATATACCTTACGATTTAGCAGTCCTCTTCACAATGAAGAGGACTTCCAAGAAAATTTAGAATATGCATTCATTTTTCATGAAAAACTGTTAAATATAGGACATTTTATGTTTAAGCTTTAACCAATCTTTCATTTTTGAGTTGTATTTCACACTCACATACCGGTTAGGTTTTCTACCAAAGTTGGTGTTTGGATCAGGGGGCTTTAAAATATATAATTTTTGTTCAAACTTGAATCAAATTTTGGGTGGAATACAATAAATCCCCTGCTCACCCTATTTGTGCGCAAAATAAATACATCTGGGGTTTTTATATATTTGTTAAAGATGTGAATGCATATATAGCGTGTAGTTCTAATAAGTTATGTGTGGAAAGTTTCCTACCAGTTTTTTTTTTTCATTTGAATATTTGGAAACGTTACTCTCGTAAGTGTTAGTCTGAGTGACTATACGGCGTACGGATTTAGGATGCATATGAGCTTAACCAATATGTGCATACGTTGGCTGCCCTGTTGTCAACTGATAAGCCAGAGAGCAGAAGATATGGAGAGTGGAAGAAAAAAAATTGTCGAGTGACAATATGTCACAACGTAAACTTACACAGCTAGGATAATTATAACATTATAAATTATAATATTCAATATTAACATTATTTAGTGAAAATAACGTACTTGGATTTATGAAAACCACTTATTGTAGAGGAGTTGATTGCTTAAATAAAATAAAGAAATGTTAACCAATTTCTGTGATACAAGCTATGTTCTGTTTCACAATACGCGACACTGTATGCGCACTCACATTGCACGCCCTGGTCGTGCGTTCCTGGCTTTGTGAAATATTGATTTGGTCACTTACTTTCTCAGATGACAATTCCTTAAACAAACCGTACACTTTAATAATAATATTTCTGGCGTGGGAGTGGAGTATTTTACCCTTATTACGGGACTCTTACTACGCTTTGAAAGTGACATTGTTAACAGTTCACAAAACGCTATGTAAACATGTGAATTTTCTGCTTATTATCACAGCTACACAAAACACCTTAAATTGGTCTTGAACGGAACTTCAAAGAATACATGCCCGCGCTCCTGGACTTCAGTGATCCGTTGTCAGTTAATTTATGAATAAATATATGCAGTTTCTAACGACACCTGGTGATATCTTACTCAGTCCTGCGTAATGAAAAGGAATAACTCACGGTCAAGACTGGAGGTTGAAGCAACGATAGGCTTAAACACGGGAGTCAGGTGTTTATTCTCGAAACGAAACTCAAGAACCATAAGTCGTAGAAAAATGTGCTTTAAGCAGGCTGCCTCAAAAGTTCTCGCCACATATACCAAGGCATATTGCATTGTCGTATTTCCAGTAGTTATTTTGGAAGCATGAAAAAGAGAAATCTCTGTTGCTCAAGCTTGTGCTGTATGTTCCGAAGTAGCAACGCTGCCCTCCTCTGATAGGGCAGTCGCTCTAGGCGATTCCTCCCTAGCTCCACACATGTCTTTTAATACCGTACTCCTTATAGAGGTAGAAGTAGTTGAGGTAATGTTAGGGAGAACACCTAGCACCTCGACCCGCAGATGGATCTTTTGTGAATACACCCCAGATAGGCTCCAGTGTGATGAAGGAAGCGCAGTAGCCGAATGGGCTGCAGAAACGAACAACTAAGTGGCAGAGACGCGCTGAGTTCCCTAATGTTTATTGGCTTCACCACCCGGCTAGGAGGTACTCGCGGCCAAGCTGCTAAAGGGGAGCTCCAGTCGGCACTGGAGACTCAAATGACCACTTTTTGGCGTATTCGAGGGATTCTAATAAAAACCTCTGCACTATTTGCCCGCCGACACTTAGCCCCAATATCCTCCAGTAACTTGAAAGAAAGAAATGAAATAAGTGGAAGTACAGGAGAGCAGAGCCATGGTAGAAAATGCGACAGAAGCAGTCATTTTGCCGACCAGGGAAAAATACAGAAAAATCCGTGGTGAGAATGGGCAGTCACCTGGAATCGAAATCTTGACCTTCAGAATGAGGTCCAAACGTGGTCTGTTGTACTTATGCTTCAAGTGGTAAGATGAGATGAGAGGAGACATAGGACGGTCGTCCAAGGAGTCATGATATTGCAGAGGGCAAGGTCCCTACACTTTAACAGTGAGGAACTCCTCGTTAGGCTAGTACATCCAGCATCCGACCCTACTATCCATCCCCTTCAGTTGCCGTGCTCTGGGTACTACGGACCCCGAGCACTCGTGGTACCTCTGACGTTACTAGAGGGACCTCGGGCCGAACATTCGAGCCCCTCCCTGAATGGGAGTGTTCGGATTGGGTTGGCCTCGAGAGGGTAGTGGTTCCCGATACGCATGAGTGCCTCCCGGAGGGAACAGAGGGTTGCCTAAGAAGTCCCGGGTACTTGCCTACAGAGCGAGTAGTTGGTGTGCTAGATCACCGGCGGCCCCACCCAGGTTCTTCGGCAGTCTTCCCTGCAGGGTTGATGCGCGTCAGTGGTGTGTCCATTACCACCCTGTGCAGTCACAGAGTGGGTTAGGAAACTAGGTCTTGCCCTAATGGAAAGCCCCACGGAGGACGCTGAGCGCCCTTTGGGACAGCTCGGATACTCCCTGGTTTAAAGAGGCCCGGGTCTTGTTCCTACGGGGACAGGGCTAATGGGAGTAGACCCTCTGCACTCAGATGTCCTTAAAGTAAACAGACCGTGCAAGCCGAATAAGAGGAGAATACACTCTGGTATTAAAATTAGGAACCAGGTTACAGATTTAAGAAGCTGAGAAGGCTGTTGTTAATCCCAACCTACTGTGGTCCGGAAAAGCCCCACCAGAAGGGTGCGGAGACCGGAGGCCATCTTAACGGAGATCAAGTTTTATCAAGAGCATATCGTCCTGCCGTGCCAACCGCCGACACGAGACCACCAGATGAGAGATGATGAGAAATGATAATGAAGATGAAATGGGCAGGCAATTCGGATGATGTAATTGATCTACCCATGTTTGCCATGTTCGACCCCCGAAAAGACTCTTGGTTCAGGTAGTTCGAACACGGAAATCGAATCCGGGACTTCCAAATGCGGGCCACAGACAACTGCCTGAGCCATTCCGCTCGGTGGACGAAATTCCGGGAAACTGGTGGGCCATTATGTTAGCAATTGACAGCGTTGTTAACAAATGAAGATATTTAGAAATTGTACTCTCAAATGAAAGAATCTGACCCATATTTACTAAGTTATTCGTTTCACGATAGCTTTTGTCAGAGCTGTGAACATCGTTCAGCAACAACCTTTAGGATGAAATATTTATGTATCTAGTAGTCAGGTGTTAGGGTAAAAGAACTTGAAGGTAACATATTCA
Organism: Mantis religiosa; assembly: GCA_030765055.1. Taxonomy (NCBI): domain Eukaryota; kingdom Metazoa; phylum Arthropoda; class Insecta; order Mantodea; family Mantidae; genus Mantis; species Mantis religiosa. The sequence goes on along the minus strand of CM060958.1, from coordinate 56,676,968 downwards.
AATGGTAATGAACGTGCTAATATTTCTCCTTAAAACGGTGGACATTTCCATGACCATTGTGTACACGAACGGATGAAACAGACACCCTCCAGAAGTCATTGAATGGGTACACGACTGAATGAATGTACAAAGGCGCGACTTGGCCAAAAACCAGTTCTAGCGTTTGAGTAAGGTTCTTTATTTGGCAAAGAGACAAGACGTGCATAGCTGTCAACAGTTAATTAAGTGCAGAGGAAAGGACAACGAGGAAGTGCCATTTCCATATGCAAGTTGTGAACTATCACCTAAGGTTGTGAAATTCTTCACGCCCGTTGATTGTCGCAGGGGTAAAGGACAACCACACCTACATTATTCGGCCAATCAATGGGCCTTTATAGTGGGTTCGGTCTTCCTGTAAGATACATGTTGTACTTGTCCTCTTCGTCAAAGCATATGTCAACTTTGGACTGATTTTATCTGATACTCTCTCGCGTGTCTAGGCGTTAACAAATACTTAACCCATGGAATCTAGAACACTTTCTTTTCAGTACAGTTTTTAAACCTTCTTCCTGGTCCTCTGTTTAAGTTTCTTAATCTCTATTATTTAATAAATGAAATATATTAATGATGGTCAGTTAACCTTTGCATTCTCTGCCGTATAAGTGAAATATTAAGAAAATTTATTTGCAGGGTTTTACTGATGATCCTTTGGTCCGAAAAACATTCCGTATATTCATTCCATTTCTGTTTTTTTAATTTTTATTTCATCTAGTTTTACGTATTCTATCAATGAACTGAGAAATCTCATTTCTGACGGATCAATATGGTCATAATATTTTTTTCTTTAATGTCCTGGGCTCTCTGTTTACATCAACATGGATAATAAATACCCTTACTTTATGGAACTCCATCTTAGTGTCTATAGGCCCCGCTATGGCTGAGTGGTTAGACCGCTTGGCTCTCACATATTCGGCCCGGGTTCGATCACAGGCGACCGCAATTTGGGATTTGTAGTGGACAACATGGCGCTGGGGTGGGTTTCCTCCGGGTTCTCCGGTTTCCCCCAGCATCATCCCCCCAATTGCTCCATCATTCATTCATCTCAAGCGTTGGGCCGACCCCTCCACCCTGATTTCATCTCAGGTCAGATGCTTCTGCTCCCACGCTCTGAGGAAACCCAAGCGCCTCCTAACGCCAGCATTGGCGAGAATGGGAGAAAAAAAATCGTAGTGTCTATTCTAATTTCTGTCTATTTAATATTATTTTAATTGCTCCATACTCATTTGATATCTCCTCAATTTATTTGTAACATTTTTGTAATCTTGCAGCCCAAATAATTAATACTTTGAACTTGTTCCAGACATTTTTCTTCTAATATAACTTTTGCTCTTGTTGGGTATTTTCCCTGGAATGCCTTGATTTTAGTTTTGGAAACAGAAATGTTAAACTGGTATTTAATTACAATTTTATATAATAAGTAAACTAATTTTTTAAGTTCAATTTCTTCTCGGGCAGCAAGCCAGGTGAAAAGACGATTAGAAAAAGACGTTTCGGGAGTGTGCATCTCTCCCATCATCAGGATATTTATTAAATGTTATAACCACAGATGAAACACTGGATTTTCCCCCCTGTAATTTATATCTACCCCAACGTTAAGTTATATCGGACGGAGAATGAATTGGGTGAAATGATGCTCAAATGACTTCAGGGTCCATGGAGCTTAGAGTTACCCGACATTCGTCTTGAAGGATAAGGGAAAACCCCGGAAAAACCTTATCTAGGTAACTCACCCTGACCGAGATTCGAACTCGGGACCTCTTGAACGTGAGGCAGACATGCTACCATCTACGCTACCGAGGCGGGCATGAATCACTGCATATAACACAAATATAAACATAGACAAAACACTATCAAAATTAGATTACTGAACAAAAGACTGTTTTCAGTAAATTAAATGCCAGGTCAGGAGATGACGTGAGTATAGAAAATTAATTGGGTCAAACAAAGGTCACTACTTAAGGGCACTGGGAGGTCGATGGGTTTGAAAATAATCGATTTTTTTAGTGTTAAAATTATATAATTCTTCAGCTTTTAAATGATATATTTAACATAGGGTGTCAGCTGGTATTAAAGCCCTTTAATCCATCAATTTAAAGATGGCAGCACAATGACACGCCCACTTTCTGTTCTTCTGCTTACACATTTCACTCAGCATACTTCCAAACCTTGAAATTTCTGAACTAACCCACTTAGAAACATGTAAATTTCGATTTACGTGTTGGTCATTCTGCTACCTACTGCTTCACTCGTTTATATCTCTATGGTCAACTTCCGGCTTCTTTAGCTGTGCTTTTGCACCCAAAACCCAAATGAAAGTTTTCATCATAGAAAATGGGAGAGAATTCCAAAAGCTGTGAGTGTTGGGCCAGAAACTTTAAAAATTGGTGTATATGATACTTTTATTTGTTATAATGATGGATGCATCGGTAGGCATAAAGTAATGACAAGGTTGGTGAAAATATGAGGACAGCATGTCTAAAAAAAATGTGTGTCGACTCTCAGAGGCAACACTAACAGCTCAGTTGTTTGAAAGTAGAGTTAGAAGTAAGAAAAGATGAGGAAAACCTAACTGAGCAGGAATATGGAACAGGCATGTTCTGAGAGTATGTATAGTTTAAAAAGAATGGTGCTTAATCTTTGATCGTGATTTCCCAAAACCTCAATTTTTCATAATTTAGGTGCATTTTTCTCAGAAACTATAAAATATATTGATAAAAAAATTTTAGTGCTTATTTGTTAATGTTCCCTGAACACATTGATCTAACTTTTATATTCGTGTGATTTATAAAATGGAGGGAAAATAAAATTCAGTCCTTAAAAATTTTGTCTTTTTTTAACATAACTAAATAATTTTTCATGTGCGTGGTATAAACTATGTATGCTTTCTATTTATTTTATATTATAAAACTGTGCCTTATGTTATTTAGGAAAAAAATTCATGCCTATAGCTATAAATTCATACAAGGAACCAAGATCTGAAATACAGGGTGTAATACTTTATTCAGGATACACAGAGTGTCTTATGCGCATTTTGCAAGGAACTTTATTAACTTAATGTAAATATTATACAGTCGTTAAATGCACACATCCTTATACTATAATGATACTAAATTTCAATTTCTTGCAATGTTTAGTTTTTTGTATATTTATATTCGTGTCTGGGTAAAAATAACCTCCCAGTGCCCTTAACTTAATTATCCAGCTGTATTGATCTTTGCTTCTTAAATCACCGATGTCCATTTTTAAGGACGGTTTCCAAGAGGAGCTGAACAGTATCACGATTAAGCGTGCTCCTTTCAGAGGAAATCACCAAAGCCTCCTTAATTCTCCGCTCCCAGTAACTGTTGCATATTGCCAAGATGGTCGTCTCCCGAAAATTGGCTCTGTGGTCGTTATCAAAACAATGCTCCGCCAGCCCAGACTTCTCAGGTTGCATTAAACGAATGCTTCGTTCATGTTCGATTATTCTGGTGGCGATGGTCCTTCTGGTTTGTCTATATACGGTGTCCCACATTCACATAGAATGCGGTACACTCCCGGAAATCTTCAGGTCATATTTTAATTTTTTATGTATTTCCTTCTTGTATAACTACGAGATCGTCTGCATATGCTAAAATTTTAATTTCAGTTTCTCCAATACGAATACAAAATGGTACTTTCGCTTTACATCTATTTAAGATGTCCAAATGAATATTAAAAAGAGTGGTGACAATATACACTTGTCTTAAGCCTTGATTTACTAGTAAAATTCTATAATACTCAGCGATTTTTGAGAAAATAAACTTCAAAATGTTATCCATATAATGGTTAGCTTGGTGTAGGATATTTCTTCAAAATCCTTGAAAGATAGAAGACTTAACCAATTTCGTACTTAACCAACCTTTCGTTTTTAGTATATGTTGTTCACAGACACAGTGTGTTCAGTAAAACCTCAGTATGAAATTGTTGGCGGGAGTGCAGTATCTTCTCTATCTATTAGCCCGCCTCGGTAGCGTAGATGGTAGCATGCCTGTCTCACGTTCAAGAGGTCCCCAGTTCGAATCTCGGTCAGGGTGAGTTACCTGGATAAAGTTTTTCCGGGATTTTCCCTTATACGTAAAAGACGAATGTCAGGTAACTCTAAGCTCCATGTACCCTGGACTTATTGGAGCATCATTTCACCCATTTCATTCTCCTTCCGTTATTACTTAACCTTGGAGGACGTAAGAGTTAAAAAAAGGTATATCTCTATTTATTATATAGGGAAAGTAAAAATAAATTTACCGAAAGCTATAACTATGAAATAAAACATACTCAGATGGGGTTGAAAAATTATGTGTACGAAAAGCTTAGGTAAGAAATACTATGTTCAGATTAAGGTTATTGTACAAGTAACAAAGTCCAAAATGTATATGAGAATCAAAGAGATGAAGCAGGATTATGGAGGAGCCTTACTCGTCCTTGAGGCACGTGTTTGAACCAGTTTGACGGTCATGTCAAGCTCAAGGTGCCAAGGGGGTGGCAATAACCGGTTTGCCTTCTTATTGTACAGCTACCGAATAACAAGAGCAATTCTTTGATCATTTGGAAGCATACAACGTTTAATGTGGACAAATGTCCGACAAAAAGACATCAAGATGTTACCACATATCTTACAAAAGCACTAGTGATGCCCATTTTCAAATTTAGCCTTTGACATAAATGCCATCACAGAGCTAGTTTATTATCTAGACAGGTTCATCTGTTGCAGACACTGGGTCGTTTTGGACTATCTAAAGTGTTACTTAAAGGTTAATTTCTGTCCATGACGCACAAGCTAACTTTCCACTAGATTTTATTGCAACTATTTTGCTATCATTATTTTCACTACACAGTTTCCATTTATCTACTTCTTCACTTAAAAGTATAGGTAATCATAGCCTGCCTATTCCGCCTTCAAATATCTTCAGACATCTTCTTTTAGGTCTACCCATTGATCTGGCATTATTTATAAATGTTCTTTACACTGTTGATTATTATATTTGAATATATCGTTCAGATTAAATACTTTTTAATTCTCGTATTTCTTCACTTTCATGTCACCCAGCTTATGCAACTTTAACCCCTCTCTGAAATTTTTAAGGGTATGTATCTTTCTTTATTGGCTATCATAATTGCACAAAGTTTATTTCCGGATGGTATAACAGGTAAAGCCACAACTTCAAACTATTTTAGTCTTGTTCCTCTCTTAATTTGGTTTTAAGACACTCAGGTTAATTATTCTACAGATTTTTGGACTTTAGTTAATTTTAGGTATATATCATAATTATTATCATACCCATTATCATTCTTAAATAAAAAAATGGTTCACTTTTCTATAATTTGGTTATTGTTATTCAAATTGATTGTTTGCCTCGAAGTGTCAATAGTTTTTTTTGTAGTGGATATTTTCATATTAAATTGGTCGCAGATCTGATTTGGCTTAAAACTATACAGTTACACTTATTAAATTTATTAATATCAACTGCTAGTGTACAGCTAATAGACGCGTGTCATCACAATTTTGGCAACTGTAGGTGCAATTGAATTTAAAGAAAAAAACTGCAAGAGCTTATTTTGATCTTCGTAGACCTTTCTACCTTTTAGCAGTTGCACTTAATTCCTTCCTGCCATGTATTTACAGAAGTAGATAGACTAATACGCAATTGTAAGACTAGTTTGTTTTATGCTGCAATTCCATAAAAGATATGCGAATGCAACACATCAGATTTACGTAAGATATGAAGAAAACTAGGTAACAATTTAACGTGTTATTTAAATGTTCTAAACTGTCGTCTTTACTTACAGTTTTATTGAATTGTTTAAACATTGGTTGGGCATTCCTCAATGAAAATGATGTAACCGTAAAAGCAAGCTATTGTCATTTGTTGCATTGTTTAATTAATTATTTGGGAACCTCTATCTGAATCAAATATTTTAAGAGGACAAATAAAACATAGTTTCTTGCAGCATTTCTGTATAATTTTTCTTCAGTGTATAATTTGACATTAGGCTGGCACAAGGATAAATTTTAATAATTCATTTATAATAGTAGGAAACTTTTTCCACCTACACTATTATACTGGGTCAGTAAAGGTATGGAACAACGTCTGTCAAACCGCTGTTGCAAATATATGAAGTTATTTTTCTAGAAAAGCTGTAAGATATTAATATATCAACATGCCCTCACATTACTATGCTTACAAATAAAGTGGGTTTATTTTTATTTTGGTGGCAACTGAATGTGTACGAGCGAAGGAAGACGCATATGTTTTGAATTAAACAATACAGTAGGTACTTCAATATGTGGCTTTGGATTGAACAAATACAGACAAAACATAAGCTAATTAGGACAACAATGCATACTTCATTGCAAAATCTTCCTGAAAGTAATTGGTCATGGCACAACTTATAGAAAGACAACGGATGGAAATTATTGTGATAGGAGGAGGACCCGAGAAGAGGTTTGTGTGTTTTTAAATGAATCCAGAACGAAGGATTACTCATTCTAAGGTAAGCAACATTTTGAAAAAATCAGTGTAACTGTAAATGAGAGTACCAGTTAAAAAGAGATTTAGGACGCCTTAGGAAAAGATGGGAATAGTTGATGGAACGCGAAGATGGAGCAGGCAGGAATGTCTAATCCGTGAAGTGAAGAAGAAGAAGAAGAAGTAGAAGAAGAAGAAGAAGAAGAAGAAGAAGAAGAAGAAGAAGAAGAAGAAGAAGAAGAAGAAGAAGAAGAAGAAGAAGAAGAAGAAGAAGAAGAAGAAGAAGAAGAAGAAGAAGAAGAGGAACTGAAAGTGTTACGAATAAAGCAAAGTCTGGAAGGCCAAAACGAGTTACAGATGGTGATAAAGCTCTTTATGTTTTATTATCAGTGGAAGAAAACCCACATTTATCTACTCGCCTATACATTATGGAAGACAGGCAGTGAAATACCTAAATCATGAATTTACAGGAAGCCAGATTCGCAGAAGAGGAAATATTGAATGGCTGCCAAGATCTCCTGACCTGAACCCTCTAATACATAACATGTACTAATACATTCAAATTACAGTTCAGAAAAGCATTTACCTGTACGTTCCGGGACCTGAGGACCAAAACAAATGTGTTGTCATTAAAATTAAGGTCGCGTCCTGAACACAATCACAGTAATATGAAAACATTCTGATATCTTACAGCTTTTCTAAGAAAACATCACTTCACAAAACTGTAACAATAAAGTTACAAACATATCTTCTACACACCCCTTAACCTTTACTTAAATTATTGAAATTTATTCAATATCACCTTCTGGCATCTCATTTAAAATTGTGTTGGTGGAGCTATTAAATTTTGAGAAGTTATTTCTCATAGTTTTGGGCCATAATACTCAGATATGGTATATTACACATAGAAACGATTGCTATTTTAGTTGTAATTTTAATATTTTTAAGAACCCATTACTGCCATAGAGTCATTAATTTTAAAATCGATTGCACGCATGTACATCATGGATGTCTGTCTGGCATATTGAATGCGTGAGTTACCTGTAATAGTTCATTACTCTTCTTCATTCTCCTCTTCCTGCTCGTGCTTTATCTTGTGCACGATCTTCTCTTAGTTTGAAGTGTACTCTACTATTTACATAACCACACTCTTGTCGAGGCGGGGTAGAAAAGAAAGCGAAATTTATGCATAATCTTTGTTAATTTGTTTGGCTTCGTAACCCTGTACGTCTTAAATCAACTTCTGGGTACCAAGCCGCTATGTTCTCTTGAATGAGAAATCTACTTAATGGATAAAAGCATAACTGCTTAACTTTTTATTTTCACTGCCAGGAATAAAGAATATTCACAATTTTTTTTGACAACGCACCTTTACTCATCCTCATAATTTTGATGGTTCTTCTCAAAATAGTCTCCCCTGAATGCGATGCACTTGTCCCAGCGTTTCTGCAAGTCTTCAAAGACATGCTGGAAACTATTTTTGAGAGATCCTTCAAAATCGCCTACGCAGCCTTCACTACTGCCTTAGATGTTGGATAATGCCTCCCACGAAGGCGTTTCTTCAAGTTAGAGAGTGCAAAAAAGTCACATTGGGCTAAATATGGGCTATAGGGAGGGTGAGGGATACTCTTCACGTTGATTTTTGCAAGATTTTTGCAACATTGGTAATATGCGGCCGAGCATTATCGTGGTGCAGCATCCAGCCTGCTTCAGGGAAATGTTTTCTTTTGCGCCTGATATGAACTTGGAATGTTTTCAGGACATCCCTGTAGTATTATCCAGTCACTGATGTGTGTGCAGGTACAACATGCTGATAAACCATACCATGAATATCAAAGAATGAGATGACCATAACTTACCCAGCATAAGCAACCACTTTTGCTTTTTGGGGGGTTGGTGATGAAGGAGATTTCCACACTGAGCTTTGCTGTTTGCTCTCAGGATAAAAATTATATAGCCAAGTTTCATCAGCAGTGATTACTTTTGAAAGAAACTCCCGATCTTCCTCTAACATAAACTTAAACTGCATGCAGACCTGCATGCGAATGTCCGTTTGTTCGGGAACCCATCGCGCACAAACACGTCTCATATGTAACGTTTCTGTCACCAACGTGTGGGTGGCACCCAATGAAGTGTTCGGTATTTCAGAAAGTGATCTTAATGTAATTTTTCGATCCTCTCTCACAATGGTAGCAACAGTGTTGATGTTTTCTTCCGTAAGAGCAGTAAGTGGAGCACCAGGTCCACCTTCCTTTGAAATTGACTGTCTGCCCTCTTTAAACATTCTAAGCCACCTTCGAGCTATGCTGTAGAGAAAAACAGACTCTCCATAGGCCTCTTGTAACATTGTATAGGCCTCAACTGAAGATTTGTTGAGACGAAAGTAGAATTTCAAAGCCACATATTGTTCCTCACGTGTTACCTCTGTAGCGGTAGGCGATACTGAACATGTGTGAGCTTACCTGGTTCTCACAGGCGGGAACCAGGAGTACCAACAATGAAACTACTACGGTATTTTTGTTTCACTCAAGCTAACAGAATATAATAAGATGGAATTTTAGTGCGAAAAACTATGACCGTAAAAAATTATTATTATTCTTTATTGAACGGCCCTCGAATTAGTTAAAGGAAGTTCTGTGCTCCGCCCAGAAATACAATACCCAGATTTTACAGGAAATAAAGGTTTTTGGAGACCCTGAATCCAAAAGAAAAGGAAAACAATTTCAGAAAACGTCTTTGTTAAATGTGACTATCATAGGCGAAAAACAAAATGTCTAATAAATACAGAACTTAGTATTTACGTTCAATATCCCCAAAGTTCTGGCACGAAATTTTCCAAACCTTTTTTTACATAGAAGACTTTCGAAATTCTGTTCTTTCCTAAAGGGTAAGAAATAACTGGGATTTAGATATCATATACTTCAGATATTTATATAAAAATAATATGTTAACCTTGAATTTCCTAGAAATTTATCCCTTTAAAACGCACAACTGCTTTCAAATAATTCGGCTACTGTATGTACATCTATTTTAATAAATCGTATGACACGTTCTTGAAAATTGAGAACAAGGGGCGTAAAGTGTGCTTTTCTCACATGGATTACTCTTCAGTTGACATAAGCAAAAAAACTTAAGTACACAGAGAGGAATATAACAGTATATAATTTCCTAATCTAAATTATAATGGACCAATTTATGTGTAAAATTCGTAAATGTGACAAAATGGACAGTCTTAGTGGTAATAATGCATTAGTAACTACACCACTTCAATGTCTGCTTCAGAAGATACCTCCAGAATAAATAATATGGTTGTTATACATTTCTGTCCTGCAGCTAACTCATTCCTTACTAAGCTCTAAGAGGTTGGGTCACTAATTATGTTTCCTTGGGCGTGTTATAAAAATCAGAATATAATTTATTAATATATTTTACGTTAACCCTGTGTGTTGTCAAATGAACGAGATCGCTGATTCCTTCATGTTTACATCTCGAAATTTGTTTCAAGCCAGTAAAAGAAGCTAGATTATATAGGAATACAAATTAAATAATGCTGGTCCCTTAGCTCAGTCGGTAGAGCACCTGCCTGCCGTGCCAGGGGCTCCGGATTCAATTTCCGGCGGTGGGGTTCATTTTCTCTGCGATCAAGATAATTCCTCATTTTTCCCAGTCGGAAGTATGAATGAGTATGCGAATGTTTTGCGTGATCTAATTATTAAAACCCAACTAATACGAGTTAAGACATTCGATATATTCCAATCTAAAGGGGCCACCGATATACCATTGGAGTTAAATGCGGGGTATAAATGGAACAAATAGTGATTACGTTTGAAAGAAACTCCGGATCTTCCTCTAACATCAACTTTAACTGCATGCAGCCCTGCATGCGAATGTCCTTTTGTTCGGGATTCAACAGTCTTGGAAACCATCGCGCACAATCACGTCTCATGTGTAATGTTTCCGTCACCAACCTGTGGGTAGCACCCAATGAAATGTTCAGTATTTCAGAAAGTGATATTAAGGATTCGTCGATCCTCTCTTCTAGTGGCAGCAGCAGTGTTGATGTTTTCTTCCGTAAGAGCAGTAAGTGAAGCACCGGGTCCCCCTTCCTTTAAAATTGATTGTCTCCCCTCTTTAAACATTTTAAACCACCTACGAGCTGTGCCGTAGTGAAGAACAGGCTCTCCATAGGCCTCCTGTAACATTGTATAGGCCTCAACTGAAGATTTGTTGAGAGGAAAGCAGAATTTCAAAGCTGCATATTGTTCCTCGCGTGTTACCTCCATTGCAGCGGTAGGCGATACTGAACATGTCTGAACTTACCTGGTTCTTACAGACGGGAACCGGGAGTACCAATAATGAAACTACTATGGTATGTTTGTTTCACATTAAACTAACAGAATATAATAAGATTGAATTTTAGTGCGAAAAATTATGACCGTAATAAATTGTGATCGATCATTTTTTATTGAACAGCTCTCGTACATAAGCATTTAATTTAGCGCAGTGTTTATTAGTGTAATATACAATGAATCCGGAAGGATTTAATTGTTTGTATTATAGTATGTTCAGAAGTTTACTGTTTTATACAGTAAAGGGTGGGTAATGAATGATCTGAGAGAGTGCAAAGGACAAGTAAATAGGGCAATAGCGTACTAGATGGTCACTGGGCAGCTGGAAGATCAGTCACAACGTAATTTCCCATCATCCGTACTCGTAACCCCTAATCTTCTGTAATGTTCGATTGGCGATATGATATTACGGAAGACGATGAAAGAAAAAGAGTAGTACAACATCTGACAATTTGTATTTAAAGTCTAATGCACATTTTCTTTTCTTTTGTTCCTTTTGAATGTACAAACTTAACCACATTTCACAATCTGAATTTAAATGAGTCCTTATTTCACGCTTCGAAAATCCTGAGCTGCTTCCTTTAAGCAACTTAACAGTAACATAAAAATAGACTTAATTTGTGCTTCATAACTGATGACAAGTTGCTCAACCATACCAGAAGTTTTATCGTGTGAATCTGGAAGATGCAGCACATAAAAGCTAAAAGGGCGTTGTATTCATGAGTGACATTTACGACACTCTTTCTCTCCGTGAAGGTCCCTTGCATCTTCCGCTTGACTTTACAAAGGAAACACTGAGAAACAAAAACAGAGTGTACCCATAAAGCTCATGGGAACGGCTTTGCAAGACACGTGTATATCTCATTAATTAATCAGCGAAAAGAAAGAAAGAAAAACAAAACAATTAACATGTTTATTCTATTGTTGAATAATGCCACTGGTTGTTTGAGAAAGATCTGTGTCTTTTACATCCAAGCCAGTAACAATGTCAGTATAATTAATAAAGCTGGCAATTAGAACTTGAGTTATCCTTCAGAATTTGAAGACAGATTTCGAATTTTTCTCATAAGAAGGAATAGAGTTTATCGAAATATTTCCAAAAGCTATTTCATAAAGAGGTTTCCGATATTTTCATACATGTTTGTAGCAGTTATTTTTATACTTCATTTTCATAGGAATAGTCAAATAAATAATACTAATATTTTATAATAAAATAAAGAAGTGATGTAAAGTGGGTAATGGTGTAACCATGGCAGCGGATCATGGTGAATTGTTGAATACTTTAAAACATTTTGTTCTTCTGTTTCTGAAATTATTAGGGGTAAAACGTATATTTGTCTATCCGAATGTGTGCAGAAACAATTTTGTGTATGCATCAAAGATGTATAAGTAGCGTGTACGAAAGAAAAAAAATAGCTCATCGTGGTTGGAAAAAGACTACATGAATAATATTTGTGATTGTTTCAAAGAATTTAAAAAGTACGAGAAAAGTATTATTCATTCTTTAAAATTACTAGTACCATCTTTATCAGGCCCGCAAACCGTGATCCTGGGATAGAAAAGGAACTCATCGCTCAACGATTATAAATGCGCCTAATTATCCAGAGTTCCAGGAGAAACTCCTAGATTTATTCAAAGGTGAGAAATTAATCTACAAACACCATCATCTAAACAAATTACGTTTCATGTTGTCACATGATATATTGCACCATTCAACTTGATACCGAAATTAAAGTATTGCAATAAGTAAAGAATCCTGATGGATTTCAAAGGAGTCTTATATGTTTGTTACGACACGAACAGGTGTAGTTGGTTGAGTTGTTTAACAAAAGACACGGGAGAAAAAGGGTTTTCTTATTAAGAATCCTGAATGGATAGCACTTGACTTTGTTTGTAAAGGTATTCTTCGGACCATTCATAATGGCATGTCAAAGTAGCCACAAAGGGAATCTTTGGTTGAATAATGGGCTTTGAAGCAGAAACCTCAGGTTCCAAGAGGGAAAAGATAACTAGAAACTAATACAACAGTAGAGATCATAAATAAGCATAATGGGAATAAAAAGGGAATAAATGATATAAGAAACAAAGTTAAAAAGAATATTCAAAATAGCAATATAGTATAAATGAAGGAAAAATGGGACAGGTGTTGCTTCTGGGCACATAGACAAGGCAGGAAGCAGAACAATAGAACCGACATCAAGACGCCAGTAGGGTATGCGAAGGATAAGGAAAACTCAGCCAAGCATGATAGAATACCGTTATGACGCTGAGAGGTCATACAACCCAGAGGGGCGGAGAATAGTACTGATGCATAGGAAAGACATACGGAGGTGACCAATAAGAGAAACTTAAAGATATAAACCCTGCCAATAAAATGTAGAGTAAACCACGTGATAGGCGTAAAATAGGAAAGGAATAGAAAATGGGCGGTGATAGGCGAGAAAAGCTAGGATAGAAGCTGAAAATACGACAGGGAAAGAGCGTTACTTTTGTGCTGAATACGACGGAGAGAAGACGTGTTATTGGAAGGTTACTCTGGGGAGAAGACGCGCTATTACGATAAAAGTAGGATCAGATGTCGCAGTCCGACTTAGAGTTATGGTCTTGAAGATAGTGCAAATATAGGGAATAACAAGGGAGTTCGCGAAGCAACGTAAAAACATCGTATAGGGGAAAGGAAAATTAGGAAGACAACGCAAGTGTTAGCAAGAGAGCTACGAGAGCCAGGCTAAAGAAAAATAAAGGAATTGAGAGACGGTCAACACGACTTTTCATAACCGAACCCTGAGAAAGAGATCCCAGCTCACCGACGATTAGACAAAACACCCACCTTTCCACCTCACCGTCAAACCTTTCACACTCCATCCCTAACCAAGCACACAATAGGACAACGAACCGAAAAACAACCCACACCAGCTTCCAGAAAGAGAAAGCTATACACCCACGGGCTGCTGTGACCAGTAGGGACTTTCAGTTCGTGGCTGGCAAGCCATTAAGAAAGTCCACGGTTTGTAGCCGATTAGGGCAGTCAACTTCTTCTGTCTTGGTCGAGGACAGACCAGAAGTGATGAGAAAAGATATGTGTCGGTTTATACGTGAGTAATTAAGTATTATCCAATAATAAGCATTCCGCCTTCATTAACTTTTAACAGTGATATTGGTAATACTTAGTCGACAACTTCAAGTTTAATGTAATGATAATCGAAGCAGTCATTAAACCAGCTTGAAACGCGCATTCCAGTGTCATTAAAACTATCCTTCTCACACATATCCACGCATACCCTGTGAGAAAACTTATTGCTCTACCCTGAGCTAAACACCAGACTACTGAAGCACATTTGAAGTTTACGTTTTACAAACTATCACTGTTAATGAAGAAATGTGTGTATAGTATTGCCAAATAAATTGGCATCTGGAGTTTTCAAATAGCAAACTAAGGAGTAATTCACTTACTCTTTTATGATGCTTCCAATCCACCTCACACCTGGCACTGGTGACTTGTTTACGGTGCCTAATGGTGCCTAAGTGCTTGAGGTTCAAGACAATATTTAAAACCCTTACTGGAATAGACTCGTTCACTAGTTCCAAAGTATTTTTCACGTGCCAAATTGTTTGGCGACAATTATAGTTCCTACCAAAAATTTAAGGACATCCATTAACATTTTCAAAACTTTCATTTTAAGAACATGTAACATAATACATTATTACATATTTATTACCAATTGCTCCAAATTTACATTGCACTTGTTTTTAATATTTTATTTCTCCTCCTTTAGCTTTCAAACACAGTTTCATTGTTTTGGGCCTTGGCCAACCACTTCGTTCCATGTCTGTAACTCTGCCGCTTTTCTTATATTTCCCTACTGTCTGTGCCATAGAAGTTTTACTTATTCCCAATTGAGTTGTAATATCTCTGTATGACTTGCCGCACTTGTGCATACCAATTATTTGCCATTTTACATCCTACTTTACACTTTTCTTTCCCAGTTTTAGTTAACAGTCACTTTTCTCACTAGGAAAAAATGACAGCTGCTACACAACTAGATGTTGTGGCATGTATAACAAGCCAAACCAAAGACCATTAATTGTTTCACTTTACACTATAAACATACACCATTCCAGCTTCGCTGGTTCATTCATTTTGGGTAGGGGTAGCGATATTTAACATTTTTAAATCAGAAATTTAGCATTTTATTTTTACATTTAGCATTTATACATCTGCAATTTAGCATTTTATAGCATTTTGAAGAAAAAAGTTTAATTTCAGATAATTTTAAATGATGAATATGAACATTATTTATATAAGATTTTTTCCCTTGTTCCATTTATACCCCGCCTTTAACTGCTATGGTCATATCGGCGGCCGTTCTCCTTTGGAACATACTGAAGGTGTTAACTCGTTATCTTTGTTTTTTTTAATCATTACATCACGCACACATTCACACTCTCATTCATACTTCCAGACTCTGGGGAAGATGGGGAATTATTTTGGTCGGAGAAAAATCCCCACCCCCATCGCCGGGAATCGAACCCGGGACCCCTAGCACGGCAGGCAGGTGCTCTACCGATTGATATATGAGATTTAAAACCCATTTATGGAGGGTTATTAATGACAGTGAGTTAAAGTGCATAAAGTGTCAATTTATTTTAAATTAATATAGGTTAAAGCAAATTTAAATTATGAAAATGTTTGCTACCGCGCCGTGGTTAAGTGGTTAGATCACTTGGCTCTCACCGAGGGTTTGACCACAGGTGACCGCAAAAGTGAGACTTATGGGGGACAATATGACGCTGGTCTTTCGGTTTCCCCCACCAGCATTCCCATAATTGCTCCATCATATTTCCTTTCATTCATCTCGCCCTCTTTCTGCCACCCACTTCCCTCAGCCTGACACCAGGCATTGGGCTGATCACCCATCAAGGATTCTCTGTCACTGATCCAGAGATTCCGTTCCTCAACGCGCATAAGGATTAAGAAGAACAAGAATACCCTGACACCACATAGTGGTATAAGAGGGTAGTTAAAGAAGAGGAAAAAATATTGCACTGAAACTTTACCAAAAACGGATAAGTTATACAATGTTAGATGGACAAGTACTTTTAGTTTGTACAAAAGGTTGGGTTTAGACAAATGAAAATCAGTAGTTTAAAACAATTTATGTTTTTACATCTGGGTTTATTTCTGGAAAGATTTTATAATCACAGGGCACCTAACGCCCTGGAAAATTTTGAGTAAATAAAGTTGCCTTTCTGAAACAAATTCAGATAGTGTCAAGTATATGAATGTCCATATTTCCTCGTCAGAACTATTTAGTACCATGATTCAGATATGCAACACAAGTAATGTGCTTCTTAAAGTAGTATTCATAAAAATAAAATACATTCTCATACACAGAACTTTTAGAGTCTTTTCGGAATTCAAGGGATCCGGATAAAGAATCGGTATCAACTTTTGGAATAGAGTACAGAATCTTTTCTATGTACTCTGTAAGTACTGCATAGAAAAAAGGAAAGAACATTACATAACAATGCCATATTGTGAACAACTTTATTTTCGATTGAAGTCGAGCCACAGAAGTTAATTTCCATCATTTAATTTCTCCTTGTATTAGGAAAACATTAAGAAGCCGCTATCATGGTGGCAAACTTTGGAGTCTGCAACTGAAGAGATATGACAAGAAGAATGTATCTCTTACGTTTTTAATAAATCAATATGATAGAGCGTATGCTTTATTCAAAAGTTGCAGACTAGCCGAAAAAATGCAGTGAAGAAATAAGGGAATACCCCGTAAGAAATCTTATGCTTAGCTCTCCCTAATACCCTAACCGAGGTTCAAATTCCAGACGTCTTGGATGTAACGCACTCACGTTAATACCACTTCACGGAGGCGAGTTCAGGCTTTATTTGATAACAGAGTGACTAAATACAGTAACACATTATTGAGACAAGTTTTCTAAAACAATATTTCTAAACTTTTATATAGGAAGCTCCCTGTAAAGGATTTTCGTGAAAACCTTAACTTATGAGAAAACAAATGCTTAAGTATTTAAATTAGAGGGAGGTTCCAGAGGAATCGAGTACAACTGTACTGCTAAATGTTAATATGCATCCCAAGACTCGTATAGGATATCGCTCCCGGGAGAAAAAAAAAAAGAAATAATTCGACCCTTAAGGTAAGAAAGTTAATATGGTACTTGACAGCTAATTTGTATTTGTTCGGTAGAGTCCCGCCTTCATGCAACCGACGTTGCTTAAACACATGATTCCCACCAGGTTGTAATGTCGCACTGCATGACGTTCAGCTAAACAATTGGTAGTAAGGATTTAATGGGTTTCTGGAGGAGGTTTACACAATCACTTTCCCTCCTGGGTTAAAGGGAAATACCCAATGTGCCTCCATCTCATAGGGTGTTTGTGCTTTTATTGTCACACATAAAGATTGCATGATTGTGGATAAGTGATGTGATTTTTAGCATTTTGAAATAGGAAGTTTCTCATTTTAATTTGAACATTTCCATTTGTAACGTTTGTGAATTTGTAACTTAGCATTTTGTATACTTTTGAAGAAAAGTATCAGATATGTTGCATTAATCACCATAAGCGGATCCTTTGAAATAGCATGAATATGAAATTAAAATCACACAAATATTACACACCGAGATAAAAAAGAGTTATTTGAAGTTTGAATATGTTAAATAATTAAGATCAATATAATAATTTTACTAAAATGTTTAGGGGTTATAGCGATTGTTTAATTGCATTGACTGTAAAACCTGAATTTGTGATGTGAAGCTATTTGTATTACAGCAGTTGATTTGGACATTAAGAAATTAGTGTTTAAATAACCACGCCAGTTAGAATGGCAAAACATAACCAAAACAATACGTTTTGTACCTGGTCTCATTGTTCAGTCGGTAGAGCACCTGTCTCCGTGCTGAGGGTCCCGGTTGCGATTTCCGGCGGTGGGGGTGAGGGTCTTTCTCCGACCAAGACAATTCCCCATCTTCCTCACACTCTGGAAGTATGGATGAGAGTGTGAATGTGTGCGTGATCTAATGATTAAAACCCAACGAATACCAGTTAACACCTTCGATATGTTCCCAAGAAGAACAGCCGCCGATATGACTATTGGAGTTAAAGACGAGATATAAATGGAACAAATAACAAAATACCTTTTGTCATATTGTATGTAACAAGAGGCTACATTTCAACAAGATACATTACTATACATTTTGCAAATTTCGCTAACTGATACCTACAGCTTTTGATCTGAGATCTCAAGAATAGATAGCTATCTAATAAACGTTGGTGAGTCACACTGTCACTATCCCCTATTCAGTGATTTAGTTGGAACAAAATATTTACAGGAACTCACCTTATTAATTCAACAATTTCCAAATGAACTCTTACTGGATGTCAAAATCAGCGGCAAGGTTTACAAGGTTCGATATTAGTTCGCTAGAGTACACTCGTGACGTTTCAGCGCTATGTGTAGATTACAAACGATTTTCTTACTGAATGCAAAAATGCTACGTCATTCTAAAGCGGGAAAATATTTTCCGGAACGGCGTTCCGGCCCGTTCCAGTCCAACTAAACCATTGCCCTATTGTTAAAATATTCTTGTCTACTTCAATCTTTATCACTCAGAGTAATTGGCAATGGGGATGGCTCGCTCTAATACGGGATGATGCAGACATAGTCTTGCGCATGAACTGTGTATACCATAAAATAGACAGTGATGTTTTTTGTAATTTACGTCCTCCAACGTTAAGTAATATCGAACGATGAATGGAATGGGTGAAATGATGCTCAAATGAGCCCGGAGTCCATAGATCTTAGAGTTAGCCGACATTAGTCTTACAGGACAAGGGAAAACCCCGGAAAAACTTATCCAGGTAACTCACCCTAATCGAGATTCGAACTTAGGACCTCTTGAACGTGAGGCAGACATGCTACCACCACGCTACCGAGGCGGGCAGACAGAAATGCAAGAGATCATTGATAATGCTGTGCGGGAGGACAAACTGATTATTAGTTTTCCAAATAATACATTATGGGAAAAAAACTGGGTACTAAGAGATTTATCTTCTGACCAGGCTTGGGGTATAGTGATGTTGCTTTCAACTTTTGTTAATAAACCTCTAATAATTCAACAACTGCAACACACTATACATTAAATTACAAAAGTTATACACTACCAAGATGAAATACAAAGCCGTCAATATCATTAGAGTGTCCTTCGTCACAAACTTTCTATCAGGATTGGTACCATTATATGACGTTAGCTTTTTTAAACTTTATGAGCACTATGAGATCCAGCTTAGTCCATCTAGCTTACCTGGTAGACATAATGGGTAAACATTAACTGTGACACCATACGAATTGAAATAACATTTCCATGCAGTGGTCATATTTTGAAATATCTGGTACGTTACCATCATATAAATGTTTCTACTTTGTATCATTTATTGGTGTCTATACAAACAATTTTCCGAAAGTGAGCTACCATTTATTTTTCTTTAACAGTGATGAACCGTTGTATAGATAGCAGAATTAAAACACGTTTCTTTATAGAGATACTGTCTCATAGGTAATGTCGTTTTTTTTAGAAAAACGATTATTTGAAATGTGTTCTGACAAGCAGTCAACTAATTTTCAAAGTATAGATCATTATATTCTATGGTCTTGAGCCATCGTTTAGCGAAGTTTATTATCCCAGTATCTGGTACGAGTATCTGGTTTTTGATGCAAATAATTCGGTGACACCCATTTGCACTGCTTCAATGTTGTCGAAGTTTCTTCCACGTAAAAAAATGTGCCAAGATCAAAAAATATAATAATCTGAGGATGCAAGATGAGGGCTGTGTGGAGGGTGTACTAGAAGTGGGTTCCTCCCAATTCCTGAACATATTCCATGGTTGTCTGAGCAGTATTGGATATTGCATTGTCCTGTTGCAATACAACACTATTTCAGTTAACTGATGCTCGCTATCTCCATCTCAAAATTTCATGAACTCGTTTCAGTTGCTGAGAATAAAGATCCCCATCAAGCGCCCGCTCTTCGGAACAAACTACAACAGAATAACGCCTTCAAAATTCCACCAGACACACAACATTCCTTTGGGACAGAACTGATTTATTTTAACGATGATTTATTTTGACAGGTTGGCGGGGATCAAGCCACTGTTTCGAGACATAGGGTTTCCGTAAATACCCATTTTTCATTACAAATAAAAATTCTTGTGAGAAATATATCATTCATAGGATTACGGATAAGCTGGCGACAGATATCCATTCTACGTTCAGCCTATTGAGGTGTCAGTTCATGAGGTACAGATCTACAGTTTCTCGCAAAACTAGGCATGTATCCTCAATATTCCATATTATAGGCCTTCCAGAATGTCGCAAATATTTAGCGTTTTCGCCTCCATTGTTGAAATGTTGGAACTATCGTTGTGCCACACGCTCACTAACCATACCTTCTCCTGCCACTTACCATATTCTTCGAGCTGCTGCAGCGGCTTTATATTCTTGTTTCCAGTAATGTTTTAAAATTATTCTTAAGTTCAGACATTGCTATCTCCATTTGGTGATTATTTATTAACAACAGAAGAGTGATACATTCTCGCAATGTACGCAACAGTAGGTATGGCATCCTGTAAATAGCTTTGCCAAACTAAAAAACCCAACATATTTTCCAAAACACCAAAATAAAAGAAATCGACTTTACTTATGAGACCACCTAATAGCTACAAAAGGAATAGGAATATTCATATATTTAAGCACTAGCCGTTACAAGCTGCCCTTAAAAGTCCTCAATGTTTCCATGTACCCGTGGGAAACAATCGAATCTCGAAAGAACTTTGAAAAAATGACAAATATCGAGAAGGCCATGGAGTATGAAATAGCCGAAAACTCGACATTTATAAACCTGACACGGCTGATCACCCGTGAAACCTTGATTAAATGACTAAGTATTGAACGTTTTGCACGTTAATATCGGATATATTAAAAGTGGTAAAGGGCACAAAAAATTGTGCAGTGTATGGAGATCTTAATTTTCTGTGCTGCATTTTCTCATCTGTCGTTTGACATTCAACCGTTGTACAAATGCAAAGATATTATGTCGCATTGTATGTGATTATTTAATTTGAGAAAGTTAAAATGTTGAAAGTAGTTTCCATGTAACAGATTTGGGATGGTAGGACTTCTGTTACATCCTTGGCAAATGCTGAACTAATATACCAAATGGTTACTAACCAACTTTTCATCTTTGAATGATGGTTATATACACAGATAAGGAAGGCAAGGACCTTTTAAAAATAAATTTTTTGTTTTGTTTCAAGGAACTGCAGAGATATACGCGGTGTTCAGTTTTAACTGTAATTTTACCGTGCAATAGCATCGCTGATTGAGCGAGTTTATATACGATTGCCCTAGCGGCTTGCGATCATATTAGATGTGTTGACAGTAGCTTTGATAAATCTACCACCAGATAAATATACTATTTAAGAGGTGGGTGTGCCCGCGTAATATAAAGGTGCGTAATTTCGCCCGGTGTCAGATACGATAACTGTTTATAAAAAACTGCATACTGCAATGCAATGCACTGCAAAGCTAATTATGTAGCCATAAAAGTATACCATGAAGAATATACTAAGTGATAAGTCAATGAACACTTATTTCACAATGAAGATCTGTTTTTCTGTTATATTAGACGTAAATGTATATTGTAAATCTGTCACATAAAATAGAAGTATTTGAATTTGATCTCAATTCTTTTCTATCGCTCACAGTTTTCTCACAATGTAACTTCATTACAAACTAGTAAATTAGCAGTGCACCTTATAGGAATGAAAAATAACTTAGTGTTACAATATGTACAAAGCTTTTAGTCTCATGTGTCCATTTCCTTATATTTCATTTCTCTCTTTCCCTTAAACACTGTCTGTATTGCGAGAAGGTATGCTTGAGACCTTTCTGTCATAACATTATTTATTGCTTCTGGATGCAATGGGGACCAGTCACTTTATAGCGTCCAGTGTCTTTCTTTTTATGAGTAACTGATCCTGTAATTTAGAAATGTTTGATGCACCTATAGGTTTTAAAATACCTAAGGATACCAACATTAATAGGCATTTTAATTAAGCGTGAGAATGACAAAAAATTATACCGTATACTGATAGAACGTAGGACGTTTATATTGCAAACAAAAGTGTGTCAATTTGACGGTACCTGGATGCGTTTCACATTACGCTCCGGGGGACTTGTCTGAATGCTGGATAGCGTTGCATAAACTCCTCTATGCAGCGGTTTAAATTAGATTTATATGTCGCACCAATTTTAATGCTCTGTGTTCATATCCAGGGGAAGTAGGTTGTATAGTTACCAGAGCAACCGCACTGAGAGAGCTGTAATTTGCTTACTCTTCTGTAAAAATTACCTCTACTTTGTAGAGGACACTATGATTTCAATATACACAGCCCAGTAAACTATGACGTCATTCTTGCTCAATACCTTCTATTTCTCTACATTCTCTGCATTGTAGAGAAGTTTAAGATAATCTTCTCGCCGTTTCATACAAGTGTATGGTTGTTTTCTAAACGCCCGGTATACGGCTCTGCATGCCAGTGCTACCATATGAGAGGTTTCATTCCCATTTTACTCTAAAAAAAAATAATGGCAATGTTTCGCTTTATCTTCAAATATTTTCAGCAAAATCCTTATAAACTTAAGACTCGCATGGCAGATCACAACTCTTGGAAACCTGTACCATAAATACTAGGATGGAAATACGTATGTGTATGTGTTTAGGGCGAGATCACTTTTCTTTCCTGAAGCAGTTGCCGAGGATTCTCTTGAACTTGAACCAGGGACAACAGCCGCAAAACCTTGAACGATCCTGCGGATAATGAACTCTTGATCATCCGGTTTAGAAGACAAGGTTGCTAACCTTTGCATCTTTGCATAATTCTGGCATGCGGTTTTCCCTAAGAGAAAGTTGAAATTCATATCCATAACAAATATTTAGTACATTATCGCAACTAGCGTTCATTTTCGACAGATATATCTCCTATGGGAGCTAAATAGGGTGTCGTGATTCAGTAATCTGCAAATTAACTTTGGTAACAAATGGCTGTTAATGCTGAGAAAAAGATGCCCACGTTTTTTCTTGGAGAAAAGCAATTAGGTTGACGTATTTTTGCAATCACAGATCAGAGATAAATCCAAGCTTAGTTCTTTGGAACACCGCACGGATTTCAAGCCCTCTTTTCGTCCTCCAAAATCTATAAATTTGTAGATGGTGCTGCATATAAATTGATGGTTTCAGGAATTTAATAACTTTGTTATTTTTAATTCTATGTAGTTACAAAAACTAGAAGCCCGCCTTGATAGCGTAGATATTAGCGTGTCTGCCTCACGTTCAAGAGGTCCCGAGTTCGAATCTCAGTCAGGGTGAGTTACCTGGATACGTTTTTTCTGGGTTTTTCTCTTATCCGGATAGACGAATGTTGGGTAACTCTAAGCTCCATGGGCCCCGGAATCATTTAAGCATCATTTCACCCATTTCATGCATCGTCCGATATGACTTACCTTTGGAGGACGTAAATTACAAAAAAAAAAAAAAAAAAAAAAAAGCAACTAGAAGACGTTACCAAAATTAGAAATAAAAATGATACTTAAGTAACTATCCATGTTAAATCAAAACGAATAAAGCTATTTTTTTAAAAATGTTGGTGTGTATGATTGTGCTTGTATTTGTATTCAGCAGTGAAACTGAAAAATTACGGTTGGTTAAATAACAAAATTAGTATTCAAGTACATTCAAGGAAATTCCTCATACTAGACTAGTTTATATGGTAAAAGTTCATAAAATGTTTAGCTTTGTCAAAAAATGGCTCTAATGTTTTGAATATGTTATCAGATGATCACGATACTTTCATGGAAAATATCTTAAATCTTCTGAAAATAGCCTCCGAAATCTTGGTTATTCTGAATGTATAATTATTAAAGTGATGAGGCGAACAAAATTCTGATGTACAACAAATTATGTATTTAAGGTATAAGAATTAGGTTTTACATATACACCTTTGGAGGGGGAAGCAGACTCTGGAAGGTTATATTTTTCTAGGTCCAAATCGCTTCCACGTTACAAAGATGTCTCAGAACGCATCTCTTTAATTTCGTCGTATTGGATTCTCTCATTATTATAATAATAATGAGAATATTCACACACTGTGTGTTGTTTCATATTGTCTCCGATCGCATTGTTGTGTTGCAGCCGCAACAAGCCATTGTCAGGCGCGTGGGCAGGAAAGAAAGAGAGGGAGTGGCGCGTGGGCTGGAGAACTGGACGCTTGCCAAGAGGAAGAAAGAGACAGAGAGAGGCAGTGGAATGTACCGTCTTTCCTCTGCCGCCACCATTGTTCCCGGAAAGTTTACGGCATTCTAGAAACAATGACTAGGAGGTATAAACGGTGATAACATGCGAGAAGCAGTCATATGAGTTAAGTAGTTGAGTTCTGTGATGGTTATTGCGGCAGAGGACATTTGAAATCTACCGAAGTGATTTCTTTTGTTTGTTTACGTGCGACTGAGCACCGAGTCGACCTTGAAGACTGATGATTGTCAGATTCAGTCTTTTTGCTGCTGCAAGTGTTGTACAAAGTTTCTGCAATAAAGAGTGTTCTAAATTTCTGCAAATCAGACCTTTGATTATAACAATCTACGAAGTTACAATATGTTTCGTGAATATTCACAAAGGGATTCCTTCCTATTTTTGCAGATTGTAATGTCTTTTAAAACCTGAGTCTCATAATACACTCATGCTTGAGTCTCAGTCATTAAACGAGCTCTGATAGCCGAGGTTACTGGCAAGTATGTAAGAGCTAGGCCTACAAATGTTCTAATCCCAGACATCATTTGTATTTCTTTTAGTGTATAAATATGAACTGTGTATTACGTACGTTGTAATATAACTTCTAATTCCTAAGGTTTACTTAATTTTATAACATTTATGCTCACACATAAAAAGTAAAATACTCTACTCTATTTTTAAACTAAATGAAATTAATAAGTGTTATAGGTAAAATAAAATAAATGGAAATTACCTTAGTATTGGGTGCCTAAATCCTCTGCTTCCATTACTGCCCTCATTCTACGGGGCATGGATGAGAACAAATGCCAAGTGAAATTTTCACGAGAGGATATTCCGCATTATATTCCAGCACCATTCATAACAGATGAATGAGCCCGAGTGTTTACAAACCAATATTAAGGTAATTTTCTAATAACATTGCATTTATTTTGAAAACGACAAGAATGTTATTTGCGCTTTATAAATGTGTGCGTTTAAAATAGTAATATTCTGGAAGAGAAATATAATGCATTGTTATTAAAGTAACAATAATAAAAAAACATACACACCAACGACCCAAACTCATGTGGTCGACTTACCACGGGCCTTATTCATAGTCAGACTTGGTCCGGACCAACTTGCTGCTCCCGGTAGACTAACGGTGGACCATCGATTCTCTTATTCATAAACTAAGATTAACGATAGTCCAGGGACCAAACACGTTGGTCCGGTTCAAATTTTGGTCTGCCTCCGAGGGGTAGATTAGAGACGGACTATCTTTGCAACATGGACGACAATGAAGTGACGAATGTAGTTGTGGTGCGTGGATGATGGAGGAAAACTTATCTACCAATAATAGAAGTTATTGCGAAATACGACGACCTAAACTTCCAAAGTAGATACAGGTTTAGTAAAGAGAACACAAGAAAGCTGATAGAAGTGATTCGTCCTAACCTGTACGTCTGGGACGATAACCGAGCCTGAGTATCTCTACTGACACTCAAATCCTAACAGAAGTTCGGTATTATGCAAGAGGAGGATGTCAAGACAACACTGCTGACCTGTACGATATTAGTCAGGCATCAGTAAGCTTCATTATCAGGAAACTCGTTATATATTTCCGTCCAGGCCTCCTCCTTTCTCACATTTGTATTCATCGACACGGATTTATTTTCTATAACTCTCATTTTTCTGGACTAGAGAAACCATTGGTCTACCTCTGACCAATTGAATCAATGCTTCTTCATATTATCCATATTCACAGCACACCCAGCACACTGAACTTTCTTACTGAACCTCACACAGTAGCAGCAACCGTAAGTATGCTTAAGAAACAGCTGTGAAACTACCACAGAGATTTATAAACTACTACATGGCAAAGCGAGAAAGCGTATCGACAAAAATCCAAACACAGAGATGTTTACGTGAGCTTATCGCACATACACGGCGAGTCTATTGTATGTATAGTCTGTTGAGATGTAATCATGTCTTCTGGACAGCAATGTGTCATATATCGGCAGGCGCGAGAAAACATGACACACGCAGCTTCCAATCGCTCTATTTGTATTTCGTAACTTACTGTACCTCAACTTACTAATATTCCACTCTTCTATTCGACCAGATAATTGTACCTAATAGTTGTCCGAACTATAAAGCCCGGGCCTTAAAGTACTTACAGCATAGCAAGTCGCCATTAAGGTAGTTGTCTCATGTGTTTATGAGAACTCCTAGTGGTTTACCGGGAGAATGACGAGTCAGTTGGAGAATTTAATGTCATGTTGGCACGTTGGCCATAGTAGCTCAAATGGTTAGAGGGGCTGGACGGAAACCAGAAGATCCGTGGTTCAAAACCCGGCTATGGCATTGAATTTTTCATGTTGGTCTACCCTTTCACACTGTGGTTTGTTTAACACTCTATGGGACTCGCGCATGCGCAAAAGAACCTTTCTACGTCGTGTAACATTTGCTCGCAGCTGGTCCACGGCTTTACTCAGCCCCGGGCTTTTTATCGTCTATGAATACCAAACTGTTATACCGCTTTTGGTCCGGACCAAGTTAGTCGAAAGATAGTCCAGATCAAAGTGATAAGTATAAATATCACTCGGCTACCACGCATACGGTCAAGGCCTATATAATATCGCATATCTTTGAAATGAAGCTAGAGTTGATCAAGGCGTTTGTAGGCCCAAGTATGGAAAAGTAGAGTCAGTCCTAACTTCAGTGGCATAGCCGGGATTAAAATCGTTGAACTTTACAGTCTGACTCTACATATCCACAGCGTGTATTGTGGACGCAGCATCACCGAATGCTTCCGATGCCTTACGAATTGAACTTTATTTCTGAAAGCTGAAAATTTCTTTGTCTAAGGCTGTATATTTATTTCTGGTTATAGGGGATAGATTTTCCACAAGATCTTTACAAATTTAACTGGTCATTAAGTCTACATGTTATGTTTCTTCTCATTCAGTTTACAAATAAATATATTACAATAACACCATTCTTATTTAATGTTTTATAATTAAGGACACTCTTTTTGCATTAGCTATTAAACTTCCTATATCTTGAAACAGGAACTTTGGTCTTTGGATCAATTATTTATTTGCTAATATGTTTAATAATTACTCCTAAATTTAAGAACTGTAAATAATTATGTTAGTTAAAGCAAAATTGTAGACTTGAAGAAACATTGTGATGGACCTGGGCAGACATACGTGAGAAACCCTGTACTCCCGGACGCCAGCCTAGAACGAGCGGATGTTTGGCAATAGAATGGTATGCTAGCTATTTTACCTACCGTTATACAGGTCAATATACCCTTAGTTTTTGCTAATGACGCGGTGTTGCGTGTATATAAGAGGGTGGTAACCCCTACTCACCCCTCAGTTGTTACTCAGTTGTTACACAGTTGTGCTCAGTTATTGCTCATTGCAGTATTGTAGACATCCGTGAGGTGTATTCGAGGAAGTACCGCGTCTAATAAAAAATGCTATAAAATGTCCGCCGGAAGTGCAGTTAATTAAGTGCCCGGGTTCCACAAACGCCAGACAAATAAAAGCAGTTAAGAGATTATCGTTGGTTTGCGTTGTCTCAACCGTAACCCCTAAGAACCCCCCAAAAAAGAATCCGTGCAGGAGAAGCCGCTAGAGCCCAGGGTACAGCAAGCAGCCGACGACGACGTGGAGACCGAAGAAGGAGTCCCGACGTCGACCCAGGTACGTGCAGCCGGGAGGCAGAGATGTACTGCCACAATCTAATGTGGACGGGCTCAAATGACCTCGCTGTCGACGGGCCCTAAAACACCACTCACTCACTCACTCACTCACTCACTCACTCACTCACTCACTCACTCACTCACTCACTCACTCACTCACTCACTCACTCACTCACTCACTCACTCACTCACTCACTCACTCACTCACTCACTCACTCACTCACTCACTCACTCACTCACTCACTCACTCACTCACTCTAATGTGGATGCTAAGAGTAAAACATGATTTTATAACTAAGGATTTTGTTTCTGAATTTTGAAGTAAATTATAGAATTTTAGTCCTTGTTTGCAGAAGAAATTTGTTTCAAGGGTACCATAATGTCCTTTTCAGTTTAATAAACACATTTTTCAAGCATAATGACAATCAGTAGGTGGTGACATGAACAGCGCCATGTACTGGTGACTCGTGTTTCGTAAGGCAGCAGTTGCTAAGGATGAGATAGTGAATTGTATAGTATGATTCACAGCATCTGTGAGACGGTCCAGCAAGAGTCGTGACAGCTTACAAGATTCATGCAGCCAGCACAAGCTTTACATAATCGCCAAAATCCATTATCACCTCTGACCTCCTTGCAAAACTTGTGGTATTGTCGGCCTCTTTGAGATGTTTCTCTTCTTCATCGAAGTCTTCCTAGCAGTTGTGGTTATTGTATGTCGTAATGCAACTCTTGGAAGATGCAGTCGCAAAGCAACGTGTTTCAGATGTGCGAAGTGATACTGCCTCGGGCGGATCCACTTCGTTCATTCAAGCAAAAATACATTGATGAAGATGACTCTGTTGTTATTCTTAGAGAAGCTAATATTATTGATTACTCTATGTAATGCTGAACCACTAGGACAGGAGAAGGTAGTGTACAAATTCAGGTAAATAATATCACCTTATTTTTTTATTCTGGACTATTTTTACAGTTTCAGGGAAAACATACACAGCATTATGTCTATGTGTTGTGCCATATTTCTTAGAGTCTGCAAATTTTAAAATTCACTTTTCAGGATTAAATTTTTATTATTCCAGATCTTCAACACCAGAAATGTATGTTATTCCGGAACAGTAGGGCTAAAACAATACAGTCTATAGATATTTATGAATCTGTGATACACATGAAAAACGATGAGCTCAATCTTCAAAGACGCCTGACTTGAAGTTTCTTAATGAGTTTTCTTTGAAGATCCGTACGAAGAAATTCAGATAAATATTTATTATAAACGTTTTACTCATTTCCGTTACGAAATTGTAAATTCATGACCCACTAACGCGAAAATAGTAGTATTTTGACAGTTATGAACTTTGTTTTTTTTTCTTTTGTTTTTAACGCTCTAATGAACCACTCTTACATCGACATTTGCTTTGAGAATCTACGTATCAACAAGACGAGCAACAAGGGGCTGTAATATTGGTATGGTACAAGTGATTAAATATATAATTTTTTTAACAGAAAAAATAAATCGATGTTTTATGTGAACCGGTTTTAACTGCTATCGTTTCTTCAGTGCTAAAGCATATGCTACCCAAACCCATGGTGTAGCAGTCCAAAGTGGGCCTGAGCCTACCAACCTGTCTGCCGGCCTCATGCAACCATACGCAAGGCACAGGTGAGCGATTGTTCTACAGATATGGAGAAGAGATGTGATCAGCAGCTCGGCATAGCCCGCCCCAGTAGCGTAGATGGTAGCATGTATGTCTGTCTCACGTTCAAGAGGTCCCGAGTTCGAATTTCGGTCAGGGTGAGTTACCTAGATAAAGTTTCTTCCGGGGTTTTCCCTTACCCTTCAGGACGAATGTTGGGTAACTCTAAGCTCCATGGACCCTGGACTCATTTGAGCATCATTTCACCCAATTCATTCACCGTCCGTAATGGTAATTTAAGATATGGTAATTTAAGATATATTATGCGTGGCTTGTGTTTACTGTGCGTGTTGTTTGGCAGTAACATTGCTCACCTATTCATGCTACGCACGTACCTAGACTCGAAGTCGGGACTTCTTCCTAGGTCTCCGACGTCGCTGGTCCGCCGTATTCTCTCCCTTGCCTCCGGCTGCTGTTCTCAGTGTCTTCTGCATGGACACTTTGGGTTCTCAGGTTGTAGGGTCAAGACAAGAACAACAACAGATCACACGATATTTCCTGAGCAGTTTAATTTTGGTTTAACTCTTTCATGTAGAACCCGGGCAACTTCAGATATTTGCACTCTTCGACAGACCACAATAAAACTGCTATAGTCGAACTTAAATTGACGCGGTGCATGCTAAGAGATTTGATCAGCTAGTGGACACACCCGATGAAATAAACAGACCTGATTGTAATGGGGGTCGAATGGTCCTTCTACCCTCTTATATTCCCGTAGGGGAGGGGATCCGGCCTCTTCAGCTGCTGTGGAGCGAGCGCTGCGGAACCTTGTACTCGTGGCACCTCTGACGTATCTGGAGGAACCTCGGGCCGAACAATCGAGCCCCTCCCTGAATGGGAGTTGATCGGATTGGGTTGGACTTGAGGGGGGAGGGTGTTCCCGTTACCCTTGGGAGATCGGGTACCTCCGGCCAGGATTCGGCCGCCCGGAGGGGGCAAAGGGTTGCCTAAAAGGTCCCGGGTAGCAGCCTGCAGAGCTAGTAGAAGGTGTGTTAGATCACCAGGTGGCCCCACCGAGGTTATTCGGTAGTCTTCCCTGCGGGGTTGAAGCGCGTATGTGGCGTATCCACTTCCACCCGTCTTGGCGTTGTTGTCGATGGGGGAGGGGCTTCTTAGAATCAAGGTATTGCCCCAAGGAAAGAACCCCGGAATTTTACATCGCTTCCGGGCTGATAGAGGCCGGAGGGTTCGGACATTCGGGTAGACCTCGCTGCAACCCCCTTATATCTATTGAAACATGGCGTCATGATGGAAAACTAGCAGTGTATTGACCTGTCTTAACGGTACATCTAAATAGCTGACGTACCATGTGATTTTACTGATTTCCGTTCTTTCTAGAACTTCGCTCGTGTGCAAGGTCTTTGTTACATATCTGCCTAGGTCCACCATACATCATTTTACACCACAATGGGCGAGTCATCATCGCCACCTGGGTGTTGGTAGCTCTTTACATAAGGCCTATTAGAAAGCGAATGTACCGAAAAACGAAACTGCTAGAAACAGCGGGAAGGAATCTTCGAGCAGAAATGCTGACACAGTGGTAATTGTTATCCTCGGCTAATTGGTCACCGGAAAGACTGGCCATTAGCAAGTAAGTAATGGCCACGGCGATAATGCTGATGGTGAAGATGACGAAGTACACCTAAATACGAGGACTGTATAAAGAATGGTCATATTTTTATGGTCATAGTTTTTCGCACTAGAATTCAAACTTATTATATTCTCTTAGCTTAATGTGAAACAAACACGCCGTTGTAGTTTCATTGTTGGTACTCCTGGCTCCCGCCTGTGAGTACCAGGCAAGTTCAGACATGTTCAGTATCGGCTACTGCTGCAGTGAAGGTAACATGCAGTTGAAGTTGACGTTAGAGGAAGATCCAGAGTTTCTTTCAAACGTAATCACTGCTGATGAAATTTGGCTACATCATTTAGATCCTGAGAGCAAACAGCAAAGCTCTGTGGTTAAATCTTCTTCATCACCAACCCCCATAAAAGCAAAAGTGGTTGATTCTGCTGAGAAAGTTATGGTCATCTCATTCTTTGATATTCATGGAATGGTTTATCAGCATGTTGTACTTGCACACACATCAGTAACTGGACAATACTACTCGGATATCCTGAAAACATTGCAAGTCCATATCAGGCGCAAAAGACCACATTTCCGAGAAGCAGGCTGGATGCTGCACTACGATAATGCGCTGCCACATATTGCCAATGTTGTTGCTAAATATCTTGCAAACGTCAACGTGAAATACATCCGTCACCCTCCCTATAGTCCGGATTCAGCCCCGTGTGACCTCTTTCTATTCCTTAACTTGGATAATGCCTCCCACGAAGGCGTTTCTTCATAATCAGAAACAGTGCTAAAGGCTGCGAGGGCGATTTTGAAGGATCTCTCAAAAATTGTTTCCAGCATGTTTTTGAAGGCTGGCAGAAACACTGGGACAAGTGCATTGCATTCAGGAGAGACCATTTTGACAAGGGCCATCAAAATTATGAGGATGAGTAAAGGTACTTTGCCAAAAAAAAAAAAATGTGATCATTCTTTATTGAACAGCCCTCATAATGAACAGGTTGTCAGTGTGGAAGAGGTTAATGATGCTCTAGAAATCACACAGAGATTTACTATATTAATACCTAAATTATGACATCTCTGTTTATTACGTTTAATCACGTAGTCTATGATTATTTGAAAGCTCAAAAAAGCAAGAAAAGGGATTGCTTTTTTAAAAGCCTATATGAAGCAATGGCACAAGAGGTCACTTTTAACACATAAATTATTTCAGACATACAGGTAAGACTTCCATTGGTGTAATTACGTACATTCTTGCATGTATATGTTGTGTCATTTATCACTTATATTAAACATTACATTATTAATTTGAGTAATAATTAATAAGAAAATTTTAACTCTATATGAAACTTCGCTGTTACTTTTTATCATTTACGGGTCATTTTAAATGTCCCCTTCAAAACGTGTAACTGGAGGTATGCTCTGTTTGATTACTAAAGTTGTACTTTGCAAAATTAGTTACTTGTTATTTGGAATTAATCTAATTAATTGCACTTGAACACGGATTCTGTGATCACACTAAAATTACAGATGAATCAAAAGTCTTAGAAGATTAGTACTTGTAATGCTAAATTATGACAATTTATGTAAGTTGCGCTGCATATAGTAAGGTGAAAAGCAATTTCGTTTGACACATCGTAATTTTAAAAATCTAGTATTTGCTGAATGCAGTATAACCAGTTCTTAGCACGGACAGGGGTAGTTGACTTGGGTTTTGTGGAAGGAGTTCACTGTGTCCGAATTATATTACTGAAAAAGTGTAGCTTTTGGTTTAAGTGACACTAAAAGTTGAATGTGCCAACACGGATGCCACGCTGCTTAAATTTCAAATGCTCAAGCCATACCCACAGTACTTTGGTAATCTTGCGTCCAGTCTCGTATTAGTTCAGGAAAGCACCATTTGGAGACCTCTCCAAAGTACAAGTGTACTTGGATTTCAAAATAATAATGGAAGTTAAAGAAAATAGAAACATTTTGATAATACATAACATCTGTGGTACCGAAGGGTTAATGCAGACAAGAGCTGTCAAGGTGCATCTTGATATCTCCTTTCGCTCATCCTAACTCGGTCATAACCATTATCTTAGATTGATGACTATAGACTGTACCAGGAATTTAAAGTACACTTTGTTGTAATTGACCACAATTAATTGAACTATTAACATTAAAACAGAATTTGCCTGATCCAAAAGTTCATAATAACCTTCAATGAAAAGCTGACGAGTGTTTTGCACTTGAATCGGGCCTTCAGAATATTTTATGTGACAATCTGTATCAAGAAAGCACTTAAATACCTTCGTATAATTCATTATATATGTAATAGATACTTCCCCCGGGCACGGAGTTGGTTCCTAACATTGTTATCAAGAAGCTCACCAAAAAAAAAAAAGCAGTTGCATACTTTTTTTAAAGAAGACATTGTCAAGTTATTAAAAGTGAGATATCTCTTGTATAGAAAATGAGTAGTTGTCAAACATTTTTAGGATTACTCACTCAGATGAGATGTTCTTCATATCTCCAGAAGCGCTTTTCGGTCAGGTTTTGACCATCTTCAGTGTGTGTTGACCAGCTACTACACAGCATACTTGTCATCCATCCTCAATGCCTGTCTACGCCTCGGCTATTTCCCTCGCACCTGGAAGTTTGCCCATATAGCAGTCTTCCGTAAGCCCAATAAACCCAAACACCTCCCCGAAAGCTATCGTCCTATAAGTCTGTTGCCGACCCTCTCCAAGCTGTTTGAAAAAGTAATTCATCGCCGTCTTCTGTCTTACCTTAATCATAACCACGTTCTTCCGCCTTATCAATTTGTATTTCGTCACAAATATTCCACTACCCATCAGCTTTTACGATTAACTCAGTCAGTTGTTCACGGCTTCGAGGCCCATCACTATACCACGGCTGTCTTCTTTGATATGGCAAAGGCATAAGCTCTACCGCATCGGTCTTCCTAATTAATTATCACATCTAATCCACAGTTTCCTCTACGAC
Source organism: Mantis religiosa (assembly GCA_030765055.1). Taxonomy (NCBI): domain Eukaryota; kingdom Metazoa; phylum Arthropoda; class Insecta; order Mantodea; family Mantidae; genus Mantis; species Mantis religiosa. The sequence continues at coordinate 56,642,772 of CM060958.1, read as the reverse complement.
CGCAGCTTTTCAGGACGCATTGGTGGAATGCTTTCATCCCCACGTAATATTACCGCAGGTGTCCCACAGGGTTCTCTCTTAGCCCCGATTCTATTTAATATATACATTTCCGATATTCCTGATTTAGCTCCGACTTCTTTAGCTCTTTACGCTGATGACACAGTACTATATTATTCTCATGTTAATCTCCAGCACAACAAGTAGTACAGCTCTCTTTATATCGCCTAACTCAATGGTTCAGCACTTGGCGGATCTCATTGAACCCTCAGAAAACCGAAGCTAAAATCTTCACTCTTCTCCGATATACTTCGCTCACTCCGTTGTGTCTCTACAGGAACAATGTCCCTTGGCTCCCCACTAGAACTCCCGTTAAATACCTTGGAGTGCTTTTGAACTCTCGACTGACCTAGAGTGCTCATATCGATCGTCTTATATCACTGGCCTCCGGGCGACATTCAAAACTCTCACCTCTGTTGCATCGCCGTTCCAGCCTCGGCCTACAATCTTCATTGTTACTCTACAAATCACTTGTTTGTCCGCTTATTACTTATGCCTGCCAAGTGAGGGGGGCCACACGCACATGTCATCTGCGTCGTCTTCAGGTCATACAGTATCGCTTCCTGCGCATCGCTACCAACGCTCCATGGTTCATCCGTAATCAGCAGCTCCATCACGAACTAGGACTATTACCTCTTCACGACTATATTCGCAGGATCGCTCGTCGTTTCTTTTCCACGCTGCAAGAAGTTCCAGGAGCTGTGCATTATAACATCGGCGTCCGCACGCGCCAGCCCTCACGCTTGAACAGGAGACTACCACAGGACCTGCTTCTAAGTGATACATCTGATTCGAGTGATTCTAGTGCTTGATGTCTGTCTTACATCTTCAATATTGACATAACTTCTCAGAGAGTATTATTGTAGTTCTAACTTAATGTAGTTAGGGGGCGGCCTGTTAGCCTACCCCTGAGTGTTATTGTTCTTATTGTACTGTTACCTTCTTTTCACTCTGATCTGTAAAGCATTGTACTGCTGATCGATCAATAAAAAAATTATAAAAAAGGCACTTCCTTTGGACGTAAATGTAGAAGGAAATGCCAAGGTTTACAGAGAAGGTACAGCAATGATCACATGCAGCCAACGGATCTTTGATAAGACCACTGCAGGAGTGACAGTTAATATATTTGCAGATGAAACCAAGATTTGAGGACACGTTAGAGTTGCATTAATCATAATTTAAGGAAACAGTTTCATCCATAAACCCAACTTAGAGTTAATATTGCTGTGATCAGGCGAAACAGCGTTTTAAACGCGTCAGAGAAGGTACAGAATGACGAGAATATACGGTGATTAACACCGATAAACCAATAACAACTTACGCACTGTAGTACGCAGGAATTAACGAGTGGCCGTCGACATCTCACTTTAAATAGGTAAAAGATGTATACCGGAACCGTCCTTAGTTTATATGATGATGTAAACAAAGCGGGAAAATGTATTACTCGACAGGCGACTGTGATTGGAGGGAATAGTCGCGCCATTTTATGAACCACGTGTCGAACATGTGCGCTGTCAACGAACTTGTAAAGTTTTGCTTTGCCGTTTTCGATGTTTCAGTAGCTCATGTGGTAGCACTTTTACGTTAAGATTATATGCAAGGTTGTGTTTACTGTCTAATATATTTTACCTTTGGTACGCTCAAAAGTGACTGTATACTTGCAGCAGTTACTCAAATATTTGATTTCATCACATAACCTCATCTCATTTATAAATTAAAAATTAAGGCACGCGTCTTTCTGCAGAAAAACAGTGCTAAATAACTACCTAGCCAATTTGGCAATGATTTGAAAGTTTTATTGGTATGCAAGTGAAAAAAAACTAATAACGTACTTAAATGGAAACTGACAACGGACGAATTCTTTAAACTCTTCCTACTACTGAAGTTTTCTTTGATAATTCCTTCGCCACAACAAGATGTCTTCATGCTCAGCAATTATATTTTTTCTGTTGCTGTTAACAAATTCAAAACCTGTGATGAAGAATTGTGTGGAAGCTCGAATTACAAAGTTTGGCTAAATGGGATAATTGTTTACTGCTTGAAGCATCTTGTAATTGCGGTGGCTCCCCACCCCCCAAAAAAGTACTTTGCGAAGAATAAAACTTTTAAGAAATTCATCACATTCACTTTCCACAACTGGCTTCATTCTTTTTCGGTGTTTTCCTGGAGTGGAAAGCGCGCCCGTTTTCATAACCTCACTTCGAGCGGCATTAATACTTGGCGCTGAAATACCGGTTAATTTTGCTGACAAATGAATGTCCTCATTGCGTAAGTCAGGCATTTTTCACACAAATTGCAAATCACGTTCAATATAATTTGTTTTTCACAGCTGTTTAACATGTTCCCTCTGTGATGTTAACATATTGCACGGAAGCAGCCGGCCCGCATCGGTAGCGTAGATGGTAGCGTGTCTGCCTCACGTTCAAGAGGTCCCGAGTTTGAATCTTGGTTAGGGCGAGCTACCTGAATAAGTTGTTTTGGGTCCTGATAGACAAATGTCAGGTAAGTCTAAGCTTCATGGACCCAGGAGCGTCATTTCACCCATTTCATTCTACGTCCAATATGACCTACCGTTGGAGGACGTAAATTAAAAAAAAAAAAAAAAGACGAAAAGCAGACATGTTATGCAAGGTATTCTTCCCTTTCCTTCTGCTTTTAAATCACGCAAGCCAGCGTGCCCTTAACATATACAAATTACGCTTACTATATCAAATAGAATTCTAGTTATGTTGCATTATGTTGACTATTGCATTTGAAATAATTTGAAGTTGTTTATATATTTTGCATTGGATGTTAAGTATTAAAATTATATGCGAACTATATTTTTCATTCGAATAGAGTTACAAGGCCAAACAGCTAATGATGTCGCACACGTGACGTGTTTTTGTTTATATGCTCCCACAAACTAAGCTTGACGCCGGTATATTGTCTGCAGTCTTCTGAACTTTGATGCAAGTGCATTTCTTGTAGAACCTATACGTAGAAATTAAGCTTTACCATAATTAGAGTTCTGGAGCCAACATTTATCTAATAAAATGATATACCTAACATGTACCATTGGTGCTCAGCAGAGCAACACATGCTCTCTTCTTCTACACAAATTATTTTCTCCCAGTAATGACCAAAATAAGGAGAGATGGGCCAAGTAATCAGAGGCGGATCTTTGATTTCCTGTACGTAAGAATGACACCGCAGTGCCACACTGGAACTCTGTAACCATGACAAGGACGCCATTCTGTCATAGGAACGAAAGGAGGTGGCCTTTATCTCTTCTCTCTTGCTTCCACTTGAGCACCTATTTAGTACATGACAGTAAGCATTTGTAACTTATTTGCTGTGGTAAATGACATTTTCATACACGCCAGATGTGTTGCTCTTTGTCAACTCAATACAACATTGCATTATCCTGTGCATGTTATGATATTAATACAAAAACTCACTTTATTCAGGCTTCACTACTTGAGAAAATTTTGACAAGAAATTATCTCGAGCTAAGCAACATGAATTCGGTCACTTCTATATTTGTAGCATAATGTGACAATGGATAGAGTCAACATGAAAAATTCAATGCCATGGCCGGGATTTGAACCACGGATCTACTGGTTTCCGTCCAGTCGCTCTTAACCTTTGAACTACCATGGCCAACGTGCCTTCCTGACATTGAATTCTCCAGTTGACTCGTATATTTCCCCGGTAGATCCGTGGTTCAAATCCCGGCCATGGCATTGAATTGTTCATGTTGCCTCTATCCATCAAATATCTTAGCCTATATATGGCTAGTGTGGAGAAATGATTAATTTCCATCAATTAACTAAAATAATGTGACAAGTTTATTTGTATCATATGTAATATTTTATATATGGAATTTATCTTAGTTGTAAAAAATTATTTTGCTAAAGTTTAGAGGCATAAGATTAACATTAATTTTTGATGTAGTTGCCTTGAACAATTCTGTAATAAAATACTATAATTACTGATCTTTGAAAATTGAAATTATGCATAAGGTAATATCGGTTTGAATTAGATGTAACAAGAAATACACTTTAATGAATTATACCTATATAGTGTTGAAGCCATAAGTTTGAGAAGTACTTGCATATGGAAAACTGCAATTTTAATCGTTTTATGGATGCTTTAGGGTCATCACTTTACTTATTCTAACTTCAAAATTATGTAGAGATAAGTACTTCATAACTCATTTAAACAAATCGTATGGAAAAGTATGAAAAAACGCATGTAGTGTAAACAAGCTACTGTAGAGGTGTCCCAACGGCTTCAGTAACTCTCGATGTAATTTATGCACAAATTGTAAATCCCTCTTTAAATTTCTCGCACTCTTCTATATTGATTTATACAACTGCTTTCTCCTAACGTTTCTGGTTACTGTCCGTTGAAAAAACCCACACTCATTTTTCTCCGTACGCAATATCGATGTTCCATTGTCAGCCGTAAATTTCTTGGGCGATGAATTGCGTGTTTGACATTAAGAGTTAGGAAATCCTAGATATAGTTGCAAACCAGTATTTGTTCATCAGAAATGGCATTTTACTTAGCTGAATTCGGTGACATAAGCAAATCCTTCTGTATAGGGAATTTGCTTGTAGTCTGCATTGCTGTGACGTTTCTTATAAATGTCTTTTTAAGCTATTTCTTAATTCCAAGCAGCTTTTATGCAATTGTTGGTAATACAAAATGCATTTAAGTGCAATAATAATGATACTTTCAACACTCAAAGCATATAAAAGGATAAATTAAGCAGCCAGAAGTAATTCGAGGAAAGATTAATTTAATAAAGAAACATAATACAAGAAAACTATTTTTAGCTTTAAGGAAAATGCTGCAGCTCTAAAATTTATTACAGGGATATGTTGTTATTTTGATCACGTTTTTTATAAATTGACTTTAGCTTTATTTACTAGTAGTTTATAATGCATCATCATATGATTTTTAAAGGTTACTTCAAATTTAGAACGTAAAAAAGCTAATGCTTTTCTAGTTGTTAGCACAAACATAAAAGAGAACTGAATTGCAAAATTAATGTTCTCTTGTTTTCCCAGATCTTGCATACTCTATTTTATGGTATGTCTGGTACAACCTTAATATCAGCAAAATAACCTTCAGAGATCTTTAAGAAAATTAATACATTTGATGCTTCATAAGGCTAATCTTACTTGATTACATAGAAAAATGGGTTAAGTCATTTTTCCGAAAATGAGTTGAAGACAAAATCATGTAGACATATCATATGAACAAATACCATTTATAGAAATTGTTTTTATCAGAGAATAATTGCTATTACAAGGTATCGATTACCATAAGAAAATTATTAAAGTCCTTTCATGTAGAGAATTGGTGAAGACCTAGATGGTGAATTATTTGTTATTATCGTGGTGAAGATGCATTGATGATGTGTTCAACTCTCTTGCTCACTGTTGGAATAGACTGCAATACTTACCTGCCTCTGTGGTGTATGGGTGGTATGTCTGTCCCACATTCAAGAGGTCCCGAGTTTGAATCTCAATTTGCGAGTTATCTCGATAAGGATTTTCCCCGGAGTATTTTCTTATTTCCGGGTAAATCTAAGCTCTACAGACCTTGGGCACATTTGAACTTCATTTTGGATTCCTGTCCTTCCATTTCATTCCCATTATCATTTCACATCATCTTTTTGGTGGTCTCTTTCAGGGTAGAAGTGTCGGCAGTTGTTGCATGGCAGGATGATATTCTCTTGGTAAAACATCCTCCTCCGGTCGGACGACCTCCGGTCTCCGAACCTGGCCTGGTAGAGCTATTTCCGGACAACAGTAGGGTGGGATGTCAGTTATAGTGGTCTGCCGGGGAGTTTCCAACTGGCAAAGTGTAAGGACCCTGCCCTCCGAACTGCTTTGGCTTCTTGGTACGGTTCACTCTGTCTCCTCTCGCCTCATCCTTTCTAAAATGGGGGCAGAGGTACAATAGACCAAGTTTGGACCTCTGTGCCAAATCCCCTCCGCACCATTCATCGTCTGATATGACAACGTTGGAGGACATATGTTGGTGGATGTTTTGTGGAGATATATAAACAGTCAGTTATATTCCTATTATGGAGATTGACTAGAAAGAATACTTGGAAGCAATCACTAGTGTTTTGAAACATAGAAGCCTAAACTAATGACAAAAATGACGAGTATCATCAATATGTAGTATACTTCGCTATTCCCTTTGTACCTACACTTAAACACAGTAACAACTTTTGTGTAAATGTTTATCTCAACTAATGTGAAATAGGAATATTTAGTTGAAAAAGTTTGAGAAAGTAGTAAAGCTTACTGAAAATACCTTAATTTTCATTTTAAAAGTCAACCACAGGGATAACACTGTGGTAAACAGCTCCAATACCTGTTGTTTTTGGAAAATTCATAGATGTTAAATCAATCTGAAATCTTTAAAGGCAAAAACAGAATTGGAGTGACCGATGATATTTTATGCACCACGAAATGTTAACACGTTAGTGTGTATGTGAGGAAATTGATGAAGTATTGCAAATTTGCCGAACTCTCGCATACATCTGGCAAAACCAATAAAACGTTCACACAAGCGTTCTGGTTAGCGGGTGGCTGACATAAACCTATTCCTGTACGAGATCTATGCTCCGCCGTGACGTTGATTGCGTTGTTTAAATTTGCGCATCGTCACTGCTGAAGCGATGTATGGCTATGTAGAATTATGTAATAAGGAACTGAGAAAGGAAAGTGGGAATTTGGAAACGCTAGGTTACATATACCTGCAGTCATTTAACATGGATATTATCTAATAAGGGGAATTTTCCAGTGCAAAGCAGAATATACAATCACTTGAAACTTTAAGGTCACCATAAGGTTTAGTAGAATCACATACAGAGCCCAGGTTTTGATGACCCAAAGATGATAACTTTATGAGCTTAAAATAGATATCCTGAAAGAATAACAAATGACGCAAAAGTTCCTTCAATTGTTGATGTTGCATATTTCACTTGTACCTTTTCACTGCATAATAATTGCGTCAGGTTGCTACAAACACATTTACTACGGTTTCAAAGCTGAAAGACTTTATATTTTTAACTGCCTTGTACTTACAAATTTAGAAGTTTCTTTCTACACCAACAAAATGTTGAAGTGGTATCGTCTGTCTAATTTCTTATCTGTCTTTCATGTTACAGGATGATACCAGGGCTGTGTGAGAGTCAACGCGGAGAGATGGCGCTGAGACTTGTGATTTGAAGCTTCTCAGCTTAGCCAGAGTGTGGCCGTTTGACCTTTCAGTACCAGATCCAGGTTTGTCTCTAACCAGTGGAAGGGATCTCTTAGTCTCCATTTGGCTAGATTTGGATAGATCACAGAGGAGTGCCTCCATTCAGGTTGGTCAAGCCAGTAACAATTAGGGAACTCTGCGCACATCTGCCGCTTACGACCTGCAGCCTATTCGTCTTTTCCTGTTTCTTAACCTCATCTGCTTCTCCAGGAAACGTACTTACAAAAGGTCAAATTGTGCGGCGAGGTTCTAGGTGTCTCGTCTTTACCTAATCTACCTCTTGGAGTAATCTTGGAGTGTCTAATCCTTCAGGATTACGTGGCTGAATTGTCACATCGGACCACGAGAGCTACAGTCAATATGATTATACTGTCACCGATCACATTGTTGTCTTGGAGCTGCAACAAGTGAGTGCCGGGCGGGTGGGCAAGAAAGAAAGAGACAGATAGTGGCGCGCAGAGCTGGACGCTTGTCGAGAGAGAGAAAGAGACAGAGTGAAGTCTGGAAACTTCCGTTTTTCTGATGCCGTTGCGATTGTCTACTGCATTTAGAACAATGACTGGGAGGTATAAATAGCGGAAAAGTGTGAGGAGCAGTCAGTTCTCCCCCCCCCCTCTACAGAGACAGCTCCATGCCATTGGCAGGTGGAGTGAGAAGTGGAGGATGGCCATTAGCCCGCAGAAGAGCTCAGCTCTTATGCTGGCTAAGACCCGTAGCTGACGCCCGGAAGGAGACCTGCGGTTACGACGGAGAAGAATCCCTGGGTTCGAACCGCCAAATACCTGGGAATCCAACTGGACCACAGCCTCACTTTCACTCCGCATGTCAGGGCAAAGGCCGGCCTCGGCCACGCTGCGCTCAGGCAACTCTACCCCATCTTTCGATCCACCATGCCCATCCGCCTCAAACTGCGGGCGTACCGTGTGATCGTCCCACCTCTGAACCTGTATGGATGCGAGGTCTGGGGTTCGGTGGCTCATATCACCCTCCACAGACTGCAAGCCGTACAGAACAGTGCCTTAAGGATGATCTACGGTACCAACCGCAGGTTCCCATCTCACTTCCTGCACACCCAGTCTGGCATACCATACGTTGAAGACGTCGTGCGTGAACGAACACGCACGTTGTATGCCAAGATCACTTCTCACCCTAACCAGCTGGTGAATTCACTTGGTCAATACGACTACCGTCTCCCCAGGAAACGGAGGAGCTATCGCCTACCCAAGGATGCCCTTGGGTGGTAGAGTCTGCCTCTCCTCCTGCCCCCTACCAATCACAGCGGTCACCTCGCGCCTTGACAACGGCTGGAAGGTTAACACCTGCAGTCGTGCCCTGGGGCGCGCGCATGACCTGTTCTTATTAAACCTAAAACCTTAATTCCCATCTGGTCTCTCGCTACTCGTTCAACCTCTGCTTGACGGATCGCTAGCGACCGCACAAAGCGAGGTGGAAAGGGCACTGTCCCCCCGCCAAGGGGGAATATCCCGGCACCAGAAGCATCAGTAGAGTCCAACCGCGCCGTCTCACCAAACGACACGCAAGCTTGCGCAAATACATTAATTTTTTATACCGCACGGGTAAATCCGCACAGCGGAGAGGTACCGTGGCATTTAACCCTCCGCGCGGGAGAACCCGGGCGACCTGCACCTGCTCTTGGCTCTTGGAGCTGTCAGTTGTGTGATGGTGGACATTTGAACTGTGCCACAGTGATTCTTTTGTTTGTTTATATGCAGCTGAGCATCGAGTCGACCTTAAAGTCTGCTGTTTCTCAATGTCACGTTGCTTTGCTGCTGCAAGGGTTGTACAAAGCTTCCGTTTACTGCAATAAAGAGTAGTTTAAATTTCTGCAAATAAGACCTTTGATTCTACGAACCCACGAAGTCCTAATACGAAAAGTCAAAAGGTGGGTTGCTCTTCAGCTCCGTAATTATGACAGTTTTGTTATCCTGATGGTAGTGGTGCTGATTAATTTATTCACAGGTATTCTGCTCTTCAGCTCCTGTCAGTTTCACCAATTCAGACAGTGCATATGGACTTAGTGATACATCAAGAGATTGGTTCTTTGATAGTGCTAGTCAATATTCTGAGTTCTTCATGTAAAACCTAACGGTGTACATCTAAGGTATGCTCCATATGGGATTTCCCATTTTTCTTTCATTTTTCTTTGTCTCGGTCTGCATTAGCTCCCTGTTACTACCTTCTCATATTTAGCCTTCTTTAAACATTAAAAGTAAGCTGCCTAGAATTGGGAAGGTTCTACATGAAAGCGTGTGGTATATCTTTCTTCTATTGTACAGGTAGGTATACTAAGTGGTATCATTTTGGTACCTTTTCTCACAAGTTTTTTTTTTTCGCTTTTAATATCATTTTCTACACGTTTATCTTCAAGTTAACTTTTTCATACATTTTTCTTAAAGAAGTCAGAAACTCTTGGTTTATTTCTCTTTATTATATAAATAAGTGTAAAACTCCATAAAACTCAACAGAAAAGTACTTCAAGTTTCAACGGTTTTCTCTCCTTTAAGCTTTAATAACTGAAAATCTTTCAAAGCACCTAATAAGCGGATTAATAATAAATGAGTCTTCAGCATCTATGCAGTAGATCAGTAAAAATTCTGGTATGATAAACATTGTTGCAAATCTAATGTACCTGCAGAATTTAAAATAAGAAGCATTGTTTCCAAGTTTACATAAAATATGTTTTAATCATTTACAGCTTGTATACACATCCAATCGATTTAATGTTCGCTACGAGTTTTAGCGAATATGTACTCCCGCGTTCTCCTTCGCGAGATTTTAGCGAAGTTTTTTGCATGCCTTCTCCCTTCTGTTTCGAGATTTAAGTAACTAAAATTATTTTCCTAGCGGCCGTAACTCAAAATATGTTTATTTATATGTCTTGAAATGTTATTTGAATTATTTTTAGAAGGGTAAGTAATTAAAACTTCAGTATGGCTATAAAGCATGTAATACATTTTAAATGTAATTGAATGAATAAATATGCATAAGTAAACTATACAAATTAAGTTTATAGTGAAAGAAAGTTATTATGAGGCAGCGATTATGTCCCAAGCTTGTCGGGAGGTTGATGCGAGACCGTTAGAGATATAAAAAGACGCGGTAACATTCTCTTCCAGCGTTCCTGGCTATCTATTCATTTCCCCCTGAGACTGCTTCACGCAACTTCATCCCTCCTTTATGTAGAAGGAAAACGTAGGCGCTGGGTCGCAAAATTTTACGACTCATTGCCACACCGCCGGAGCTCTTGTTCGGTTAGAGATTACAGACTCAGAAGATGCCGCTTGAGGCGACACCGGCTTCACTGCGTGGTTTGCAGGCATGACCGGTAACTACGGAGCACATCCAGCAGCCCCTAAGGCAACACTCCCCAGTATCCCACAAAGAGTTTTCTGGAAATCAACCCCCCCCCCGTCACACTCTCTTGAAATGTGTACCATCAGCGGTACACAAGAGTCGTTGTATTTCAGACTGCCGCCATTGAGGTGCTAACTTGCTAATTAAGGAGGCATTTATGGCGATACAAGAGTGAGTTTGTGTTGGTAGTGGTGGTGTGTAGTGTGTGATGCTATTGCAATAGATTAGAGAGGTCATGTGTTTGAACTCCACCGTAAGTGAACCAATAAAGAATCCATTTGATACTTTACACCACTACATCTCGAAGAAAGGTGAAGTGAGAAGTAAACTGAAGTAGGTAGTTCACATTAATGAAACGACAGTCAGAATTAAGGGAAGTCTAGGTGAGGTGAAGTGAATTAAAGTAAATATGCTGGACTATATTAAAAACAAGAAAGGGGAGATGTGGCATATATATATATATATATATATATATATATATATATATATATATATATATATATATATATAAATATATATTCGCCGCACTTTTTTCAACAACAATTCATTACACTCTTTTCTAGGTGTCCAGTCTAAGTTCTTGGGCTACTGACCTGGCGCGAAGGGATGGTAAAGTGGAGTAATGCCATCATTTACAGCTTACAAACAAAATTCAAAATTCTTGTATCAAACCTTCAAATATTCAGGCTCCGGTATTAATACCAGCTCATTCTTTATTTTTAGATAAGTGTATTGTTTCAATGAACGATCACTTTAACAAATTCTTAGACAGTTGTATAGTTAACTAAATTCATTCTATGTGTTCTGACTCCCCAGTCATTTGGTGAGTGTCTTAAAAATCGCTTTCTCGGCCGAATATAATGTAGTTAGCTTCCCCAACAGTCCAAAACTTAGCGTTATGGAAATTCTTATGACCGTGGGAAGCCGATGACAATTCTGAAGTTCTCGTGATGTTGCTTTTATGGCAGTGTGTCAAGTAGATGCAAGAAACTTTTCTATTGTAATCACATTCTCTGTACCAGGTTTTCTAGGATGTAAAATGGGAAGGATTTCTTTGTAAGCTATACGAACAAATTCTGCATACCTACTGGGACAATTCCCTTTTGTTATGAACTCGACGAATGAAAAAAATTGTTACTTGGTTACACCACATTCCAATCGTTATCGATATGTCATTATGAATAAATAGGTATTGACTGCCAGAGCTTTTGTGCATTACAAAATGCTCTTTAAGATGAAATCACTACAAATTTCGTCCTTTTAGGACTTGAACACAGGGCGCTATCATCATCATTATCATCATAATCATCATCATCATGCCAGCCTCGGTAGCATAGATGGTAGCGTGTCTGCCTCACGCTCGAGAGGCCCCGAGTTCGAATCTCGTTCAGGGTGAGTTACCTGGATAAGGTTTTTCCGGGGTTTTACCTTATCCTGAAAGACGAATATTGGGTAGCTGTAAGTTCCATGGACCCCGGACTCATTTGAGCATCATTTCATTCGTCGTCCAATAAGACTTAACATTGGAGGACGTAAATTACAAAAAAAGTTCATTATTATTATTATTATTATTATTATTATTATTATTATTATTATTATTATTATTATTATTATTATTATTATTATTATTATTATTATTATTATTATTATTATTATTATTATTATTATTATTATTATTATTATTATTATTATTATTATTATTATTATTATTATTATTATTATTATTATTATTATTATTATTATTATTATTATTATTATTATTATTATTATTATTATTATTATTATTATTATTATTATTATTATTATTATTATTATTATTATTATTATTATTATTATTATTATTATTATTATTATTATTATTATTATTATTATTATTATTATTATTATTATTATTATTATTATTATTATTATTATTATTATTATTATTATTATTATTATTATTATTATTATTATTATTATTATTATTATTATTATTATTATTATTATTATTATTATTATTATTATTATTATTATTATTATTATTATTATTATTATTATTATTATTATTATTATTATTATTATTATTATTATTATTATTATTATTATTATTATTATTATTATTATTATTATTATTATTATTATTATTATTATTATTATTATTCTTATTCTTATTCTTATTCTTCTTCTTATTATTATTATTATTATTATTATTATTATTATTATTATTATTATTATTATTATTATTATTATTATTATTATTATTATTATTATTATTATTATTATTATTATTATTATTATTATTATTATTATTATTATTATTATTATTATTATTATTATTATTATTATTATTATTATTATTATTATTATTATTATTATTATTATTATTATTATTATTATTATTATTATTATTATTATTATTATTATTATTACGTATTATTGGGCCGCAGCATGGCTGAATAAATGACCGCTTAGCTCTTACCAAGGCGGCCTGGGTTCGATCGCAGCCTACCGCAAAATGAGATTTGTGGTGGACAACGTGGCATTTGGACGGGTTTTCTCTGAGTCCTCCGGTTTCCTCCGTCAGCATTCCAACAATTGCTCCATTATCTTCTTTCCTATCATTCATCTCGCCCTCATATATTATCCACTTCCTTCACCTTCACATGAGACATTGAGTTGATCACCTAACCTGGTTCTTTATCAATCGAAAGCTTCAGTTCCTCAGGCCGACCTTAAAAGGGTTAGAGGAACAAGAATCCTCTAACGCCACAATAGTGGTACCACTTGTGAAGTTAAATAAGTAAAAGAATTATTACTTTTATACTAGTAGCAGTAATGTGAGAAGACTCGTTTTGTGTGTTATAATACAGTATTGTATATTTAAATGCTAATTATGAATGGGAAAAGAAAGTCGTGTGTCAGTCATTGGAAGTTTTATTTTCTTTCCTACACTGAAGATGTTTCAAAAAGTTGCGCTTTCTTAAACACTTAAAAGAACTACTTCACTATCAGCAAACTTAAAAACCTTTTAATCGTCTCCAGATGACAGCAAAATCTAATTAGCTTGAGTAAATAGCGTTCTGTAAGATTTCCTGATCTGTGGCGTGTACCGCGGGGTCAAAAGTTGAGTTGCGCCGCTGTTGCAGGCAAGTTGTATGACACAGTCAACTTTCACCGGGAGTGAGACAAAGGTCAGCCGTGTAGCTGCTGGCACTTGCTTCCAAACGTCTGGACCATGACACGTGTTGCAGATGCCATCCCTCTTTCGTCACAACACACGAGGTAACACAACACTTCAGAGCTTGCAAATGCATTGTTCACATCTACCTCTGAATATCCTAAATCGATGTTCTAAGACAAATGTGATACATTCCATTCAGTAACATAAAAGAAAATGGTCCCCCTCTAATTGTTTAGAATTAACTCTCTTAAAAATAAACAAAAGCATATTGAATAGCCAGGAATACGCGTAGGTAATCTTCGGTAATTTTGGATAAATTATGTTATGACATAGATATATGAGTATTACTTACACACGTGAGGCATTCAAAAATTAATGGCAACACTGCATTTGTCGCTATCAGCGGTAAATCATGTAAGCTAATAACAATGAAAAATAAGAGCATCTACTATTCGTTAGCTGAGTTCTTTAAAAGACATTTTAGTAAGTTTAATCATAGGCTGTTATCTTTAGTCTTCATGTTTAGTAAATACGAACAAAGATGCTTATTTATAATTCACGTTTCAAGAGGTATCAGTGCTCGACAATGCCATACAGAATTATTGGAAGCTTGTGGTATACAGACTTTACCATATCGTACCGTGGCTAGGTTGGCGAATTCATTTCGTAGGGAAGACGTTCATCATAAACGTGGAGCTGACAGACCGCAATCAGCAAGTGATGATATGCATATGAATGCAATTAGAGCACTGCTAGAAGAACGTCGATGTTCAACTTGAATTTAACTAACAAGGAAAGTTGGAGTTGCTCCTAATACGATTCTCCACATAAGAAGAAGTTAAAGATGAGGAAAATCCGCGCGATGCTACCAACCAAAATTTGAGAGACACCCAAATGAGTCCAAAAACGTATCGACAAGAACAGGATCCACTTAAAGTCATGTTCATTGTTGCTTAAGTCCGCCTCGGTAGCTATGGTACCGTGCCTGCCTTACCTTCAAGAGGTCCCGAGTTCGAATCCCTGTTAGGGTGAGCTACCTGACTAAGTTTTTTTCCAGGGTTTTCCTTTATTCTGAAAGACGAATGTCGGGTAACTCTAAGCTCCATGGACCCCGGACCCATTTGAGCATCATTTCACCGATTTCATTCATCGTCCGATATGATTTAACCCTGGGGGACGTAAATTACACCCAAAAGTAATTGTTGCTTTTGATTTTGAGTGTTCATATTACTCATTCAGTTTCTCAAGGAAGCCGTATGAATGCTGCATATTACGGTCACTTTATGTATGTTACACCATTTATGACCAGCTGTGAGTCGTAAAAGTCCAAATCTCCTCCCATTGTAGTGAACGCGAGTGCAGTTAACCACTCCACACTTCAGAAATGGAACACTGTCATTGAGGACCAATAACTACCCTGATTTTCTCGAAGTGACAGTCGCATGTCTACTCCACGTGGAGTCTCAGTTACCAAAGTTCCAACTTCCAGTTGATCTGTTTCATTACGTGCAGAATTTCGTTGTGTGTCACGATGTGGAGACCGTGGGAGGGAAATGCCGTGGTGAATGCAAATGAAGTAGTAGATTACTTTCAGTCAAGTGAAATTAATCAAAGTGATGACAATAGTGTGAATAACTGGGCCGAGTTATATTACTGGAAAAGCCTCAAAAAACAAAGTTATAACGGGAACTGTTTCTAAGCAAATTCAAGCGCTTGTTTTGAACACATATAAATTTGTGCTGACAAAAAATCTTGGTAAGTGGTCTTGCAATGAACCTGATGATAAATTATGGGTATTCACAGAAATACAGTAAGAAATATTATGACGAAAGGTATACCAAAGACGCCGATCAAGTGTGAAAACAAAAGGAAGTTTCTCTACAGTAGATAATTTCACATGCGATTTAATTCGTCGAGAAATTTATAGATTCTATGCAAAATGGAGAGTGCCCACCTTAGACGAATAGGTTGCACATTTGCAAGAAATTTGTGATTTTCCTTATGGGCGCTTCACTTTGCGCGGTCTCCTAATGGAGCTGGGTTTCAAATACCGCACTTTGAATAAGATAAGGGTCATTATGGAATCCAGTAGAATAGTAGCTTGGCGATGTATATATTGTCAAAAATAATGAAGTTTTGCAGTAATGGACATAAGATAATTTATTTAGACGAAACCTTGTGCCATACCCATGACGTATCGAGAAAGATGGCAACCTTGCAAAGATCTGGGAGAAGGAGGGTCTGTGTTGTAAAACGATTATAAGGGTTCGTCAAAGGAGTCGGCCGAAGTGTACACGAGTTAACTAAAGAGACTCTACATGATGGTGCTCGCTCTCACATTTCTGCTCCTATTGTTAATTTACTTCGCAGATGGAACTGAAAATTTCTGGAGCATACTTCATACTTCCCAGATATGAGCCTATGTGATTTCGATCTATCTTTGAAAATAAAATTATCACTTAGAGTAGTTCGCTTTAGAACCAGACAGGCAATTATAGCAGCAGTAGAGCAGTCTGTTCGAATATTAGGGCAACAAGAAGCTGTGGATGGCATCCTTCTGCTCCCTGATGTGAGGAAGCTAGTTCTTTATGGTGGAGGAGATTACTTCTAAGCACTACAATAATGTAGCTGTAGCTACTGTTTTGTTTGTTCTAAATTAAATGTTTCCAAAAATTGTTGAATTATCTAAATATTAAGGATACACGCCAAGTTTGTGAGAAAATCCGCAGAAAAGTACACGTAGGGTTTCAGAAGAACTTGTTGCATAAAAAGATACCATTCATCAGCATATTAAGACACTTGGAAAATTATACAGAACCTGTATGTCTGTACCTCATGAACTGTCGCCCCAACAGGCTGAATGTGGACTGGATATTTAGTGTCAGCTTATCCGTAATCCCATTGAAGATAGGTTTGTCAGGACAATTGCCACTTGTGGCGAAAATAATGGGTATATTACGGAAACCCTGATGCCTCGAAACAGTGGTTTGATTCCCGCCAATCTGCCAAAGTCTTCGTTAAAAATAGCGGTCCGAAAGAAATGCTGTGTTTCTGTCTGATTCACTGGGAGTTTGTTTCAAACGGGCGGAAGATTGATGCGGATTTTTGTTCTCAAAAACTGGAACGAGTTCACGAAATTTTGAGATGGAGATACCCAGCAGTAATTAGCCAAAACAGAGGTCTATTCCAACAGGACAGTGCAACACCCCATACTGCAAGAACAACCATGGAAAGAATTCAGGAATTTGGAGGAATTGAGCTGCTATCAAATTTAACATACAGCCCTGATCTTGCACCATGAAATTATCGTCCTTTTCGATCCATGGCCCATTTTATACGTGGTACAAATTTTGGAAACTTGAAGCAATGCAATTGGATGTCACCCAATTCTTCGCATCAAAAACCAGAGACTGGTAGCATCGTGGGATAATAAACATCGCTGAACGATGGCTCAAGATGGTTGATGGTCCATTGTGCAAAATCTTTATTGTCATAACATGATTCTCAGTTGAACTCGCAGAACTTACGCAGCTGTTTCTTTAATACTCCTCATGCCATTCATGAAGCATTTGGTTAAATTTGAGGCATGGTGCACAATGTACTCTCAAGAGTATAGAGAAGCCCATTTCTTCCTTTATATCAGACTAATTGAAAAACATAGGGAGTTTAATAAAGAAATGCATATGGCGTTTATTGACTTTGAAAAAGCCTTCGATAGGGTAAACCGATGCAAAATGTGGCAAATATTGAAGAACGAGGATACCCACAACAATTAGTAAAAATGATACAATGCTTCTACTTCCAGACAAAAATAAATGTGAGGAAAAATGGTAAAATTTCTAAAAAAAAATCTTACTAATCAGGGTGTCACACAAGGGTGAACTTTACCACCTACACTTTTTAGTATTTATATTGACGACCTAGTGTGCAAATGGAACCGGCTAGTGAATGTAGGTTTTAAAATTTCAAATAAAAACTTTTTAAATATTTTATTGTTTGCTGACAACTTAGTTATTATACAAAATAGCGAGTCTGCCCTGCAAAAATCTATTTTTAAACTTAGTGAACTTTTTAAGCAATATAATATGAAAATTTCTTTTATAAAATCAAAGGTAATGGCCTTCATTGGGAAAGAGCCAGTTAGAATAAAAATAGTTATAAATAATCGTTGCGGTGAACAGGTAAGCCATTTTAACTACTTGGGAACTGATGTTAGTTATGACAAGGGATATGATGCCTACAATAAAATATGCAAATTTCAAAGAGTGTGTGGAACAATAAATAGAACATTTAGAAACAAAATACGTAAAGAAACAAAATTAAAGTTCTACAAAGTTATGGCTGTACCTATACTGACATAGGGAAGTGAGACTTGGACGTTGACTAAAAAGCAACAGAGTAAAATACAGGCTCCAGAAATGAAATTCTTGAGAAGTGTGAAAGGATGCACGAAGAGGTACTTAATAAGAAATGAAAACATAAGAGAAGAGCTGGACATTTTTAGTATGAGTGAAAGGTTAAAAGATCTCGAAAAAAAAAAATGGAAGGAACATGTTGAAAGAATGCCACATAATAGACTTACAAAACAAATATTACAGTATCATCCTAAGGTTAGGAGATCGGTGGGCAGACCCAGGAAATGATGGCTGGAGGACTTCGAAGGCGGAACAGGCACTTGGTTGCCTATGCCATGAAGTGAAGAAGAAGAAATCAGACTGTGTAATCTCCGAGGTTAGTTGAGCAAGTGGAGTGCCAAGATACTATCCATATCTCCTTCCCATATAGGATGGATGATTAACCAACTTTGTCTTGAGTATATGGTCTTGCTGCCGGTAGTCGCGTTGGTAGGCCCAATCTCGATTTGGGCTGTAAGGTCGTGGATTACTTTATTCCTTTTTAAGTTGATCAAGTGGAATATGTTGATGTGGATTCTGAATATTTTCACCAAGATGGAGCTACATCCCATACACCAAACCAAAATTCCCTGGTTTGATAACAACGGAATTCTTCCTGTGTGAACAAAGTTTAAGGTACACATCCACAGAAATTGTGCAGTCTAAACCACATAATATAGGACAATTATTGTTTGGAAATATGATCGTCCAAGAAGTCCCAGAAGTATGAAGCAACATGTTCAGATATCCTTGATGTAGAAGAGAACATTTTCAAAGGAGGCTCGGGCTGTTTCCTCCGAGATTTCAGTTCAGCTCCTCTTGGAAACCGGCATTAAAATTGGAAATCCGTAGGATTAAGAAGTACAGATATACACAGCTTGATCATCAAGCTACGTAGTCACGTTTCTTTGACCTAATTCAGTTTCTACACTTAAGCGATCTCCTGACCTGTAATTTAATTTACTGAAAACAGTCTTTTGTTCAGTAATGCTGAATATTGGCAGTCTTTTGTCTTTGTTGATATTTTTGTTACATCCAGTTATACATTTTGTGGTTATAACATTTCTTAAAATATCCTGATGATGAAAGCGATGTACGCCCCTGAACTCGATTTCTAATTGTGGAAACGTAGAGTCAGACTGAAAAATTCAATGCCATAGCCGGGATTTGAACCACGGATCTTCTGGTTTCCGTCCAGCCGCACTACCATTGTGCTACCATGGCCAACGTGCCGACATGACATTAAATTCTCCAACTGACTCGTATTTTCCCGGTAAACCACTTAGGAGTTCTCATAAACACATGAGACAACCACCTTAATGGCGACTTACTACATGTAAGTACTCTAAGGCCCGGGCTTTATAGTTCACGACTATTAGGTTAATTAATTTAATTAATTAATTTAATTAATTATTTAATTAATTTAGGTTAATTAATTTTAAATTGTGGCCATGGTAGCACAATGGTAGTGCGGCTGGACGGAAACCAGAAGATCCGTGGTTCAAATCCCGGCTATGGCATTGAATTTTTCAGTCTGACTCTACGTTTCCACAATTTAGCCTACACACGGCCAGTGTGAAAGAATAATTAATGTCCATTAATTAACCTAATCGATTTCTAATTGTCTTTTAGAGTTGGGACTTCTTCCACTGCACCATTTCATCCGAAGATTGCTCGACGCTTCTTCTACAATCTACGCCACGTTCCAGGAGCTGTGACGTATAACATAGGCGTCCGAAGTCGCCGACCCAAGCGACTGAAAAGATGACTACCACAGGATCTGCTTTACAGTGATGACACTACAGTATGCACAATTTATCTTGAGCATTCATCTCCCAAGTCCTCACTCGGTAGGTTTCGGCGAACTCCGTAAACACAGATGACAACTTAGAAGCATGAAATGCGCTATACTAGTACACTACACTAGTACATTCTGACATCTAGTGACTAATATCCTAAGCTTTTAAGCGCGCTGTTTGTTTTCTGTGTGCATTCCTTTTGTGCAAGTTTGAGGTTAATTACTACAGCTTAACTAGTTTGTAATTATGGCTGAGGGCACACCAAACTCATCATCATATGTACCTTCCGAGCAACGAACTCCAACTCGGAAGATGCACGTACAGTCGTGCATAGTGATGGCCGCAAAATAATAGCGAAAGTTGCAGAAAGTTGCGATATAGAAAAGGATAACAACCAGCTAATGTTCCCACTCAGCAAATCAATAAAACGAGCTGCTGCTTACACAGGAAAAAGCATCAGCACTGTCAGGCATATTAAATCGTTTTGTACATCTCATCCCAATGAATCTGCAAAAACAACAGGAAAAAGCAGGCAAGGCTGTGATTTGTGTATGGTAATAACTAATAGTGATGTTTTCTGTCTTCTTTTCCCTTCAATCCTTTCCTTTTTGGCTTCCTCCTTTTCCTTATACCTTGCTCTTTTATCTTTCTTTTTCTCTTGCTCTGAGCCCTTTGTATATTTCTACATAGCTTTCTATTTCCCTCCATTACCAAAGCTACACTGGTATTTAATAGAGGCCAACAAACCTAGGAGCAAGACTTACCTATGTTGTGGATGTCATGGTTCTCGAAAGAGGACAAACTATTATTCATTTATCTCCGTATAACTGTGATCTGAATGCAATTGAACTGGCGTGGACAAAAATAAAGAACGTTTTCAGAGGACACAAGTTACTGGTGACATGTCAGCCACAAACCAGCAGAAACTTCCTATAGAAGCATTCTCTTCTGTAACTGCGACGGATTGGGAAGGATACTGCAAGAACTGGAAATGAAATATTGGGGAAATAATGGTGTAATTGAAAATGAGATTGATTAAATTATCAACAGATCAGAGGATACTAGCGATGAAACTGATGCAGTGGACTCAGAAATCGAAGAATCACAAAGCGAATGAGTGAATATTTATAGCTGTCATAATATTTGTTTACTGTCTTTATGTGTTTCGTAAATAGTAAGTATATAAATATACAGCTTATCAGATAGAGCTCAATTTAATGTTTGTCCACAGATCTCACAGTTACGGCGCATATCTTCGCTTATCTTACACGCTATTTTGCGGAACTCTGTTTTTCAAGGTTGACCACACTGCAGAAACAAAATATTGTTAGCTCTCTTTTCTTCCCCTCTTCCCGCACTATTGCGTAAATCCAGCGCCCTTCTTATCTTGCGCGTACTGTACTTCTGAATGATTTACTGTTCCACATTTGCTTTTCTGTTCTTTTCTGCTGTATAAATTCTCACTATTGCAGCCTGTATACCATTTTATTATATCAGTATCACAGTTGTATTAGTGCAATAAACCATTTTATTAGTTCAGAGGAAGCGCACTGCCCTACCTCTACAATGTTATTACTCTATGATTAGTTTGTATCTGTTCTCTCAGATCTACAAAGCACGTATTATTGCTGACCGATCTAATAAATATTTATAATGGTATTTTCAACTGGTTTGTTTCCCCAGATCTTGAACATATTCGTTCTCAATAAAGCTTCAGATCTTATTTTATTTTCCTTAATATCTGTGGACGATAATAGTTATCAAAATATGCTCTGCATTCATGGCTTAGTGTGTTGTGGCTAGGATTATTTGTTTTGAAGCAAAAGAGTAAAATAATTACTCTGTAGAAGAATAGTGCTATGTAGTGTATGTGGAAAAGAAAGTAGAGGATCACTGTGTTCTCATAGTATGGGACAGGCATGCAAACCGAGCAATGATAGAAAAAGTAGGTGGATTCTGTAGGAGGGGAAAGGTCAAACTAAGGCGCAAGCTTCTCATCGTATTTCGTAAACAGCGCTCATGGCGTAATTTGTATGTGCGTACCTGAAGATAACATCATCCTCATATTAATGATCCACAGTCCCATAGTGCTCGAGGCCTTTTCACGCATCTTGACCTTACAGTATTAGTCGCGCTAATGATTCCATAACAGTATATGGATTAATTGTTGCTCTTGGCGCTGAATGATCGATCCTTATGAATGGTATGTCTACGGGTATCTGTCAGTACTTCGTGACCTAGTTCTCCTAGATAAACAAACATAAAACATGCCAAAGAAAATTTAAATATCGTTAGAAGAAATACCCCAAGCTTCAAAGAGCATCGAATGGTTTTCAGTCATTAAGCATCTTATGTATTGCATTTATAAAATTTCTCAGCTCACTCTACGTGTTAATTCAATTTTAAGCGTTTTAGTTCTTGAGTTTTGACCATTTAATGTGCAGTTCCGAAGTAATTCGCCATATTTATTGTTTTCAGCCTTTGTGGACGATGTTGCTACAAATGGATAACATTTCGTTAAAGATTTGATTTTTTGTCTTACCTGCTTCATGTTAATCCAGTTAAATATTTGCAGACATGATTAAGAATAATAATGCAGATCAAACGAATAATGAGGCTTATGTTTGATTTATATAAATTTGTTTTGTATTAATTATAGTTGTAATAAAATTAACTGCTGCTATAATTATATACATTCCTGCTAAGGAAGAGAAAAAATTGTTAAATCTACAGCGGGTCCTGCATGGGCAATTCTTGCTGATAATGGAGGATAAACATTTCAACCTTGTTCCTATACAACGTGTCTCTGGAATTGTTGAAGTATCAGATTTGCTAATGGTCAAAATTTTTGTTTTATCATCCAAGAAGATTGAAAAAAGAAGCACAACATACCACCCATTATTAAATAGGGAAAAAACAGGAAAAAGGTAGGAAGGGAGGTAGGAAGAGGGGAAACAAGGGAGGAAGGGAGGCTATATTGTAAGTAAATCAACAAAAGCTTCTGTGGCAATATTTACGTTGTGCCTGTCTTTGACTATGGTTTATGTTATTTTTATTTATCAATAGTCACATAAGCGCTGAGGCTTTCTTTGCCGGCGTCGTCAACTAAATTGTATACATCTTCGGGGCTTGTAGGCCGTGGTCCAGTTGGTTTAACCTCCGACGTTTCACCAAAAACTGCGTCAGGGTTACCAAACTTGTGAGTTACAGAGTCCAAAAACCTGTCTTCCAGCGTGCTATATATAGCCGAGCGTGGAGAAAGGGCGTGGCCTGTAGGGGTCCCGAACACAGCGCTCCAGACTTTGGACTCAGGAGCTCACATATTTGGTAACCCTGAGGATGCCGGACGCAGTTTTTGGTGAAACGTCGGAAGTTCAACCAACTGGACCACAGCCTACAGGCCTGGAAGATGTATACAATGTAATAAATAATCACTTCTATCTACATCAACTTTTACACTTTGTTGTAGATAGTGCTTGCATGTTTCACTAGTGTATATATAATCGTATCACAGAAGCAAGCTTACAAGAATTAGCCTACTTTATAATTAGCGTGGAGCTCACCCTATCTGCAGGTAGGAGGCCCTTGCCCTTCAAAGGGAAACTAGGACATTTTTTATCTTTATTTCTGTCATCCTTAAAATTAGATTTGGCTATCCCTAGTAGTTTCGGAGAAATCATCATTTCTAGTAATTTCATCCGTATGAGACAAAGAGAGAGAGAGAGAGAGAGAGAGAGATGAGAGAGAGAGAGAGAGAGAGAGAGAGAGAGAGAGAGAGAGAGAGAGAGAGAGAAGCTGTTAAAATCAAAAGGGAAGGAAACAAATCACATTCCGTATATACAAATTATAATGGTTGTAATTAGTATAATACAGAATTTGTGGAACAAAGCTTCCCCCAATAAATGGACTAAAGATTTTACTGATGAAAAACTAAATATGTCTCGTACCTGACATTGTTTTCCTTTCTTTGCGCTCATCTTGAAAATGTAAACCTTATTTCCCAATAATGTATAATTTAACTGCCAGACTTGGGAACAATGCGGAGCGTGCTCAAATAAAAAACAAAAGACTCTCGCTGGAATGCAATAAATTCAAGGCTGTAAACGGGCCAGGCGGCTGCCATCAAAATACGCAATCTTTTGTTCAAGAAAAACAAAAGCAGTGCTTCCGGTCCGACAGGATTTATTTTGTCGCTGGATGAATGCACTCGCCGCCTTTGTTGCCTTAAGGGGCAAGCCGTGACGTAAGGAAAGCACTCTGGACTGCTTCCACCGAGGGCATCCGATTTGGTTTAGTTTATGGCTCATGCACGCCATTTATTTTCTCCGCAAAGATCGGACCAGTTAATATGGTGCATACAATTGCAGTTCGGGAGATGTAATTCTGCCTGAGCAGAAATTTGCTTTCAAAATGCAAAGGAAACTGAGAGAAAGCGTATACTTAAAGTTTAATATACTGAATTTTGAAAGTTCATACACGATAATGTATTACGTCATGTCACATACATACAAAATTGCTCAAAAATAAACAATTGAATTGTATTGATAACTTCGTATGCATATGAATCGAAAGGTACGGTTTATTCATACCTGTATAATATAACAGGCGAGTCTCTTGCCCCTATTTATTTTTGAATTTGTGCATCGTGCTAAGGGACATATGTGACTTACGCCTTTCTTGAATGCCTTATAGTGGATGATTTGCAGAACTGATTATAGTGGAGGAGAGGGGAAGATGCTCTCCTACCTGCCGATAGAGTGAGCTCGGTGCAACTTATATAGTGAGCTAATCATTGTAGATCTCTGATTATCGGATTGTAATTCTTGTGCCTTTGGTTCACCAGAGAACTAATAGCAACAGCAAATAAATTAGTAACAGAAATACTAGGAGAAAGAAAGAAAACAAAATGACGTCTTTTCCAACCAAGCCTTTGGATCACGATATGCCAGCAGCTAACACACTCGGCTAGCTGTCACGTATTCTATATCGCTCTTTGGGAAATCAGTCCTTAATACCTTGGGAATATTATATGCATGAAAAACCGTCATTTATTTAACTTTTTCGCAACTTCTTGGTCCTCATTCAGGGCTGTAAGTATTAATGCTGGGTGTATGTGGTAGCTAATAGAGGGACACAACTGCAATAACGGCTTTTGTGCTAAAAGGGTCAAAGTTTTCACATTAGACTATAAACTGCGGGTTGCATAAATAAGAATAAATAGCAGCAGCTGAAGCACCTTGTTAATTAGAATTCGACTAATTAAGGCTGTAATTAATTAAAAATGCATTGAATTCCGAAATGGGGGAAGATTGTACGGAGTGACACGAGGATTGACACTTCTACAGAGCCTTTTCTTGAACCTGGTTGGTCATATGTGAACATTTTTGGGAAAAGGCCGCTAATGACTATTATTAATAGATTTTTTAAAGAAACTTTGGACGTACAGCATACATAAGATGGCACTTTTGATGCTGCCTTCTCTTGGTCTACATTAAATCTACTGAAAGCTGCTCCAGTAGTGATGAATTTGAGATCACCTCTGGGAATGATTAGTGCATAATCACCAGTTAAAATTGGCGGATAAGGTCATTGCAAGTTAAAATTGAACTGTCAGAAGAGAGTTGGCATCTGTTTGAGAATAAAGTGTTGGTTGTTCCTACATCTTAGCTTGAGAAACTGTTGAAATGTTAAATCTTCTATCTTCTGGCCTATCAGTCTCCGCAATTAGGTGAACTTAAGAAGCCGTGATTCGCTGAGATTTAAATAAATATAGTTGCTTACTATCTGTTAGGAGCTACATTGCAGGTGAATGATTTCATATATCTGCCCAGGTTTATTTTAAAAATGAATCAGCACTTGTCAGCTTGTGATCCGCCACATGCACAAAGTATATAAGCTGTCATCGATTGAATTGTTGTGTTGCCGCGACAAGCGGGAACCGGGCGCCTAGGCAGGAGAGCTGGACGCTTGCCAAGAGAAAGAAAGAGACAGAGAGAGGCTCCGGAATTTTCTGTCTTTCTGTTGCCGCCGCGAATGTTCTCGGAAGGTCTTCGGCTTTCTATAAACAATGACTGGCAGGTATAAAAATCCGCAAGGTATTAGAGCGACAGTTGTGTGATTTCTATTGCGACACTGGACGTTTGAAGGGTAACGCAGTGATTTCTTTCATTTGTTTACGTGCGGCGGAGCACCGAGTCGACCTTGAAGACAGCTTATTGTCAAATTCACGTCTTTTTAGAATAAAGATTGATCTAAATTTCTACAAACCAGACCTCTGATTCTACGTAACCCACGTAGCTGCATATGTTAGACATGAATTTCTGAATAAAGAATAAAGTTGGGTCTGTTATGAATATGTAAGCTATTTATGGAAGAAACTCTGCATAATGTCGTGCTTAGTTAATATTATATAAGTAAACATTTAACATTAGTATGGGATAAATACGTTTCAAATTGTATATAAATATGATCTAAACAATGATCAGCAATCCACCTGTCGGTAGGCCAAAGATAATGCATCTACAAGTAAAAATTTGATAATTCACACACTATTTAATTTAAATTTACACACTACACAAAATAGCAGTAAGCTTTTGTTAAGTTTCAAAATTCTGTTTATTATGGTTATTTAAATATTACTTTTTATTTTTCAAATTCATCGGTCTAATGAACATCCTATGTATGTGGAAACGTATAGTCAGACTGTAAAGTTCAATGCCATAGCCGGGATTTGAACCATGGATCTTCTGGTTTCCGTCCAGCCGTTCTACCATTGAGTTACTATGGCCAACGTGCCGATATGACATTAAATTCTCCAACTGACCCGTGTTTTCCCGGTAAATCACTTAGGAGTTCTCATAAACACATGAGATAACTACCTTAATGGCGACTTACAACATGTTAAGTACCTTAAGGCCCGGGTTTTATAGTTAACCACTATTAGGTCAATTAATGGAAATTAATTGTTCTTTCACACTGGCCATGTGTAGGCTAAATTGTGTAAACGTAGAGTCAGACTGAAAAACTTCTTACAAGTTGTAAGTCGCCATTAAGGTAGTTGTCTCATGTGTTTATGGAAACTCCTAAGTGGTTTACCGGGAAAATACGAGTCAGTTGGAGAATTTAATGTCATATCGGCACGTTGGCCATAATAGCTCAGTGGTAGAGCGGCTGGATGGAAACCAGAAGATCCGTGGTTCAAATCCCGGCTATGGCATTGAATTTTTCAGTTTGACTCTACGTTTCCACAATTTAGCCTACACATGGTCAGTGTGAAAGAACAACTAATTTCCATCCTATATATGATTCATTTTTTGTTAATTTAACATTAAAAATTCAAATTCATATCATATCAATCGTATAACAATTCTTATGTTAGCTTCTAGTTATTACAAATAATGTTTCTACTATCCGTAATTCCTGATTTTTAAAAAATTAGTCTTTTATTTCTCAGAAATGCAGCATTATTCAAAAACAGTGCGTGAATATTTTCTGTAGTGTCCTTTGTAGAAGCGTAAAATGTTGAAACAAATTAGTAAAACATTGTATCCTGTGGATTATTTTGAGTATGCAAAAATGATTTTAAAAACGTTTCCAGGAAAATAAGATTTAAAGTTGAACAAAACTTTCATAAGAATGCGCCAGTCCATGTGTAGCTTCAATTAATTGATATATTAAATACCTAAAGTGGAAAAAATATACATTTTCTATAACTGATGCTTTATGAGAAAGTTTATTTGGTAATTTTTCACAATTTTGGTGGTTATCGTGCTTTTTGTATGAACCTCTTAAGTTGGTCACAATGTTGCTCAAATAGAACGGTAGGATCAATTGTATGGCCTACTTGTTTACATTGCTGAATTCTATTACGTTTAACCTTATGGCATTACCATTTGATGCACTTCATGGACATCTTTTTAGACACTGACGTCCCTATTACGTAGTAAGTACTGATGTTCTTATTCAATCACCTGAGCTGCGCAGGATTACTCCGTGGAGACGTTATCCTAAAACAGGACAAGTCTCTTTGAGATTTCTGCTAACTTCCTAATTCAGTAGCTCAACGAAATTAGCAGACGAAATCTGACATTGATCAAATGAACAACTGACTTTCGTTGCAGTATCATCATTCATTTTACTAACTTAATGGGACTCATTAAGAACATGCCTCTTATAGTATTACCTCGTCAGTCTCTTGAGATGACGTAAGCAACTTGTGAATCAATTGGCTAGACCGGAAGTAGAAAAGTAGGTCTTGAAGAGGCTGTAGTTCCAAATTACATTTCGAAACTAATCCGCTCCATTACATGAGCGTTACTTATTTTATACACATCTTATTCCGCAAACAAAGTAAGAATTTGTGAGCATTAGATGCTTTAGAAAACTAAGGCGAAGTATTTGTACACGTACTTATGACACTTGAGTTGGTTATGAGCCAGCTGTTCAAACGTTCCATGACTGGTTTTCATTGAAAGTGCATGCATCATCTTCAGTGGATTCCTTTCTCATGGTGTGGTCCCTTTGTAATATAGTATGGTGTAATGACTTTCAACCTTTTATTTTATTTTATTTTCAATTACTTTATTTGGTCAGATAAACAGGAACAGTAACATTCCTAGACTGTTTTCATTGTGTTCTGTTTCTTCCTCTATGACACAAAATAAGGCCTTATATATAATGGGGTCTATACTGAAATCTCCAGGGTTACTTAATTTGTGCCAGATTTTTCTTTGATCAAAATTGGTTTGATGAGGATAAAAAGAACGTTTCTTAATATTGTAGCACTGATAGTTTGGAAATTGTACCATAACATATTTCTTTATAATTAGCATTAATCGTCTAAAACTATAAACAATTTAACTCCTTTGCCTTTTTTTTTTTTAATTTTTCTGGTTAGATCCCATATTGACAGCGTGTGGGTGATAATAATCATGGAAATTAATGTTCTTTCACACTAGCCGTGCGTAGGACGCACTATAAAGGGTAGAGCCAGACTGAAAAATTCAATGCCATATCCGGGATTTGAACCACGGATCTTCTGGTCTCCGTCCAGCCACTCTAAACCATTGAGCTACTATGGCCAACGTGCCAACATGACATTAAATTCTCCAACTGACTCGTGTATTTCCCGGTAAACCACTAGGAGTTCTCATAAACACATGAGACAACTACCTTAATGGCCACTTACTATGCTATAACTACATTTTAAGGCCCGGGCTTATATAGTTCGAACCACTATTAGGTATAATTAATGGAAATTAATTGTTCTTTCACACTAGCCGTGTGTAGGACGCACTATAAAAGGGTAGAGCCAGACTAAAAAATTAAATGCCTAAGCCGGATTTGAACCACGGAAGGAACAATTAAAATAATAATTAATTTCACACCGTTATCCCGTAAGTTGGTAAGCGTGCTACAAACAGCGTGCAGAATGTCCTGTAGGTGGCAGCATAATGCAGATGCACACATACCGTCATTGTACCAGAATAAAGATGGCCACCCCACTTGCGACTTGCACCACGAAACAACAGCCTTCTCTTATTCGGTTTTTGCATAGTGAAGGTGTGAAATCTACTGAAATTCATCGACGAATGCATGTTTATCACAGCAGCAAGTCTACGAATGGAGTAGGAAGTTCGCAAATGGTCTGACTCCACGCCCAGGTCAGGCACAATGAGTTGTGACTCCACAGAACATTGCAACAGTAGAAGCCATTGTGAAGGAAAACCGCCGAGTGACACTGAATGACATTGCGGCATGTTTACAAATTAGTCATCTGTCAGAACACCACATTGTGCATGATGTGCTCCAGTTATACCTGCAAGTTCGGTGCCCGTACACCAGTTGCAACAATCAGACCTGCATTTTGAGTGTCTTCCTCATCCACCATACTCACCAGACCTTGCCCCAAGTGATTTCCATATGTTTGGACCACTCAATGATGCAATGGGAAGAAAGAAGTTCCATTCTTGTGAAGAGGTACGCCACGCCGTGCAAGAGTGGTCGCGCGTACTACCAAAATAATTTTTTTAAATACATTTATGCACTTTGTAAGCCCTGGAGGACTTGCATTGAGCATGGGGGAGATTATGTTGAAAATTTACACAGCTTTGTTCCACTTCTGTATAATAAATAATATTTAAGCTCTTCATTTGAATCTCCTTCGTATGTTCCCTGTATTTTAATGATACTGTATACAGTACAAAATGATAAAGTGTCAAATCTGTTTGGAGAGAGCCACTGGCAAAACTGGAGCCAAGTTTCTAATCACGAAAGGCAGTTAAAGAAAAAACATGACAAGAATGTTATATAAACAGCTTCCTAGTGTCAGCTCACGAAACTTTAAACGGATGCATAACTGCCAAATGCCAGTTTATGTAGATGAATATTTTTAGGTGAGAGTACACACATGAATGTTGGAGTTCGATATTTCGTAAAGGTTGTGTAGGTAATACTTAACATACGGAAAGGCCAATTGAAGCAAACCAAACTTAGATCACTGCAGTGACCCTTATCTCTCGCAGACATTGTCTTCTTTGTAGTTTTCACTCCTCTCTTTCTATTGTTTTCTTACACTGTCACGATTAGCCCGGAAAGATGAACATAGGGCAGATACTATCCGGCTTAAATAGCGTGAAGTAATTCCGTAGTTCTTGTAGGTATCAGGTAGAGTGGGGAATGGATATAATATACCAAGTAAATTACTCGCCTTGAAGGCTTCAATTTTGGGTTTATGCAACGTCCAAAGAAAACAAAAAGCCTTATGTCCGAGGACTCCGTTCGCTTTACAACTCATTTAAATATATAAAAGCTTCACGTAGTTAAAAAGCGCTTTATGCAACACAAATTACTCTGGTCTGAAGTGGATCTTAAAAATACCCTTTTTACCTTCTCTACTATGAGCTCGTAGGGTATTGTATAAGCTACGTCACTTAGACAAGTCTTCATATTAGCCAAAAGTAAAAATTTTAACCTGTTCTGTTCTTGATATTTTGTCATAATCTGAACTGCACTTAGCATAGGCATTTGCTTTTGCTTTTCCTGCCAATTGTACTCCAGAAGGATGTTTTTTATTTATTTTTTATTTTTATTTTTTCAGATTTCTCGCTCTCTCTTCTTTGTTTTTACAAAAGCGAATATTGTTTATTATGCATTACATTGGTATCTAGGTTGCTTAAGTTGGCAGCCTTGAATGACAGCGTTTTTTATTTTTTTACTTTTTTATTTTTTATAAACAATCAGGATCACATAGGGGAAAGTTAGAGTGGGAAGTTAGTTTTACTTTATTTATTCATGTTTAGTTACATTTTGTTGCAACATGTTAGAAAGAATCGGTGTGCGCAGCCGCGCAAAAGTTAACAAGTGAGATCCAGTTGATCATTTAAATCGATCCACACCTCATGATATCTACACATTTTGTATCGCTCTGCTCTGAGCCACTTTTTGAATGCAAATAAATTAGGATAATCTGCACTCAGGCAATAATGGTAGAAAGCCATTATCAACCACATTTGAGTCCGTGCAGTGTTGCCTTTCTTAATATTCCAGGATAGAATTATTGACACTGTCGTATATTCCGCCCTGCTTCCAACCAGCACGCCGATTTTATGTTTAGTCCATTTCCAGATCTCAGATATGTTTTTGCAGGTGGTAATTCTGTGTATCTGCGTGTCCACTTTTCCACAACGTTTACACCATGGGACTGTTGCTAAATTATGTTTACATTTCTTTAATTCCGTTGGGATTAGTTCATTCACAAAGAAGTACACGGACACTTTCCAATCAAAAGGAACGTAAGTGTTTCGAAAAATTTTCCATCTGCGATCCCATGTTGTATTTGGATATTTTGCAACAATTGCTGGCACAGACAAATACTATTTTAACAACTCGATGTACAAGTGTTTGGTCGTAAGGTATCCTGACTCCCTTGTAATCAAGAGCAATAGATGTTGATAGTCCTTTATTACCTGTCGAAATTCAGAAGCTGGGGTCGTATCTGAGGACATCAGGCGATGACAAAAGTCCATGTCCTGACGACTTCCCTGTCCGTTGAGTGCACCCAAAACAGAAGAGCGCTCTGCACTTCAAGTACACATCTGTTAGATTCCAGCCTCCTTCGGTTATTTTCCGGCGTAACTGAGTTCGAGCTACCTTGTAGAATTGATTCCGCCAAATATAATAACCGATTGCCCGTTCCAAACGCTGAAAGTATTTTTGGTGCATTCGTATTACCTGCGCTGCGTACCATATTTTGGCTAAAACAAACGTGTTCACATGCCAAATTTTTTGAACAAGATTTAATTTCGTGTTAACTGGGACTGCATGAGGTAAATGCAGGTATTAACAGTTCGCGTCCAATTCCTCTCAATTAGGTCTTCCAGGTTTGATATTAATATCAGATGTAACCCAAAATATCGTAACTTGTTATGCCACTTATTTTCTAAAAACTGAAATATTTCAAATCTCTCGGTGTATAAACATTTTCATTTCTGTTATTGATACTTTAAACCCAAGAACGGAAAGCAGAAATGCATCCTCTAAATAGAAATTTACTTGAATATGTGAACGCATGATGTACTATTTTAAAAATAGTGGGACATAGTCCAAGCTTTCTTTTTAATAACTATTGGTTATTGTTCGATAATGCCATATTAATATTAACCTGGTAGAAACTACATAGTTCCTCAATATACAATGCAAGTGTAAGAACTATTTGGGCCTTCAGTGTCATCATTGATCTCTCGGAACATAATGTTGGTGTTTCAGTGATTTTAGCCCTCTGTTTTTTGCAGTGAGTGCCAGAAGTGATTGAGGTGTCAGATGGAGAAAATTGAGAGTCGAAGTGTGGATTTGAAGGGCAGAACTGCCGGGGAAATCCGTGATGAGATGACAGCTGTTTATGGAAATGACAGACCATCGTATGACACTATTGTGAGGTGGAAAAGGAATTTTCAAACTGGTCACATGTCCCTGACAGATGAGCCAAGATCTGGTAGATCGTCAATGACAGATGATACTGTCACAGTGAAGAAGGTGGAGTGTTTAATACTGGAAGACAGACGAGCAACCATCCAAATGATCATGAATGAGATACATCTTATTTATGGTAGTCTGCGGAAAATTATTGATGAGGAACTGCACATGTCTAAGATGTCTGCACGGTGGGTTCCATGTTTGCTAACCCCTTTCCAAAAGCAGACACGGCGTGACTTTTCAAGACAGATGTTGATGTTGTTGGAACAGGATGAAGTTGATATTTTTTTGATCGTCTGGTATCTATGGACGAATCCTGGATCTATCCGTATGGTCCAGAGACAAAAGCCATGAGCATGGAATGGAAACATGCCGATTCCCCTCCTTCCACAAAGGCAAAGGTCAAAAGTCAGCTGAGAAGTTTGTGGCGATATAAGAGGTAATCTCTCTCCATCTTAATCGTTGCAGGTCGAATTGTTTCTCGAACTTAATCGAGCCACACGTTCGGGAGTCAAATTTATATCGTTATTCCTCCACTCGCAGCAGATAGGAAGCACGCCGACTGTTTGGAAGATCCAGGTCGAGATTTGATTAAATAAGAGTCATGAGATCTTTACTCAGGTGTGAACTTTTGGTGACAGAAATAAAATTTATATGACTCCGACTTCGTAATACATTTTTTAATTGTATAATCGGTATTACAATTCACTCGTTACTATTACGAATAGCGAATAACTCTTTTTGAAGGTTATTAACTTTCCTTTACAATTATATTCACTGCAACATTTTTCATCGTCATGTAACAAGACCGAAGAACATATCTATCTAAAGATTATTGATTTTCCGTAACTATTGTTATTCTATCAATTTTGTGATTGGCCGATGTACTGCTACGTCACCGCTTTACATAATACAATTATTACTACGGCCAATCACAAAATTACACATATATTTGTTTTTAATATGTCATTACATGGCCTACTAAGTCATACCAGAAAACAATATTCATATAAAAAGTTCTAACTAAAACATATCGTTACAAGGTCATGCTTTGAGTTTTCTGGGACTGTCGTGAGGTCATTCTTACAGATTATCTTGCCAAGAGTCAAACCATCACTGGCAGATTCTACTGCAATGTTCTAGACAAGTTACGAGCAGCTCTGATTAAGAAACGACGCGGTAGGCTCTCCAAAGGTGTTCTTCTTCTGTCTTACAATGCACCAGCTCATTCATCTCAAGTTGCAGTTGACAAAACAAGTGAATGTGGCTCTGAGACCTTACAGTACCCGCCTTATTCGCCCGATCTCGCACCAAGTGACTTTTTCTTGTTCCCGGAAATGAAGAATCCTTTGCGTGGTCGCCGATTTGACAACACAAATGACCTCATTAATAAAGTGGAAGAGTGATTTAAAGCGAATTCTGCAGACTTCTACAATCAAGGTATTTTGAAGGCCAAGAAACGCCGGGAAAAGTATGTAAATCTGGATAGTGATAATTAAAACTTTACACCACCCCCTTATAGGGCTTCTCAAATCCATTTTTTCCTTGGACAATCGAAATATAGTTTCCTCAAAGCACGACATTAGCAAGTCTATTACAGATCATTAATTATACACCATTTTTCCACTCCAGCTAGTGATGTTTATAAACAAGGAGATTGATTGTAAGTTATTGCATGCTACGTTAATTTCGTTTACAGCACATGTGAGTGTAGCCTGGTATTTCTCTCATAAATATAAATTCACTGGCCGTAATCGTGTTCAAATCCAATATGGTGTGTTACTGTACCAGGGAGGGCTTTATAGTTGTATTAATGGTGTGACGTAGGCCACCCATGTTTCGTCACTAGTAACAATTTGGTCCAAAAAATCTTCACCTTCATTGTGGTTCCGCTCAAGGAAAGTCAATGCACTGCCTAAACGTTGCGTTTTGTGCAAATCCGTCAACATTTTGGGAACCCAACGTGAACACAATTTCCGGTACTTCAAGTTCTCGGTCACAATGCGATACAAAACACTACGAAAATTTTGAGGAAAATAGTTGCACAATGATGAAATTGTAAAGCGTCTGTTTTCTCTCACCTTTTCGTCCACCTTCTGCAACAAATTTTCAGTAACGACCGAAGGACGCCCACTCCGTTCTTCATCAAGCACATTTGTGCGGCCATCTTTAAATGCTCTCACCCATTTCCTTACCATTCCATCACTAATTACGTCTTTAGCATTAAGAAATCTTATAACAGCCCGTACTTCACAATCGGCGGGACTCACGATTGTCGGAGGCATCTTAAACACACAGTGACCAACGTATACAATGAAGAATCACACTGTAATGGCGTAAGTGCGTAGAAAAGATGTGTAGGTAACCAGCGTGCATGCGCGGAACGCCCACCGTAGCGCTGCGGCGGTGGAATCGCAAAACGGTACTGACTTGAAAAACATGCCTCGTAGCTTACCTTTTCTGTTTCCCGGGATTTTGAGCCAGGTTTCATGATGTACTCTCTTGAACCAGTGCTTAATAACCTCTGTAGTTGAGCTTCAAGATCTTCCTAGAGTCGGCTCTGGTCCAATAGCAACTTCGGTACAGTAGTACTAAATTGTAGAGGTAAAGTTCGTCTCTCCCAAGTGAGTGACAGTTATGATTTGTTTCAGTAAAGTAGTGCAAAATTTACAGTTACCGTAATAGATGTTGTGGTATATGTATATGTTTTACTTATGGAAATAGAATATGTATCAAATTAAAGAGGAAGTTTTCATTTAAATCATGCACAAGATGTTAAACATTATCTTAAACCATTTATGCATTTAATCTCCCCTTAAAATAGTTTCTTTATATGTGAAGCAAATAGTTTTGTAATATTTACTATACTCCAATATATTTTCAATGTACTTTGAATCTGTTTCATTAACTTAACATTGATCCCGCCGGTTGTGTTAAAATCCGATCTGTTGCTTTAATAGTTACTTATAAAGTGAGTTGTTATAGTGTAGGCTATTTACTCCTATGTCAGTAACCGCTGTATCCTTGTGTTTATTTTTTATTTATTTCCTAGTTGTGAAAGCTTGAGTAATACAAATTCCTGAGTAACGAACACCCATTCCAATGACTTGCAAGAAATGTTGGGCCTCTGAGAAAATACTCTGAAGTATACTGAATGCTTAAAGAACGACCTTTCATAACCGAAATTCTAGTTTTACAGGAATGCTGACTCCTTTAGTATATCTTTATTTAAGATTCCATACTCTGCATCTACAGAACAAAGGGTACCATAATTAAATTAACCGTGAATAAATATTTCTAGCTTCAGATCACCTATAAGAATGCAACCTTGTTATAACAAGCATAATATATACTCTAATAAAAATGTTTTCAGTAGAAATTCCCTTGCTAGCAATGCCCGTATATTATTAAAAATATTCCTATTTCTTGATAATTGTTAGCTTTGTAGAGAAACTCTTTCTGTTTCTTGTAATACCATGAACGTCTTAAGGACTTTCGAATTTCTCAGTGTAAGTCTAAAATTGTTTTCATTATGGCTGCAAAAATCATGAAATTACTTAGGTATATTTATCAGTAAGCTTTTAAAATAAAGTTTAAAAGTTTTTAGGGCATATATCTTTCGAAATAACATTGAATTTAAGCCACCATCACGTAGCTTATCTCTTATTTGCCCACTTTTCATTTGAATGGAAATCTGATGTCATGAGGTGTTTCTGTGTATAAAGAAGAGACTTTCGAAACTGGGAATATTAATAGGGAAGCCACCGATTTCAGCGACCAACTTCAATGCTTGAAGTGCCCTAAATATAATTCTGGTATGACGGCGCTGCAGTTTTTGTGAAGTGCACTACTGTTTTTAGTTAACAAGGCAAACTGAGTAAAATAGAATTTTCGGAATGTAAATTATTCTTGTGAATGGAATATATGACATATAAATGGTATTGCTTAAAGAGGGTATTGCTTAAATATAAACCTTCATTTTAAAAAACGTATGAAATCCGTTTTATAGATTGCATTCAAATTAATTTATATTTTATTTTGAAAACAGCATGTCTGTTTGACCAATACATTATTCAAATTGCTAAAATAATAACAGCGGATTTCTCTGCCTGGGATCCCATGGATTATCGCAAGATCAAGGTAAAGACACACTCGGGTAGTTAAAAAGAATTATAACATCGGGCGATGCCATTAATAAACAACAGACATAACCTTGTGAGGTCAGAAGATCTAGTGACTTTCACTGAGGGAAGAAATTAGTTCCGTCGTTGTGGTGATAAATCATTGCATGGAGGTTGTAATTCTTGTGATAGGTTTATCTGCTCATGCAGCACATCGTGGCAACCGTAAGTTAAAGTCCTCTTCGCCACAGCAAACGATAAAGGAAACAAATAGACTTTTTCTCATAGTATTAAAGTACCTGTCCACCGTTGACCAAGTGTGCCTCAGTGTTCATGAATGTACGCTGAAAAGTTAATAGAATAAAAGGAAAAATTAAGGAAAGCAAGTTATGATAGATGAAGAACCACTCCAACATTCGTCTGCGAGAAAGGAAATCCACGAAAAACCAAAAGTCAAAGTGAAAGGTCGATGGAAGTTGAAGCAGAAACCTCACAAATGCTAGAGTCTCATGTTACCAAGAATCATCTTGCTAGGTCTGTTGTAGCCTTAATATGACCGAGAAAGTTAACATATTTCTAAGTATACTATTGTTAGCAATTTTTGAACGAATTTTGAGGTCGCATGGCGGCAGAGCGTTTAGACCGCTTGACTCTCACCAAGTCGGCCCGGGTCCGATCTCAGTCGACCGCACGTGAGATATGTGGTGGACAACACGACGTTTCCTCCACCAGCATTCTCCAACTGCTCTAATGTCATCATTCATTACATTAATTTCGCCCTCATTCTTCATGCACTTCTCTCACTGACATACCAAGCATCGGGCTGATCACCCATCCTGGGTTCCCTATTTGATCCAGAGCTTCTGTTCCTCAAGGCGTAAGGGATACAGGAAAAATAATCCACTAACACTACGACAGTGATAACATTATGGAAGTTGAAGAAGATGAAGAAGAAGCAAGCGATCTTTATGGATATTTATTAAAATGTTTATTTCATTGTTGAAATAGTTCTAATTAATACCACCTCAGTATCTTTTCCAAATAAATTCGCTAATTCGTTCCTAAATTTAACAGCACCTCTAACCCTCCTGTAGTATCGCTGTAGTATTGCTTTAACCAAGGCTTTTGGAAACTCACACATATTTTCGTACTGTGTCTAAACTATCATCTTACAGATTTTTTTTTCGCCATAAAGGCATATTTTTATTTCGATCTCTAAAAATCTCTATAAATATGTATTAGAATTAGATTTAAATCTGAAGCTACGCTTAGGCAACATTTATTCCTGGGGTTTAAAACAAAAATGTTCTAATGTGGTGTGTAGAAAGAAGTTGGGTGATGATGGACTTCTTCGAATTTCTCGGAGTTTGGTCTAGTCGTTCCTCGGCTGCTCTGGTGTCTGCATAGACTCTTCTTTTCAGGAGTGGTCGCGGATATGGAAGGATAATATTGTTTTAAATAAAAGATTATTTATAATTTCCCCAACGAATCTCCAAACTTTGAGATTTA
The DNA here is from genome assembly GCA_030765055.1 of Mantis religiosa. Taxonomy (NCBI): domain Eukaryota; kingdom Metazoa; phylum Arthropoda; class Insecta; order Mantodea; family Mantidae; genus Mantis; species Mantis religiosa. The sequence continues at coordinate 56,604,116 of CM060958.1, read as the reverse complement.
TTAAAAATGAAACTTTTTTAACATAAATCAATCGATATCAATATTCTCTGGTGCAATACTTTTAACTGTTCACCAATAATCACTTTTCTGTTACACCAAGTTAAATATACTGATACATATATTCTTACACACAAAAATTATCTTTTCACATGAGCGTCTATTTGCGGACTTACGCACACGTCCTTTCATAATGGAAGTCAAATGAAGAAGAAAGAATCATGACCATGACAATGAGGTGCCGGCTGGCTGTATATAGCCAGAAGGTTTTTGCTACGTGCCCGCCCATTAAGGGTTTAACCGCAGGTAAGGTATTCGAACGGGATTTTGTAGGATGGATATGGTGTAGGTTTTGAGGTTGAAGAAAAATCACCTCCAGTCCTGGTGCTTATATAGTCTTTTTGCCGTTGTCATAACGACAAATCAACATCATTCAACTTTTATACAATTCTTCATAAATTTTATATAATAACTTTTCCATGCCATTATTTAAGCGATTCGCTCATTGCCCTTCAAAGCATCCAGCAGCTGTACAGTTAGCATCCTATTGTATAGCGTGTCCAGGACGCCCTCCCCGTTCTGTTTGCTTCCGGCATTAGTGTGGTGTTTGCCTGGATTCCTGGACATGCCGGTTTACGAGGAAATTAAATGGCGGATATGGCTGCTAAGTCGGCGACGTCACAGCTCAGGGTTTCTGTAGCTATCACTGTCAGAAAACTTCAATCTTGTACTGCGAAGACGTGTACTTTCCTGCTGGCGGGAAAAGTGGTCCGCTCTCCGCAGAAATAAGCTTAGAACTGTCAAGGAACTCCCGATTCCCTGGGTAACCTCCTGCCGTTCTTCTCGTCGGGAGGAGGTCAGCCTGGCTGGTTTAAGGATTGGCCGCTGTATTTTTACCCATAGTTTTATGTTAAAAAGGGACCCTGCTCCAGTGTGCCCGCACTGTGGCGGAGCTTTGTCGATCCGCCATGTGGTTTTAGAGTGTTTTAACCTAGCCGCCGCTCGCCAATCTCTCCAGCTGCCGGCCAGCTTGGCAGAGATCCTGGCGGACGACGAACAAGTGGTGGCCAGTCTTTAAGCTGCTTTTAACTGTTGATTTTAGAATTTAGTTCTCAATTTTACCTTTTTAAACCTTATCGCGTTATGGTTTTAAGCATCTTTTAGTTTTTACTAACGTGCGTGTTGTTTTTTTATTGTTATTTTATTTTATTTTATTTAGAATGGAACTATTTTAGCTCTTTTACCTCCTATTTTAGAACGTTTTGTATTTTTAAGAGCGCTGATGACCGTGCCGTTGAGCGCCCATACACATCATTCATTCATTCATTCATTCATTCATTCATTCATTCATTCATTCATTCATTCATTCATTCCGTATCATTATTCAGTATTCTAAATAATTCTTTTACTTATTTAAATTATTAAATAGATTTAAATAATCATTTCAGTCGTTTCAAGTTTGGTAGAATCTCTGGAGCTCCCCTTTCCTTCGGATTTATTGTTTACCCAGCACCATTGAGGACCTCGTCTAAGTGGTCCAGACTGGGATTAGGATTGAGGTTCCCACCTAGAATAGTGAGGGACCCCATCTAGGTTAGTATGCACTTTCGTCCTGATCTGGTTGCTCTTCCTATCTGCGCTTCAAGTTAGGACAGATGGTCCATTCTGGCAGTACATCAAGTTGCTGAAAACTACTTCGTCTGAATCTTCCTTACAAACTATGATAGAAACGAAGGTAGTGGAGGGAATTAAGAAATTGATCTACAGTGGCGCTAAATAAAATAGCGATAATGAAAGGCCTTTAGTGGTCTTTGTGTCACAGAATAAGGAAGAAGCGGTCCGTTGAAGCATATGGTATTCATGTCTGTATGAAAAATGGACAGATGATTTACCTTCCTTCTCGGTTTCTCACGCCTACTTGATGCTAACGACTGTGTTTCGGTTATTTCGTGCCACTAAAAGGTAAAGAAAAAACGTTTAGACAGCATTCCCATTCCGCAACCATTAACTGTATTGTTCCTAATGTGCATACACCCACATCGCTTGTGAAATTGGTAGATAAATGATTCGTCGAATCAACTCACACGCAGACTTATTATAGCTAAGTGCTTTTACTTAAGGTTATTATGGAAATTAGCCTTTAGAAGTAGAGGTGTTGGATAATACCAGAAAGAGTATCGTCTCAGTTGAAAGAGTGATGCATAATACATAATGTTCGGTATTCACTACCACTTGGTCAGGTAATAAAACACATTTTGCCTTGCAAATTCACTTTATTGCAGTACATTCGGAGCTCCCAATTTCGAGTCTCGATCAGGGTAAGTCTTATCCTGAAAGATGAACTTCGGCAGGTCTAAGCTCTATGGACTCTGGGCTCCTTTGAGCATCATTTCGCCCATTTCATTAATCAGGATTAATCTGCATTGGAGAACGTTAAATAAAATTTGAAAATTCCATGTCAATGTTAGCAGTTAGTCAACCCAGTTAGCATCCTTTATGAATAATAATGATGCCAATGAAATTAAAATTTATTTTAATTATATTATTTATTTTATATTATATTATTTATTTTATATTATTTATTTTATATTATATTATTTATTTATATATTATTAATTTATTTATTTTTAAAACCTTCTGGCACTTCATAAATTTTACATTTTGGAGAAAAAACTTATGGAACACAAATTAGAATTTCACTTATTATTCTTGAGGATTGCCGTAAACAATAAACATTACACATGATGCATTTTTTTCCTTTTTGCTTCTCCTGGAAGTAGTTATCTTATTTTTTTCCTTGTTCCATTTATACCTTGCCTTTAACTGCTATGGTCATATCGGCGGCCGTTCTCCTTTGGAACATACTGAAGGTGCTAACTCGTTATCTTTGGTTTTTAATCATTAGATCACGCACACATTCACACTCTCATTCATACTTCCAGACTCTGGGGAAGATGGGGAATTATCTTGGTCCGAGAAAAATCCCCACCCCCGCCGCCGGGAATCGAACCCGGGACCCCTAGCATGGAATGTAGGTGCTCTACCGACTGAGCTACGGGGCCAGCCAGTTATCTTATTTAGTTGCAAGAATAATTTTATTTATGATAACTCTCTTACATTCACGTAACTTTTCTCTACCACTTAATCGAAAAACAATTCTTGAAAGCTTATTTATCTGTCTAGTTAAGCTAAGCCAAATATACATGTATATTATGTTCGCTTTGAGATATTGTTATTTTTGTATGACAGTGGGAAAAGGCAATAAAAATTCAAGTATTGGAAAGTACAAATATATAATAAGGTAGTAATTATATAACATGCAATTTATACAAGCGTGTGCTTCAACAAGCTCTATATTTTTCAGTAGTAAGATATTGTCTATTGCTTGCCATTCACAGGTTATGCAAAAACACTTCTATTGTTAATAATCAAGAGGATATTAGTTCCAGGAAATTCAAAATATACTTTTCGGTTTTCTTAAAAATATCTTAAATTGATTTTATTTAAATCAAAATAGTTGATTACTTTTGCAAATAAATCATCACTTCTAAATAATTTCAATGCAAAGGGTTGGATTTTCTTGAATATCTGCATGGCCCATTCTCGGTGCAGTTTAGGTAAATTGAGTCCCTCGACCCGTGAGGTAAATTGAGTCCCTCGACTCGTGGAGCAAATTGAGTCCCTCGACTTGTGAGGTAAATTTAGTCCCTCGACTCGTGAGATAAATTGAGTACCTCGACTTGTGAGGTAAATTTAGTCCCTCGACCCGTGAGGTAAATTGAGTCCCTCGACTCGTGGAGTAAATTGAGTTCCTCGACTTGTGAGGTAAATTTAGTCCCTCGACCCGTGAGGTAAATTGAGTCTAGTGACTCATGGATAAATTGAGTCCCTCGACTTGTGAGGTAAATTTAGTCCCTCGACTCGTGAGGTAAATTGAGTCTAGCGACTCGTGGAGTAAATTGAGTCCCATTTGAATATTACAAGGTCAATTGAGTTCCTCGACTCGTGGGGTAAATTGATACCGTCAACTCGTGATTCGTGAGGTAAATTGGGTCCCTTTTGAATATTGCAAGGCAAATTGAGTCCCTCGACTCTCGATTCGTGATGTAAATCGAGTCTTTTTTAAATATCACAAGGTAAATTGAGTCCCTCGACTCGTGGGGTAAATTGAGACCGTCGACTCTCGACTCGTGAGGTAAATTGAGACCGTCGACTCGCAACTCGTGGGGTAAATTGGGTCCCTTTTGAATATCACAAAGTAAATTGAGTCCCTCGACCCGTGGGGTAAATTGAGAACGTCGACTCTCAACTCGTCAGGTAGATTGAGTCCCTCGGCTCGTGGGGTAAATTGAGTCCCCCAACTCTTGACTCGTGAGGTAAATTGAGTACATTTTGCATATTACAAGGTAAATTGAGTCCCTCGATCTGTGGGGTAAATTGAGTCGCTCGCCTCATAAGGTACATCGAGTCCCTTTTGAATATCACAAGGTAAATTGAGTCCCTTGACCTGTGGGGTGAATTGAGTCCCTCTACTCGTGAGGTAAATCGAGTCCCTTTTGAATATTACAAGGTAAATTGAGTCCCTCCTAAGCTTTTAAGGTAGATAAACAGAGTCCCTCGAACCTCGATCCATTAGGTAAATTAAGTCCCTCTTTAACTTTCAAGGGAGGTAAATTGAGTCCCTCGACCCGTAGATGTGACAAAATATCCACTCCCACTTTTGCAGTTAGGACTTTTCAACCGTTCAGCAGGTTGGTGTGGTAAATCTTCTGTCATGTTGAAATCGTTCGTACGAGCAACTTTGCAGTAGTTTTGTCACCAAGGTAAAAATTTAAAAGAAACACCTTTCACGAAGTCAGATCTCAGTATTTCCTTATTGGTATGCTTTACCATCTGCCCTCTCAAAAGTGCTCCTTTTTCCAATGTTCTGTTTTTCCTTTTACCTGTACTATGTAACTCCATCTGACTGAATGTGATCAAACCGTCAATGAAGTTGCAAAATTTTGGGTGTGAAGTGTAAAACAAGGCATTTAATTTGGCTTGGAAGGGTTCACAGCTATTAGTTGTAAGATTTGTGGAGCTGTGAAATCTCCCCAAATAGCGGACTCAATCTACCGCATGGATTGAAGAGCTTGGGAATCAACTTACCGATTAAACAATCGTAAACAACTAATTATGGACTCAATTTACCTATCCCCCTCGGAAAACACAAAACTTATGCATTAAGACTGGTTTTTATTTGGATTCATAGAGTCTCCACACGTGCATTTTTGGTGAATTTTCGATGTCTAATTTTTTGAGGGAATACTCATCATATCGAATAACGGATGGAATTCCTTTCTTTTGTGAAAGCTTCCCTTCAAAATATTACATTTAATATCCAAACATTAAAAGGTAATTTGCTTAATTTGCATTAATGCTTACTTAACCATATGTATATTCAAATATGATCGAGCAGAAATTGAAATAACTGTAAGAGGGATAGTAGTAAAAATGGACGGAGTGCATGGAACTTTGAAATGCCTAGAGTAGAAACGACAGCAAAAAGTCATCAAAATATAAAAATAAGCAGAGCATCAGCAAAAACAAGGTATGTCAAATGGCAATAGGAGACTAGAAGAGAAAAGAAGGGACAAAAGAAAAGAAAATTTGGTGCAATAAGAGGAGGGGAAAACTGGGTTAGTGTAATACTGAGTGTATAGATAAATGATGGGACGGTTACTAAATGATACATAAAAAACTTTGGAATGCGGCAGCACTTAGAAAGTTGGAAAATGCGCAAACTATTTGACCGTTTCCTTCATTCATCGACCAATTACACATATACCGTTAAATGATACCTCATCCTCAAGATTTACCATCCGTTTGTAGGTCTGATACCCCAGGAATTCCAAGCCAACGTCTTGGACTACTCTACCCTACCCATCTGTCAGGAATAGGAGGGAAATGGATGTTTGCAGAGGAAGTCACAAGAAAATCACAAAATTATAACTCAACAAATATAATCCCCTAAGAATGTTAAACAACTAAAACAAATAATACGGGTTAGAAATGCGATTATCGAAGCTTCTTGTATTAAATGTCACATTTTGAGTTTTTAATCTTTGTCTTGCCCCGAAATATGGCTCAAAAGTTAGGAATTACGTGAGAAATAAAGGCCTGTAAATCAGGTCACATTGATTACATTTAAATTAAATTATAAATATTAATTATATTGAAACTTCTAGATAACGATTATAAACCATTGAAGACATACAACAGTCAAGTAGGAACAAAAGAATAGTCAGAATTTTGAGGAAGAAAGCGTGTGTATCAAAGGTGTGCGGAAACTTATCAAGAATGCGATGCTCAGTTGAACGTACTGGAACACAACTGAATGCGTTATTTTAGAAAAGTACGACTGGGTCCTAGAAAGCGATGGTGGTGTTAAGTTCCTAAGCCACGAACAATGGATAGGCTTTGACAAAGACCAACTCCTAGTGTCAGTCTGGCAAACTAATCGAGAAAAAGTACCCTGAGCGTATTCGGAAAAAGAAAAGAATTCAGGAAAATCCGGAAATTTAAAATATTCTATAGTCATGTATAACTAGTGAAATGTTAGTTACACAAATCATAGATCAGGAAAAATTACAGGCAATTATAGTATACACATTTTATGAAAATGTTTCGATAGTGTTCTCTACTTTTGAAATAGCTTACGTTGCATGTTTATAATTTCCCATATGTGAGTTTATCACTTAAAGGACATACCGTCCAGCAACGCAAAGAAGGTCCCTGAAAGGAATGTGCTGTGTTACACAGTGGGTCAAGGACAGCGAATGTGTGTGTCAGAGAACGCCTGCTACAAAAGAAGCAGAACATTAAAAACATGCGCCCTATTCACTCTGTACACTAAAACCGAGAAGATTCACTCACATAACTAGAAGCCATCAGAGTGCTTTTGAATGGTCTGTAACTGTACTGACATGGGGCGTCATAAACTTGTCCAGGGAGGGTGTGGGAACCTCTGGCAACACCCCCTTCCTACGTCTCAGACCTCGGAGAATTACTCTCCTGTGGATAGGTTTGTATTTATTTTTCTTCGTTTACTTAGATATAGTTATCAGGAATACAAATTTGAATACTGCTTTTGTATGCTCTAATCTTATAATTAAGAAGGTTTTCGTTTGAGTAAGCAAGTGTAACTGATATAACGCGAGTAGAAGTTTTATTCTCATACTGTAGTAGTTATTTGTGATATAAGGGAGGTAGGTATAATTTACCATCAGAGCACTCGTTTGCCCCCAAACGAAGTGAGGGCTAGCAATATTGAGTCCGAGGATGGTTCATTCTACCTACCTCCCGAACTACATATAAGATCATTTCCAATCACGGTTATCATGTATTTATTATTAGTTATTTGTGGTACATAATTTCAATTTTATATTATACCTATTCTTTTATATTACTTAATGAGTCGAATTGTTCATTGACATTCTCTTGTTTTCATTGTATTGCTTGTTGCTATGGGAGAGTAGCTGTTGATTTTTATATGAAGATGCAAGTTTTATATGATTACTCATGGTCATTTGTTAAGAGGGGAACCGGCCCCAGTGTGTGCTCCATGTGCAGTACGCCTCACTGTGCGGCACGTATTACTCGAGTGCCCGCAGAACGCCCGCGTTCGCCAGTTAGTAGGCTTGGGGACTCACTTGCTGGGTGTTTTAAGGGACGGCCCAGTGGCCGTGGTTAAGGCACTGCGGTTTGTTGCCCAAATTGGTTTTTATAAACAAATCTGACTTAAATTTTAAATATGTTAATTTTAGAGATTTTAAATTGTTAGTCTTGGGATGGGATTTTTTTATGTACTTTTAGTAGTTGAGTGGTTTTATTTTATTTTACCTTTTTAGCCTAATTTGTGTAGCTTTTAGGTTCTAGTCTTGACTTCGGGCCCAAATGACCTTGCTGTCGACGGACCCTAAAACACCGCACACTCACTATATGGAGAAGGTGGAAGTTCTAGTACTAATGAGTTAATACTTGCTAATATGAACATGGTTGAAATTCAATAAAGTGTTGAAGTACAGAAAGAAATACAGATAATTCCTGAAATTGGTTAAAAGCTGTGTTAGTTATAACCTCCTGCAATAATTGCAATATTGCAATAAATTTTAAATGATTTATATAAATAAGATATAAATGAATATATAATTTAATAATTATAAAATGTGACCAGTATCACTATATCAATTAGCAATTTATGCAATTCAGGAAGCAATATCTCACATCTGTTATTGTTTTCCAAGTAGCATTTGTTTTATTCGTGTTTAATTTTGTAACTATTATTGGGTGGCAATAAATAAATATGAATATTTTCTGAGCTGAATAGAAACACTGTAAATGATTTCAGCTCCTACAACAAATTCAGTCCTTCATATCAGGGAGGTAAGTTCACTTACTTCCCTTAAGAGGAAATTTCTAACTACTCGTAAAGATAAAATATACATAATACTATGCTTACCACAACAAGAGTGGAAAAATATATTGCCTATGAACAATAGTGTATTGTGATTGCATCACATATTTCTTTTTCTTTCGTTAAAAAATAGATGTAACAAACTGAGGCAATAGTTGAAGGCAAATATCACAAGTATGCCTTTTGTGTGATCCATTTTCATTGCCATATTTTAATATTTATAAATACCCGCAAAACAGCAGTTTTATTAGCGATTTTCAAAACATCACAGCATGTGAGTTGCACAAAGAGATGGAATCTCAGTGGATGAGAGTGATATGGGAAAGGAAATGGTATATGAGGAAGAAAGAGAGAGATGTAGATGGAGTGGGAGAGAGTAGGAGAGAGTTTGCACTTTCCAAAATCAAAGCAATTACGCGGGCAGAGTTGCCGGTCCCTGAATAATAATAATAATAATAATAATAATAATAATAATAATAATAATAATAATAATAATAATAATAATAATAATAATAATAATAATAATAATAATAATAATAATAATAATAATAACAACAACAACAACAACAACAACAACAACAACAACAACAACAACAACAACAACAACAACAACAACAACAACAACAACAACAACAACAACAACAACAACAACAACAACAACAACAACAACAACAACAACAACAACAACAACAACAACAACAACAACAACAACAACAACAACAACAACAACAACAACAACAACAACAACAACAACAACAACAACAACAACAACAACAACAACAACAACAACAACAACAACAACAACAACAACAACAACAACAATAACAATAACAATAACAATAACAATAACAATAACAATAACAATAACAATAACAATAACAATAACAATAACAATAACAATAACAATAACAATAACAATAACAATAACAATAACAATAACAATAACAATAACAATAACAATAACAATAACAATAACAATAACAATAACAATAACAATAACAATAACAATAACAATAACAATAATCATAATCATAATCATAATCATAATCATAATCATAATCATAATCATAATCATAATCATAATCATAATCATAATCATAATCATAATCATAATCATAATCATAATCATAATCATAATCATAATCATAATCATAATCATAATCATAATAATCATAATAATCATAATAATCATAATAATCATAATAATCATAATAATCATAATAATCATAATAATCATAATAATAATCATAATAATCATAATCATAGTCATAATCATAATCATAATCATAATGATAGCGATAGCGATAGCGATAGCGATAGCGATAGTGATAGTGATAGTGATACTAATAATAATAGTAATAGTGATAGTGATACTAATAGTAATAGTAATAGTAATAATAAACTGTATGGATAAACTCATATTAATAATTGACTTCCCTACTTTCACCGTTCTTTTAGCCCGCTCCTTGTCTAGGACACAGATTTATAATGACAATGTTCATGTGATGCGCATGATGTTTTGAAATGAAACTCTCATTACTTCCACAGGTACTCATCATCTTTTCGAATAATTTGCCAGAGACGTTATGCAAGAAGATAAAAATTTTGATCTACGCCTTAAGGGGATTGATTATCTTTTAAATTACAGTTCACAAACTGCGATCTTCTACTGTCTTACATAAAGATGCATAATGGCATTCACGGCCTCGAATTAACTTAAGATAATATCGTGAGGTCTTTTAAGATAAGAGATTTTATTTACTGTATGAATATTACCTCCATCATCATCTCATGCGTTTATTCCCAGTCATTATCGAGTGTTAATAGCGTTTAGTGTAGAAGATACATCAAACGTATTATGAAGAAATGTACATGATTGAATGTCTGTTGATTATGTTGACTCTTTTCCTTTCTCTACTTTCTCAGAAATTAGAAAATATTATATTTCGTTAAGTGCTGACACCATTTTTCCAAAAGTCATACCTAAAAAATGCAATTGTTACAGGAGAACCAACAAAACAAGGTTAATGGAATTCACAGATGAATTATTTTTCATTTATAAAGTGCTTACTAATTTCTTCAAATGTTCAAGGTCTTAAGCAAGCCATCAGGACATTTTTGTAGAGTTCAAATTATTTTTAAAAAGTGCTTTATGGAACTTTTGCCGAGGAAAATGGTGGAGAAGGAAGATCGACTAAGATCCTTTACAAATGTGTATTCCAGCTCTGACCCTTAGCATTTAAGATGGAATGTTGTCAAAAGATGAATGCTATGAAGAATTCGACATAGGTGAGAGTAGAGTAATGGCGCTTGCCTGAGAAAAATTGTTCAGCAACCTTAAGTATAATTACAGAAATAATTTTAACACAATAAATTGCAAGTTACATGAATAGGCTCTAGAAAGCAATACAAATCTACATATTTATTTAAACTGGAAGCCATGAAAGTAAACAAATATATAAGATTGGGTCGAGCGGTATTACCCGCCATGTGCGGTTAATGGCGCTCGAAACTGAATAAACCAATTTAATATTCCTTTATACAAAATTGCATTTATAACTATCAGGTGCGTCAGCTCCACTGCATTCCTCATGTGGTCATTCAGAGCAGCAGACCACAACGGAACCACAGTTCGTTATTTTGTCCAAATTCCCCCTATTGATACAGGTTCCAAATTCTGAATTCGTTATCATCACATATGTTTAATCAGTTGATAGAATCTTCGTTACTGGAGCTATCAGGCAATTTGATTTTCCTTCCTGTTTTTCATTTCTTGGTATTCTACTTTTCGATCTTTTTGGAGCAATTCCTTTTGGTTCCAATGTATTCGTGCAACCTTTTAGGGATCGCCATCTCTCTGCTTCCTGCAGTTGTTCCTCCATTGAAGAGGCCTTTAGAATCTGAGACCTCATTGTATTTGGATCTGGAATGGGGGAAATGTCTGCGAAATTTTGGTAGAGCTTTTGGGCGTCTCTGAATCTCTGGAGACAGAAGTGATTCGTGAGGAAGGGACTGGCCTAATTCTGCTAACTGCAATAAGGAATTGGTATAGAACTCTGATTTTGCTGGTTCATTGGCGGTAGTAATGGTTGCTGTTGAGGTTATGTTCAATACAGGCGTTTCTTGATGAGTAGAACCATTGTTTCATGATGTTCGTCCGCAACAGAAAGTGCCTGTTATTCTCTGGTTATTGGCATACGAGTAATTGCAAATTTTCTGCGGCCATCAAATCTTCATCACTGAACTGATCTGGTCTGATAGGCCAAATATAAACGCACTGAAACACATGAGCTGCTATTTATTTGTATTATTGTATAAGATTAATGCAAAGTAACAAGTCCTATATCACTTTAAGTGATACGTTGGATAAAATAATTATAACATTCAAATATGCAGTCGTCTGGTGGATAATAGTGCTAAGGATTGAGCACCATTACCCGCCGACGACATGTTGGAATTATCATGAGAAACACGCTTCAAACACAGCACCTCAAGATCAACCAAAGTATAAACCGGTAGCCATAAATGGAGACTGTCAACTTATGTACTTTATAAAACATGTTCAAAAATCTATTCAGTGTTACCTTGTAATGATCTTGGTGTATATGCACTAAGAAATTCACACAAAACATGCTTCTTCTCAACAAACCCACATACACTGCTCCACGGCCACGATACTCCTTTGCGTTATCCCGACTGTCCGCTAGATGCCAGTGGTATGCAGTATCTGCTAGAATCATTGTCTCAAGAATATTACATGAGCGCCATTGTCCGCTGAGCGCCATTGTACTAACTCTCCCCTAGTACAAATTTCAGTGAAGTTGAAGTAGGTATAACTTACGAGATCTAGTATACTTTACACAAAATTATGCAAAATTCACTTATAATGAAGGAAACTTACGAGCTGATCATAGAAAACTCCAGTCGTGTATCCAAAAGGCTCTGTAGAATTTATTTATTCTTTTAGTGATTTACAAAATGTAATTAAAAGCAACCCCATATCCGTCAGATTGTATTGGCTCGTCATGTACTGAAGGACTTAAGGATATTTTAGGCTTCAAAAATAAAGGCTAATTTTCCACATAAACAATAATTTGCTTACAAACAATGTCTAGAACATCATACCACATCCTTGACAGATATTAAACCTGAACACAAAATATGATATTTTTGAAGCGATGGAATCTTTAGTTATGTTATTCAGATGCAGAGTAAAATAATTTATATAATTTTTCCTTCAAAAATAGCAAATTAATTGGTTATAACTTCAGGCTTAGGCGTCTTCAGTTAACACCCTTCATCGATATCTTTTATGAATTCATTAAAACCTGCCGCATAATGCACTTTAAGGATCTGTAGCTCCCTTGGAAAGCTAGTTCGTGGTTTTACATATTTAATTAAGCCATTGCGATTCAGTGATAACAATGAATGTACTTAAAACCCAATCAGAATTTACATACAGCGTCTATGTTTGACATTGTGTTGTGCAGATGTGAAAGAAACATCTGAGAGTCTTGAATCATGCAAAAATGAGCAACAGCTTTCAACTTGCTTTACAGGGATAGTTGACCTTCCATTCCTTTTTCTTGCGTAAATAATTGAAAAAGTTTCGTAATGATTTGCCTTGAGCATCCTTTAATTATAATGTTTATTGGCCATCTTTGGTGAATTTAAACAGCATTGACACAAATTAACGGTATATGTCTTTCATCGTCTGTCCAATGGCAAGGAATTATGTACCGTAATGGAGGTACAACATACTACCTAACGGATACACGCAATGCGTTGCTGATGCATTCTTGCTCTTAAAATTTCGTGGGTACATAGGACAAGGAAGCTAAAAGTATATTAAATAAACACTTCTGACCGTAGAGACTTAAGCAATGTCTATCGTGTTCATTTATGGTCCTGTACCCCATATGTCATTTTAGGCGTAGGGCAAGGAGCTACAACTGCAGATCAGAGAGAGAAATCCAGGGATAGGTGATCAGCCCAGTCCTCGGAACTCGCGTGATGGAAGTAGATGAACGGAATTAGGGCGAAGTGGATGAAAGAAAGCATAAAAATGGAGAAAATGGTGGAATGATGATCGGGGTAACCGGATATCCCAGGGAAAAAACCTGATCAGTGCCATGTTGTCCACCAGAAATCTCACTTCGCGGTCGCCTGGAATACAATTTGAGCATAACATCGACATTTCCCATTTGTTTTTGTCATTAGGATTGGTAGTGCTAGCAAATGTATTAAAGTTTGAGATGATTACATGATTAAGCACACAATCACCGCTTAAGATGGCTCTGTTGTAACGCACGAGGCTCACATTTGGGAGATGCCGGGTTCTATCCCTGGTGGCCGTCCCCTATTCCATTGTTTCTCCCAGTCGGCAAAGTAAAGCCTGACATAGCAGTTTCTACCACGGCTCTCCTTCCTTCCTTCCTTCCTTCCTTCCTTCCTTCCTTCCTTCCTTCCTTCCTTCCTTCCTTCCTTCCTTCCTTCCTTCCTTCCTTCCTTCCTTCCTTCCTTCCTTCCTTCCTTCCTTCCTTCCTTCCTTCCTTCCTTCCTTCCTTCCTTCCTTCCTTCCTTCCTTCCTTCCTTCCTTCCTTCCTTCCTTCCTTCCTTCCTTCCTTCCTTCCTTCCTTCCTTCCTTCCTTCCTTCCTTCCTTCCTTCCTTCCTTCCTTCCTTCCTTCCTTCCTTCCTTCCTTCCTTCCTTCCTTCCTTCCTTCCTTCCTTCCTTCCTTCCTTCCTTCCTTCCTTCCTTCCTTCCTTCCTTCCTTCCTTCCTTCCTTCCTTCCTTCCTTCCTTCCTTCCTTCCTTCCTTCCTTCCTTCCTTCCTTCCTTCCTTCCTTCCTTCCTTCCTTCCTTCCTTCCTTCCTTCCTTCCTTCCTTCCTTCCTTCCTTCCTTCCTTCCTTCCTTCCTTCCTTCCTTCCTTCCTTCCTTCCTTCCTTCCTTCCTTCCTTCCTTCCTTCCTTCCTTCCTTCCTTCCTTCAACGATAAGTTATATCGAACGATGACTGGAATGGGCAAAATGATGCTCAGATGAGCCCAGGGAATATAGAGCTTAGAGTTGTCCGACATTCGGCTTTCAGGATAAGGGAAAAACTCCGGAAAAGAACCTTATCCAGGTAACTCACCTTGCCCGAGATTCGAACTCGGGACCTCTTGAACGTGAGGCAGACACGCAACCATCTACGTCACCGAGGCGGGCAAGCCATTATTCGATACTGACAAATGACTAGCAGTATTGAGAAAGCCAAAATGAAAATGTAATGAGTACTGTAATGTTTTGAATGTCACAGCTTAGTTTCTACGATAATGGGTAAAGGGTAGAGAGCCAGAGAGAGATACATCGTGCGCTACAATTTATACACAAATATATTTTCTCTAATAGCCACTAGATGTAAGGGATGAAGTGAGAGAAACGCAGAAAACAAAAGGACCGGAGGCAAATAGACCCTCAGAGACGCGCGGAGGTCCCTAACAAGGACGAAGGTTTCACATCTCTAAGGGCCAGGATCCGTTGCCCAGCTAATAAAGCTCAGAGTCCGGTTTCGACAATCGTCTCCCTATCCCTACGCGAAGTCAATTATTACTGCACGCAGTATTTACAAAGCGCTATTTGTCCGGTAGCGTACCATACACAACGAGCTTGAAAATGCACCTAAAACATAGAACGGAAGTAAATTTAAGGGAAATTAAGAAGAGGAAATAGTATTAAATCAACCACCACCCCTTCAGCTTTCATCTCAAGGACAAAGGGAAACCTGAAAAACTCGTCTGGCTGACAAGAATCACCGGCGACATCCATAAGCAAAATTGGTTAATTTTCTACTTTTCTATACACCCTTCTTACACATGCCCGCCTCGGTAGCGTAGATGGTGGCGTGTCTACCTCACGTTTAAGCGGTCCCGATTTCGAATCTGGGTCTGGGTGAGTTACGTCGATAGGGCTTTTCCCGGGGTTTTCCCTTATCCTGAAAGACGAATGTCGGGTAGCTCTAAGTTCCATGGATCCTGGACACATTTGAGCATCATTTCACCCATTTCATTCACCGCCCAATAACGTTGGAGGACGTAAAATTACAACAACAAAAAATTCTTACACACTCTTTCCCTCCATATCTTCCGTGTTATTAAAGAAAAGCATTCGCAGAAATTATCTACCAATTTTCTTGTAAGTGCAAGGGGAATGTGAAAATGCAGTAGGTTTTCAACAAAAGAGTCTTTAAAGCTAGTCTCTACTATGACTTTGAAACTCCGTCTCATTGCTTTGCCAAGAGATTAATAATAATAATAATAATAATAATAATAATAATAATAATAATAATAATAATAATAATAATAATAATAATAATAATAATAATAATAATGATGATGATGATGATGATGATGATGATGATGATGATGATGATGATGATGATGATGATGATGATGATGATGATGATGATGATGATGATGATGATGATGATGATGATGATGATGATGATGATGATGATAATGATAATGATAATGATAATGATAATGATAATGATAATGATAATGATAATGATAATGATAATGATAATGATAATGATAATGATAATGATAATGATGACGATGACGATGACGATGACGATGACGATGATGATAAAAGTTCTCTTTAGCCAAAATATAAGTACATAAGAATTAAATAATAAGCAAGGAATATCTCCAAAACGTTACATACCACAAAAAAGTATTTTATATTTGTATGTGTTTACAAGGTTTTCCATTTTTTGTACTAAGATTTTCTATATGTCTTAACGTTTACCAGTTTTGAAAATTCTTACGGAATAAAAACGACGTCTAGGGACATTTCCACAAAATTTAAGATATATATATATATAATTTGTCACGAAAATAAGTTAAACATTAAAATCTTAAATACATTTTTTGGAAAAGAAAATATAAAAAAGTGGTACATATCAAGTGGATTCTTTATTCTTTTAATATACGTGCTTTAACATTTTAAGTCATATCGGACGATGGATGGAATGGGTGAAATGTTGCTCAAATGGATCCAGGGTCCATGGAGCCGACATTCATCTGTTAGAATAAGGGAAAAGCCCAGAAAAAAGCATACCTGAGGTAACTCATCCTGACCGAGATTCGAAATCGGGACTTCTTGAACGTGAGGCGGACATGCTACCATCTACGCTACCGAAGCGAACTAATATATATCAAGTGGAGTTTGAGTTGGAAGAGGTGTTTTAAGATCTTCTTGTATCTTCGGAAGGTGCTCAACTTCAATACCATCTTTGGTACTTAATCCAATTTTATATTTGACGGGTGTTATCCACACAGGCATACACACACACACACACACACACACACACACACACACACACACACACACACACACACACACACACACGACCATACAATTTTAAGGCATAATGCAGCATTTGTTCTACTTACTGTACCAGTAGAGAAAATACAATTAAAGGACCTCCTACTTGAGAATACTGCATCTTTTTAAAGATTCAAACCAACAGTAAGAAACATTCCTAAATGGTAAATTTCATGAAAATGTAATTGACATAAATTGGGTACTATACTTCATCATTTGTACAGTACGATTTTATCTCTCATACAGTTCATCGATTATGCAAAATACATAGTGAATGAAGCGGACTCTTAAGGCTATTCTCGGAAAATTCAAGGTTTATGTTTCATTTATCATGAACATGTCATAAGGTTAAGGCAAAATAATCAAAATCGGTATAGTTGTTGTTGAGAAAATCATACTTTTCGGAAAAAATATCCATGTGACGTATGTTTCGAGGTGAAGCGATTTCCGTCAATTTTTTCTTGTTTTATCTGTTAAAGATCTGAGCTTAAACATCATCTTTGGCACTCAGGCTTTATATCCCTGTGCTCTCTTCTAAAAACGCTACTTTATGGAGATCAAGTAATGCATTTTCTTCGTAGTTTTAGGCGTAATGCAGTAACTTTCCTATTTATTATACATTCTTAGCAGGATGGCTCAGGCGGTTTCGTCTTTGGCTCACATTCGGGAGATCCGGGTTCGTACCCTGACCTATGGGTTTTTTGGGAGTTTCCCGGGTCACCAGGTGTATGTTGTGGAGCTTATTTACATTTCCACCACCTCCATTTCATCTCCATTATCATTTCACATCATCTCTCACCTCGTGAACTCTTTGAGGGTAGCAAGTGTTGGCGGGAGTCACGGCGGTGCATGGCAGGATGATATGGTAGACACTTCCTCCTCCGGTACACGGTAGTGGCTGTTGGATCATTTCAGGGTATAGGTTGGCGGAATACGGTTATATTTGCCTACCGGGGTTAATTGTAGGAACCGTAGCCTCTGCACCGTGATGACTCCTTAGGTAGGCCGCCCTCTGTCTCCTGTGGCCTCATCCTTCCTTCCTGGGAAGCCCTACTTGGACCATAGGTACAATAAACCAAGTCTGGTTGCCGTGTCGCTTCCTCTCCGATAAAGTACAATCAAATCCAATTATACATAGTGGTGAAAACCTTCTGCTTTGATAGGGAAGCAAAGCATTATCTTAATGTATCTCTTGATGGATCGATTGCTATCGATTGGTTTTGACGTTATTGTACTTGGCGGCTGTGATTAGGCAGCCTTGGTACTCCACGGATGAGAGTGAAAGTGGTGTAGCGACTAGGGCCAAGTTCCTTTGGTTAGTAGGTCAAGGCCAACCACTGCCAGGGGTTCAAACACCACGCTAATGATGATGATGGGCCATCTCCGGAAGCCGTTATTGGATTCACTTTCAGGGAACAATGGCCGCGGTGCATTCCATAACCATAAAGTGTTGCAATGATCCTGGTCATTACTACCGTATTTATTGGGCAGAATAACGTAAAGCAGTTATAGCTATTACGATAAGAATAGAATAATACAGTATTGCATTGAGAAATGAGGTTTACACTCTTGGGAAAAAGTTATAATCTTGAATATCTTCAATATTTTTAATAACTGTTGTAAAAAAAAAGTATTTTTCTGTTATTCTATTAATGGATACCATACGATACACAAATGGTAATTTAAAATAAATGGAAACACTGGTCTATAGAACTGTTATATTAAATTGATACTTTCACAGAGAAAGTAGAAAAATTTTGATATTTGAAACTTCCTGAAATAATGGAAATTAGTTGTTCTTTCACCCTAGCCGTGTGTAGCAAGCACTATGAAAGGGTAGAGCCAGATTGAAAAATTCAATGACCATAGACGGGATATAAACCACGGATCTTCTGGTCTGCGTCCAGCCGCTTTAAACCATAGAGGTACAATGGCCAACGTGCCGATATGACATTAAATTCTCCAACTGACTCGTATATTCCCGGTAAACCACTGGGAGTTCTTATAAACACATGAGACAACTACCTTAATGGCGACTTACTATGATGTAAGTACTTTAAGGCCCAGGCTTTATAGTTCAGAGCACTATTAGGTACAATTAATGGAAATTAATTGTTCTTTCACACTAGCCGTGTGTAGGACGGACTATGAAAGGGTAGAGCCAGACAGAAAATTTGAATGCCCTAGTCGGGATTTGAACTACGGATCTTCTAAATTTGTTTCATGTTAATGAATTGACGGGCGTATGCTTTAAGGTAATACTTAGGCTAGGAAGTTAAGTAAAACCATTTCTTTTGTTCTTTTAGTTGCACTTTAGCTAATTTCTTATTTAAAAGTCCTTTTTCAGAAGTTTTATTTGTCCTTTTGGCCTTATTAGCTATTTTTATTGCAATCCTTGTTTAGCATTTTTGTTTCCTTAAACAGTTCTGTTTTTGTTATTGCCTGTTTTCAATCTTAACCTTCTTTGATTATCTTCCTCCTGTTCAATAGACACTAACTTAAATTCCAATTTCTAATATGCATTCCTAAGACTGGCTACAGCAGGTCATTAGCATCATCACAGAGCCTAGTAAACACTCTTTAAATGTCCCGTTACTTTTCACCAGCGTTGTGGATAGTTTGGCTTCACTGCAGTTTTGTAGTTTGTGATAAAAATTCTGGTCGCAAACATGCCAAAATCTAAGCCTAATAAAACGTCTTTACATCCGTTTTTTCCAATCTTTAGGTCTTCATAAAGTTTCTTTTTATACAATTTATTGGTCCTCAACTTCCTAGCCCTAATAATCTTAAAGCTGCATAAATACTACGTAGAAGAACTCTCTTGAATTTACAGTCAGTATTTTAGTAAAACTAAAGGACAAGTATAATTTGCTTGGTCGGTCCCAGGTGACCACATGTGAGATTTGTAGTGGTCTACACGGTGTAGGGGCAGGTTTACTCCGGGATCTACGGTTTCCTCCACCGTAATTCCATAAATGCTTTATTATCATCTTGCCTTTCATTCATTTTGCCCTCATTCTGTGATATCTGTCTCACACTCTAATATCAGGCATCACCAAGGCGGCTAGGATACGATTTTCAGGATCTACGGTTTCCCCTGCAAGAGTTCCACAAATTGCTGCACGTTCACGTCATGTATGAGGGTCGGCTAATAAGTCTCGGACCTCACAATAAAAAATATACTAATTTGTTTTCTTTATTTCTCAATATAATCTCCAGAAAGGCCAACACATTTGTCATATCGCTGTTCTAATTTAATTAAACCATTTAACATTATCCTCAAAATACCTGTTGACCGCATCAATGATCTCCTTGTTGCTGTGAAATCTTCATACTCCAAGAAATTTTTTGAGCTTCGGGAACAGGTAGTAGTCACTGGGTGCTAGATCTGGCGAATAGGGTAGATGTTCAAGCAATTAGAGCTTTAATTCGCACATTCCACTGCAATGACTGAAGGATAAGCCGGAGCTTGTCGTGAAGAAACAAGATGTTTTCCTTTGCCAAATAAGTTTTTTTTTTCACATCATCACTCAAACTAGCGGTTACCAGCAATATTTTTACCCTTTTCTCAGTAATTAATAAAAATAATTTCCGTGCATCCCAGAAAACACTCACCATAGCCTCGATAGCTGACAAAATGGACTTGGCGATTTATGGAGTTGGTTCACTTGGCGAAATCCAATGTTTTACTGTGAGTTACTTTCTGGAGTGTTGTGATGTATCCAGGTTTCATCCATGGTAATAAGTCGTCTCATTCACTGAGATTTTATGGTAGAGCTCCAAATTCTTAACAGAAACATTTTTTCTTTGCAACTTTTAGTCGTTGGTCAACAAACGCGGCAACCATCTTGCACAGACCTTGTGAAAGCCCAAAACATTGCTTAAAATATTATCTTCACGTTCTTTGTTATATGTTTACAACCTCTGATATCTCAGACAACATCAATTTGCGGTCTTCGAGTACTAAAGGATGAATTTTTCAGTGATCTCTGGAGTTGTGACTTCCACACGGCGTCCAGAGTGAGGCTCATCACTAATGATCATACATCCCATTTTAAACTCAGCAACCCACCTTTTAATCATTGTATATGAAGGAGCAGAGTATTTCAATGTATCGTCCATTTCCTCCTTGATGTCTTTAGGTTTTAAGTCTTTCAAATGGAAGTATTTAATCACTACCCGTTTATCCAAATCCTCCAAGTACCTGAAACCCCTGCACTTGTCTTGTTTAAAATGTTGTCATGCAAAAACTAAACAAGCCATTGACCTGTAATTATTTAAGAAGCTAGTCTAGAGTTAAACTTTATGATGCTATCCGTCAAACAATGGCGCCATCTCTATGTGAGGCTTGAGACTTATCAGCGACTCAGTGTCACTTCCTGCGGTGGCGTATGTAGTAAACGCGGACGTTAAAAACCACACACGCACTCATACTAAGATCTGGACTGATCACCTATCCTGGTTTCTCTATCTGTTTCAGATGTCCTGTTCCTCAACCCTATATCTATAGGCATAAGGGATAGGAGAAGAACCCCCTATCTCAATGATAATGGTAAAACTAGGGAAGTTGAAGAAGAAAAATGTGAAATTTGCTTTCTCATTATGATAGTATGACAAGGTTGGGAGGTGGACTTGGCAGCTCGGCTAGTAAAATTGCTATGTCTATGCACTGAAGGGCGACTCCCGGCAGGAAAAGGCGAGATGAGAGGATAATAAGGATGGCCAACACAACAGAGGGCGGGTTCCTAACAACTGTACGCTCGTACAACCAAATCCCCTTTCTCGTGTGGGTTTGCGCATCCCTGGAAGGGGATGGGGCAAAGAAGAACTCCCCAAATCCGGAGGATAAGGATTTACAGAGAGCAAGGCACTCTGAAACAGCTAACAGAATAAAAGGTGAAATAAATGAAAGGTGGTGTGAAATATAGAATAGTAAATGTGGAGGAAGTAAATAATCCTATCAACATTCACCAAGCAACCCGGAGAAACGTCCATCACAAATCATGGACCTCCCGAATGCAGGTCGAAGACGCTACCTCCGACTTATCTCGCTCGGTGCATTGGATATTGAGGCAGTAAGTGAAGATGTTAATGGGAATTTCTGTTACATTAATATGCGATTTTCAACATATGCAATAGAACTGTTAAATGTATAAATCATTTTATAACCAAGGTTGAGTCCTTCATTGCGCGGTTCTTTCCTCCTTTCCTTCCCCAAACATTTTATGATTCACAATTCCTTCCTATTATGGTCAGTTTCAGTACTGTTTTTCCCTCACTTACTATTCTCATAAATAGCTTCATTATTTATTCTGACTCTCCACTCCAACTCTCCTCTCCTCTTTTCTCTTATACCATTCTTTCCCTTTGTCAACTAGGCTGATAACATATTGTTCCTTTTATTAAGCAGAAAGCTCTGCCCAAAAAGGAATCATTAATTAGTCAATGCACCAACACAAGCTAACTGAAGTCCATTCATAAACGTTGTTATTTTGTTAGCTGGTAAACAATGCCAAGTGGGCAATCCAAGACAGGAAGGGAATGAGGCAGAAATAAATTTAAAGTAAACGTAGTAACAACCGGATGTGGTTAGTGGTGTGAGGTACGGATTATTTACGTCTGATTTATGACTGGTTTTCTTACTTATCTTTACAAGAATGGGTGTTTTGTATTCGTGAGTTGAAGAGAAGGCAGCATACAGTTTCTCAGTTCTTGCTATAAAGGCCACCACATATTTTATATCTCATCCGGAGTGGCATCAACTATTACTCTGATAATAAATACGTGATAACAAAATGGTTGATGGTAAATATATTGTAACGCGGGCGCTGGAGCACCCTGTAAAGCAGCTGGCAGCGGAAGGTAGGGGACGTTCGGTTAGCCACACCCCCTCCTCGTTTGTCTCGTGGTGGTGACAGACTGTGGTCAGGGAAAAAAAAACATGACTGTGTCGCCGGTTTTCTCTACACCTGTTTCTCGATCTTTCTGTTACTAGAACAATCTTGTAAACACGAGAAACCGGCGATATTCCTATATAAAGAGAGTTACAGACAGACAGACAGACGGAGTTAGTGAGTTGAGTTGGTTTTGGTTTAGCGAGTCAGTTGGTTGGTTAGTGGGATTGAGGACAGTTCTTGGTGTAAGAAGGCAGTGTTAGTGACGTGTTAATGAACGAAAGGATTGTGCAACGGAAGACTGTACGTAACTGGTATGTGCATCGGAGTTTATGTAATCGCGAGGACAAGTGAAATTGTAACGGACGGACTGGTGAATTGTAACTGTGTGCAGCAAGTAATTCTGTGTAATTGGCAAGTGTTAAACTGTAAGTCGGTGGAAATAAAGAACATTGTTGAGTGGTGTAATTGGACTTTTCATTTCACGAACCCACAAAGTCACACTGGTGTCAGGAAGCGGGAAGATAACATCACCGAACATTACAACCATGGACGCGGCATTGGAGAAAATTTTAGAGATGATGACGGAAATGACGGCGGAACTGAGAGAAATGAGGACGGCAACTGAAAACCTCGCTGCAAAAACAGAAGCGGCAAAGAACAGCCTAACAGAGAAGCTGGAGACTAGAAATAACCTGGCCGCGGAACTGAAACTAATCAGGACGGCTAAGGACAACATCACCGGGAAGATGGAAGAAATGAAGGCCGAATTAACAGCGAAGACGGAAACGGCTAACAACAACTTGGCCACGACAATGACCTCAAAGATGGCCGAACTGACCACGGAAATGAAGGTGGCGAACGAGGCTCTCGCCGCAAAATTTGAGGGACGGTTGGCCGGCGTGAGGGATGACGTCGCGAACCTGGGCAAGCGGAAGAGTCAAGTAGACGACCGCCTTAATGACTTAGAGGAAAAGGCCGACAACATCGCAAAACCCCTCACCCGCCTGACGGAGGAAAACCGGCCTTATGTGTGGACGGAGGACGCCGAAGACGCTTTCCAGCACCCGAAGGGGACCCTGTGCAGTGCTTCAATTTTGGGTTTCCCACAACCGGGTGGCGCCTTCATTGTGGACACCGACGCCAGCGACCATTACATTGGAGGTGTCCTACCGCAGATCCAGGACGGCCACGAGCGCACAAGAGTGGAAGAGGAGGGGCGTGCCGCAGCAGTCCGAGTAGTTGTGGCAGTTCCTGCTGAAGGCTGGGATAGCGCAGGCCTGAGGAGGGAGCAGCTGGCGGACGCGGACTTGGGGCCACTCTTGAGGGAAGTGGACGCAGGGACGAGACCAACCTGGGAGGACATCGCACCGAGGAGCGCCACCTACAAGTCGCACTGGGCCCGATGGGACTCGTTGAAGACCAGAGAGGGCGTGCTGTTCCAGGTATGGGAGTCACCCGATGGGAAGGCGCAGAGAGGACAGTTGGTGCTTCCCCGGAGCAAGGTCCCGGAAGTCTTGGAGGAAGTGCACGCCGGTACTTCAGGAGGACACCTGGGAGCGAACCGAATGATTCACAAACTACGGCAGCGCTACTTCTGGCTGAGACTCCGAGCAGATGCTGGTGGTACACCTGGACCGCCTCGCACGCTACGATGGGGCTGTTCGGGGCGAACAGCTTTGAGGAGGGAGCAGTGTAACGCGGGCGCTGGAGCACCCTGTAAAGCAGCTGGCAGCGGAAGGTAGGGGACGTTCGGTTAGCCACACCCCCTCCTCGTTTGTCTCGTGGTGGTGACAGACTGTGGTCAGGGAAAAAAAACATGACTGTGTCGCCGGTTTTCTCTACACCTGTTTCTCGATCTTTCTGTTACTAGAACAATCTTGTAAACACGAGAAACCGGCGATATTCCTATATAAAGAGAGTTACAGACAGACAGACGGAGTTAGTGAGTTGAGTTGGTTTTGGTTTAGCGAGTCAGTTGGTTGGTTAGTGTGATTGAGGACAGTTCTTGGTGTAAGAAGGCAGTGTTAGTGACGTGTTAATGAACGAGAGGATTGTGCAACGGAAGACTGTACGTAACTGGTATGTGCATCGGAGTTTATGTAATCGCGAGGACAAGTGAAATTGTAACGGACGGACTGGTGAATTGTAACTGTGTGCAGCAAGTAATTCTGTGTAATTGGCAAGTGTTAAACTGTAAGTCGGTGGAAATAAAGAACATTGTTGAGTGGTGTAATTGGACTTTTCATTTCACGAACCCACAAAGTCACAATATAGTTTTGGTTATAAGAGGGATAGCTATGGCGGCAA
Source organism: Mantis religiosa (assembly GCA_030765055.1). Taxonomy (NCBI): domain Eukaryota; kingdom Metazoa; phylum Arthropoda; class Insecta; order Mantodea; family Mantidae; genus Mantis; species Mantis religiosa. Next base: position 56,579,093 of record CM060958.1, on the reverse strand, counting down.
AATGTTGCCTAAATTAATTATTTTGTGAGTAAAATGAGAGCGAGAAACAAAGAGGATTGAGTTAGCTTACAAATTCAGAATTGAAAATGCCTACATCTTTTTTTAAACTTAGTCTTCTGCGCTGCGGCTTCTTTAAAAATTTTAATTACCCTGGGACTTTTAAGAAAAAAATTGTCCTATATTGTGGAAACCACTGCAGTTTCCAACGTATCATCTAAAATATATGTATTTTATAAGATCTCCTTTCCTCTCCAACCTCCTTCATTGTGGCCCTAAGACTCTTGAAAGATAAATAAACTTGGATATTAGTTATATTTCTGTAGGAAGCTTTGGGACTTTAAGTGCAGCTAAAACAATAATTTCTTCATAGCAGGTAAAACGTTTACTTGTGATGTTATGCTTTGCGAACTCCAATGGAACATCGGAAACATATGAGGGCTGTTCAATAAAGAATGATTACAATTTTTTTGACAATGTACCTTTACTCATCCTCATAATTTTGATGGTTATCCTCAAAATAGTCTCTCCTGAATGCGATGCACTTGTCCCAGCCTTTCTGCCAATCTTCAAAAACATGCTGGAAAACATTATTTGAAAGATCCTTCAAAATCGCCTCCACAGCCTTCACCACTGCTTCTGATGAAGGATAATGCCTCCTTCCAAGGTGTTTCTTCAAGTTAGGGAATAGAAAAAAGTCACATGGGGCTAAACCCGGACTATAAGCAAGGTGAGTGATGCACTTCACGTTGATTTTTGCAAGGATTCAGCAACAACATTGGCAATATGCGGCCATGCATTATCGTGGTGCCGCATCCAGCCTGCTTCATGGAAATGTATTCTTTTTCCCCTGATATGGAATTGCAATGTTTTCAGGACATCCCTGTAGTATTTTCCAGTTACTGATGTATGTGCAGGTACAACATTCTGATAAACCATTCCATGAATATCAAAGAATGAGATGGCCATAACTTTCCCAGTAGAAGCAACCACTTTTGCTTTTTTGGCGGTTGGTGATGAAGGAGATTTCCACACTGACCTTTGCTGTTTGCTCTCAGGATCAAAATGATGTAGCCAAGTTTCATCAGCAGTGATTACGTTTGAAAGAAACTCCGGATCTTCCTCTAAAATCAACTTTAACTGAATGTTACCTCCATTGCAGTGGAGGCGATACTGAACATGTCTGAACTTGTGGTTCTCACAGGCGGGAACCAGGAGTACCAACAATGAAACTACTATGTCGTGTTTGTTTCACATTAAGCTAATAGAATATAATAAGATCGAATTTTAGTGCGAAAAATTATGACCGTAAAAATTATGATAATTCTTTATTGAACAGCCCTCGTGATGTCGTCATCATTCACCATTATACTAACGAGTGGTCAAATCTCTACCAGTACCTCGGGTAATCGAGCAATTCCATATTGCTGTGTGAGTTGCTACTATGTATATTCGACTATGGCGTTTCAATTCAGTAATAAAACTCGTAACTTTGTATAGCATACCTCAATTTCCTTACGATGCTGAGTGGTCACCGGGCCTATACCCGGGACTTAATATCTGTATTTCTCAGGGGTGAGATCGGTCCCGGGTGAATTCCGTGCCAGGGAATCAAAGCCAAAGCTCTAGCCCACTACGCCGCGGTTCAGGACATCTTATAGTCTCTACTGTGCTTTTCGTTTTAAGAGCCTCCAAAAACACAAGGCTGCAGAGCAAGAGCAACCAAAAGCACCGCCAAACCTGCTAATGTCGAGTACTTCAAGTAGTTTTATCAGATCATGCTGTTAGAAGAAACAGTACTACAATCTTCAGAAAAGTTAAAGGCTTATGGAGACGGACCGTACTGCAGACTCCAGCGAATTCTAAGCTTGCCCCTCCTACCAGCTCTGCTGAATGCGGTACACGCATCTCACACGCCTGAACTGAGAACGTTATCTTCATTACTGACGCTCGGGTAAATATTTGAAAATGACAGCCAATATATATAATAATAAATAATTTTATTTTCTGAAAATGACCATACAAGAATCCTGTCTCTGCGATACTTTGAACGCAAGCAATGCACCTTTAATCTTTAACATGGTTATTGTTACCCAACCTTCATCTATTCAACACAGATAAGCGTGAGAAACAACACCATTCCTTCCTCACAACACATCTCATACATAAATAAACAGTGCACATATTATTAAAATAGTAGTCATGCCGTTTGTAACAGACTGAGTTCATATTCAGTTCGTTTTCAAAGTAGTGGTGTGTTATTTTGATGAAGTGAACGGCATCGTTAACTCATATGTCGAACTCGAGCTGAACTATTGTTAATATTACATTAAATTGCATTGAGTAACAGAAAATAATTTTTGAATGTTTCGAGCACTTCATGAGACAATTCCTACTTATTTTGGATTGAGAAAAAAAAATATATGTCAATGAAAAATTTTTATTGGCTCTAGTTTCTATGCTATACACAAGGTGGAAGTATTACATATTTACGGACTGAGAGAAACGGATACATGTTAATTAGATATATTCTAACAACAATGAAAGTGCTTTTGATTATTTAACTGGTAATTACACGCTAAGAGTTTTAAATTGCTGGAAAAATACTTCGCAGATAGTCGTGTCTGAAGAGAATCATGTGGTGGTCTATTGACTTCGTCGTCTTTTAGCTTGCCCGTTGTGATGGAGTTCCGCAGAATCCCTATACAAAGACCAACAGTAATCCGCAAGCACTACTTCATTCCAACGGCCCTGATATCTTTGTTCCATAACAGAAATGTCCTGATGGAATCTCTCCCCATGTCCATCACTAACAGCTCCACAACTAGGAGGGAAAAAGTCCAGGTGGGAGTGGAGAAAATGGATCTTAAGGGATATGTTGCATCCAAGGTTACGGTATTTTTGCAGGAGCATTGTCATTAAATGCTTGTAGTTGTCATCTCCTTTGTTGCCTAAAAATCCATAAACAACACCCTTGAAGGCTTCCCAAGCTTTCTTTTCTTTCCCCTCCAAAATTTGTTTAAATGTAGAATCCTTTACAAGTTCTCTTATCTGTGGTCCGACAAAAATGCCTTCCTTAACTTTTGCATCACTTAATTTCCAAAATTTCTCTCAGATTGTGTTTTGTTATTTGACAGATGTTGGCACTCACAAAAAATATACCCCCAAATTTAAAATCTTCACCCTAAAAATGAAATGTCACTTTATCATCAAAACAAGAGCTCATCTATCATTTTTGTGGTAATTTTTGAATTCATCAGGTGGAAATACATGTAAATCCAGTACTTTCAAGTCCGAAACATTTTTGTTTGTTTGTAATTCACGCCCTCCAGCATTAAGTCGTATCGCATGGTGAATGAGTTGAGTGAAATGATGCTCAAATGAGTCCAGGGTCCATGGAGTTTAGAGTTACCCGACATTCATCTGCAAGGATAAGGGAAAACCCCGGAAAAAACCTTATCTAGGTAACTCACCCTGACCGAGATTCAAGCTCGGGACCTCTTGAACGTGAGGCAGACAAGCTGCCATCTACGCTACCGAGGCGGGCAAACAAACATTTTCATTGTTGCCGAGTGTTATTATATACGCTTATCTTTCCTTCAGTATTTGTCATCCGAGTGGTAGAACATGACTGTTTGATCAACAAACATGAAGTGATTCATTCTCAGGGCAGAAAAATTATATTTAATTTGAACAAGTTTTACGAAACCCCTTCAATCCAGAATATAGGGCAATTGCAGATTCAGCAATTAACTGTGGAAGCTTGTGGTACAACCATAGGTAGTGTACAGTGTCACGAATTTGTAGTGAAGCAGCCGCATCCTTAAAAAAGGAAGCGCACCTGTGTTTCAATCTCTGGGAAAGACTCACAAAGTTGCAAAGCGAGTTACTGGATTGGAAACGTGCTTGCTGTTTCACTGCTCTGACGTGCGTCACGGTAAGATTTTAATGTTTCAGGGATATTTAATGCGTTGTTTAATTACGGGAAAAATGGGCCGATTCTTTGCTAACCTGTAAACCGTACTCTAATATACAGATCCTTTGCCAGTGCACGCACTACGTTTGGCTACAACGCTCGCTTTGGCCAGCGTTCACATGCCTTTAATATTTGCGTGCGGTTTACGTCACGGTTTTCAAATTTAGGAAGTGCAGTTTGAAGAAGTTATTTTCCACCACTGGAAGATATTCTTTATTCAGATATAAAACTCATAGTGTATCTATAGACATGGCTTTGGTTATAAAATGCATCAATCAGCCTAAGGCACCTGATTCTCGTCAGATGTTTGTATATATCTACTAGATACAGTCATTAGGAGCTTGGGAAAACTCGAGAGAGTTAATCTTTGACAAGGAAACAAATTATTGGCATGAGTCGTTTATGCAGATTACCATTAACAGAGACGTCTTAAGTTACTTTGACTTTGTTTATAGCCATCCTGGTTTATTTAATGTAGTTTCAATGCCAAAGCCAATAACGGTTCTACGAGAATCCCTCATCAGGGCAAAGTGGAAGGAAGAACTGGTGATTGAAGTATTTGGCAAGACATTTCTCCTGAATGCCACATAGGATGTATTGCCTGACCTCTGAACCCAAGAGTGTGTAGCAGTGTACTTTTTTCCACTGCGGATCCGGGTGTCCTTGGTGATGACTCAAATGGCACGGTCATCTCTCTCCTTCGTCGTGACGTCGTGAGTCTTAATCGTTTGACCTCTCAAGATGACTTTAGCCGGATCTATCTGATGTTGCGAAAATCTCTGCTTATTTCCCATAATGTAAACAATCATGTTTTTGCTCACGCCGCCGTGCATCTGTGGAGGCTCAGGGGAACACCTTTGTTTGCTTTTGCTGTTCAAACGATGAGTAACACGTTGTGAAAATAACCTGTGGCACAGGATTAGCTTTCCATTCATGATGATTAGCTGCAGTTGATATTAGTTATGGAATGAAGAAGACAAAACTGGTGTTATGAACTTGTAAGGGGGATAGAAGTTTGCGAGCTTTTCTCACTTGTTGAGCATATTTGTTGACAGGTTCAGAGGCGTGTTCCTACTGAAGCCGAAGCTCACTAACTAAGAAAGCTGTGATCGAAGTGACTTGACTTTTCTCTCTTCACTTTCTGTAGCCTTTCCATTAGGCCAGCACCTGCCACGATAGTGAATACACCACTTTCACTATCGAAGAACCTCGGTAGGGTTGATCTAGCAAATCTTCTCCAGGGTCTCCACAGTGGGATCGGAGAACATGGAGGTATCAGGACTACCGCAGCACCGAATTTAACAAGAGGTCCCGAGTTCGAAGTTTGGTTAGGGTGAGTAACCTGGATAAGGTTTTTTCCGGGTTTTTTCCCTTATCCTGAAAGACGAATGTCGGGTAGCTCTTAAGCTCCATGGACCACGAACTCATTTGAGCAGCATTTCACCCATTTCGTTCACGTCCGATATGACTTAACGATGGAGGACGTAAAATGCAAAAAAGGAAAGAAAGAAAGAAGGAAGGAAAGAAAGAAAGAAGGAAAGAAAGAAGTCAAGGAAGGAAGGAAGGAAGGAAGGGAGGGAGGAAGGAAGGAAGGAAGGAAGGAAGGAAGGAAAGAAAGAAGTCAAGGAAGGAAGGAAGGAAGGAAGGAAGGGAGGGAGGGAGGGAGGGAGGGAGGGAGGGAGGGAGGGAGGGAGGGAGGGAGGGAGGGAGGGAGGAAGGAAGGAAGGAAGGAAGGAAGGAAGGAAGGAAGGAAGGAAGGAAGGAAGGAAGGAAGGAAGGAAGGAAGGAAGGAAGGAAGGAAGGAAGGAAGGAAGGAAGGAAGGAAGGAAGGAAGGAAGGAAGGAAGGAAGGAAGGAAGGAAGGAAGGAAGGAAGGAAGGAAGGAAGGAAGGAAGGAAGGAAGGAAGGAAGGAAGGAAGGAAGGAAGGAAGGAAGGAAGGAAGGAAGGAAGGAAGGAAGGAAGGAAGGAAGGAAGGAAGGAAGGAAGGAAGGAAGGAAGGAAGGAAGGAAGGAAGGAAGGAAGGAAGGAAGGAAGGAAGGAAGGAAGGAAGGAAGGAAGGAAGGAAGCGAGAGAGGGAGAGAGGGAGAGAGGGAGAGAGGGAGAGAGGGAGAGAAGGAAAGAAGGAAGTCAAGAACGAAGACAAGAAAGAGAGGAGAGAGAGAAAGAAAGAGGGAAAGAGGAAAAGAGGGAACGAATCTAACCCATCTGAAAACTCTCCAGAATTTCAACCCGACGTTACTTTTTTCCATTCATACCCCGCCTTTGACTGCAGTCACTAACTCTTTCTTTCCTCCCCTTCAGTGAGCTTTCTGTTAGGCCAGCACCTGGTTTCCTATAGAGACCCCTGCCACGATAGTGAATACACCACTTTCAGTATCGAAGAACCTCGTAGGGTTGATCTAGAAGATTGTCTCCAAGGTCTCTCCACAGTGGGATCCGAGAACATGGAGGTATCAGAAATACCGCATCACCGAGTCTAACTCAATCTGAAACCTGCCCAGAATTTTTACCCGACGTTACTTATTCTTTTTGTTCCATTAATATCCCTGCCGTTCACTGCAATGGTCCTATCCTATCCTTTGGAACATATCACGATGGTGTTATTTTGCACACGTACTACGAACTACGAGTTTTCTGGTAGTTTGAATTTTTATTTTTTAATCATTAGAAATGCACACATTCACACTCTCATTTGCCCGCCTAGGTAGTGTCGTGGTAGTGTGCCTGTCTCGCGTTCAAGAGGTCCAGAGTTCGAATCTCGGTCAGCCTGAGTTATCTGGATAAGGTTTTTCCGGGGTCTTCCCTTATCCTGAAAGACGAATGTCGGGTAACTGCAAGCTCTATAGACCCTGAAGTCATTTGAATATCATTTCACCCATTCCATTCCTACGTCCGATATGACTCAACGTTGGAGGACGTAAATTAAATGAAAAACAAGAAAGAAACACTCTCATTCATACTTTCAGACTCTAGGGAAGATGACAAATCATCTTGGTTGGAGAAATATCCCCAACTCCAGCCAGGAATCGAACCCGGGACCCCTCGGACGATAGGCAGGTGCTCTACCGACTGAGCTACGTGCCAACCGACGTTACTTTTTGTAATTTCAGAACTACTGTTAAGTTACATGGTTACCATCACAATTGACTAGCTTCGAACCTCTCTCTTACAGAATACAGTTCAGAGCTACATAGTAGCGAGAGATCTCTGTGTGCATTTATATACTTGGAGCTTGTACTTTTAACAAATTGTTAATGCAGGAATAGAAATTCTAAATGAATAATAAATTATTTTATAGCAGGTATCCAATGCCATGGAGGAAGATAATTATGCAAATGTCAAATAAATTAAATTACGGCCTGTCTTGTTGATATCACTTTCACCAACGGCATTTGTTTCTTAAGGACTAGATTGCAGCAATAATTTTAGAATTTATCTCTACGTTTGCCTTACATTTAACTTTAATAGTGAAGCTGCAGAATACAATTAACTTTTTGCTCACCTCCCCTTCTTCTAAAAAAGAATGCTTATAATCATTAAACTATAGCGCGATCCATATAAACCTGAACCATTTCAATTGGCCATAATCTTTGAACTAATAATAGGACACACGTGCATCTTTGGGAGAATATAATACACTACTGGGAGATTACATTGCACTATTTACATCTCAGCGAAATTGTTGGAAGTGTCCTCCACCAGCATCTATGAAGCGTTGGTCCCATTTTCTGTGATACGACTGTAGACGCTGAGGTTTATATGGGTATCTTTAAGACATTTGTGGAGCAGCTGGATGATATCGAATTGGGAGAAGGTTATTTCCAGCAAGATGGAGCAACGTGCCATACATCTAATGACACCATGGAAGTTGTAACCAGTTTCTGTGATTGTAGAGTAATCTCAAAAGGTCTGTGGCCCCCCAGATCCCCGACCTAATCTCAGCGGATTTTTTCTTTTGGGGTATCTAAGAAATAGAGTATACAAGAATAGGCCACGGACAGTTGATATTTTCAATGAATACATTTGAACCTAAATAAGTAACATTGGCGAATATACTCTCCGTGAAACTTTAGAAAATATGGTAAGACGGGTGTAAATATGTATAGATGCTGGTGGAGGACACTTCCAACATGTAAATAGTGTAACATAGTTATAAAAATATAACTATTTTTAATAGAAAAATGTTCACTCATCTTAAGAAACAATGATGTCTATTTTGCATGTTGAATTAGGTGAAGTTAAAATCGATATCACGAAACTTTGTTCACGTCGTCAGTCAAAGAAAACCAAAGAAGTAAACAAATTCGTCGTTAAGGAAGTTACTGTCTTATGTTTTTTTCAGTATTACCAAAATCTGAAAGCAAAACAAACTTAAGAACAGAATCGACTGCTGGTGTTTCAGAATTAATTATGCGACGTTTATTTATTTACATAAATATCTTTTCCCAAACTATTAAATCTTTCCGGACATTTGATTGTTTTAATAACTTAACTTCAGGATTTATTTAAGGTTAAATGACCAAAAATGATCTGCTACACTGGATTTATCAGTTTTTTTATATTTAATATTATGAAAATATTCTTTCGTTTTGGTTTCCAAATTACGATTTGTCCTACCATCGTAAACCCGATCACACTTTAAACAAATTGATAAATACCAGATTGTTTATTATTAGGAATTTCATCTTTTTAGGGAATGTAGTAAATGTTTAATACTATATTTGTTTTAAGAAACCAAAGTTATAGCAAACTCTTTATGCTTTATTATTAAGTATAAACAAATAGATAAATCGGCCGTAGCAGATCATATTTGGTCATTTAACTAGAATATAAATCTTGAAGTTAAATTATTAAAACAATTAAATGTTGCAATAGACTTAATATTTTGGTAAAATATTATTTTAACAAATAAACATCGCGTAATGCATTTTGAAATACCAGCAGTTGATTCTGTTCTTAAGTTTGTTTCATTTTCAGATTTTAGTAATACTGAAAAAACACAATAATATAGTAACTTCCTTAACGACGAATTTGTTTTCTCCTGCGGTTTTCTTTGACTGAAGACGCCAACAAAGGTTCGTGAAATCGATTTCAATTTCAACTAATTCAAATAATAGGAAAAATCGGGAACATTTTTCTTAAGATAAGTGAAGTCTTTTGTTACAAATAATTATATATGTATAATACTTATTACTTCACTGTAGCTAGCCTCATTTTGTACGTATTTATTAGTGTAATGTTATCTCCTATTTGTGTATTATATTCTCCCAAAGAGCGCGCCTCGGTAGCGTGTCTGCCTCACGTTCAAGAAGTCCCAAGTTCGAATCGCGGTCAGGGTGAGCTACCTGGATAACGTTTTTTCAGGAGTTTTCCCTTATCCTTAAAGACGAATGTCGGGTAGCTCTAAGCTCCTTGGACCCTGGACTCATTTGAGCATCATTTCATCTATTTCATTCATCGATATTACTTAACGTTGGAGGAGGTAAATTACCACTAAAAATAATAATAAAATTCTCCCAAAGTTGCACGTGTGTCCTATTATTCGTTAAAAATTATGACATATTGAAATTGCTCTATACATACTTGTATTTACTTAGAGTGTGCATAGGGAAATAAACAAAAGCTCTGGATAAACATTTTAAGAGCCGGGTGCTCTGTGAAGGCTTTAACGTTCCATTCTCTTTGTATGACCAGGGCATAATAATAGCTTCCCATTTGTAAAGTATGTATTCGAAAATTAACTTGAAATATTTAAAAACAGTTATCCTAACCTAAAAACTCATTGAAGGGAATGTATGATTATACAGGTTTTATCATTTTTGTGAGAAATATTTTGTCTGTTTCTTACGATTTACCAGTGTTTAATTTTTTTTCCTTGTTTCATTTATACCCCGCCTTTAACTACTATGGTCATATCTGCGGCCGTTCTCCTTTGGAACATACCGAAGTAGTTAACTCGTTATCTTTGGTTTTTAATCATTAGATCACGCACACATTCACACTCGCATTCATACTTCCAGACTCTGGGAAATATGGGGAATTATCTTGGTCGGAGAAAAATCCCCATCCCCACCGCCGGGAATCGAACCTGGGACCCCTAGCACGGCAGGCAGGTGCTATACCGACTGAGCTACGAGGCCAGCCTGTTTAAAATTTATTCAGAATTTGAAAGGGCATCAGAGGTTATTCCCAGAAAATTCAGCATAACACATTTTATATTTAAAAAACTATTAATAATAACTTAATAAAAATATGGAGAAAATAAAATGTTTTTAAAGATTTTCGTGTAAATTGTAGCTCTGAGTAGACAGGTTTTTCTTGAAAATATTCCTGATGATTATCTTTGAAAGATGTTACATTTGTATACCAAGTTTAGTAATTTAGGCACTTTTTTCGATTTTTGAGTTAGAATATTCACACACACACACACACACACACACACACACACACACACACACACACACACACACACACACACACACACACATACACACACACACACATAGTTAGCTTTTGGATTCAGGATATCTCAAAGCATGTATTACAAATTTTGGTATTGAACTTTTGGGTGAAACGCAAAAGATTCCCTACGTACTGTGCACGTGGTAAAGAAATAATATACCATCCTGCGGTTTTTGTTAATTCTTGAGATATTCAGGTATCAACACTCTTAGATTTCTCATATTTCCATTCCTAAGATTTCTCACATTCTAGAAGGCAGCAGTCAAACCGGATGTGACGTATATATGGAAGCAGAAGTGGCAATTGCCGGACCACCTGCAGGCAAATGTTTTATATTGTTACTCATTACTGCTGGGATCTCCATCAGAGAGTAATAGTCCTTGAAGTGAAGATTCTCCTCCGAGACCAGTGAAAAAGATTAACTTGTTGTGGTTTTGTTTCAAGGCATCAACAGAATTCTCATGTAATTCGTGACCTTCGGATTCGAGATATCCAGAATAAGAAGCAATTTCCATTAGGCGCTGATGTAACTGCGCATCTGTTCGTGTGAAAAATTTGTGACACCGATTTAAAGTTAGCATCCAGGCAATGAATTCCAATCAGAGATCGGTTATATGATGCGGTCGCGAGGAGTGAAAGGGAGTCAAGGTTCTCCACGGTTACAGAATTATTCAGTAGCATTCCCCTTTGATGATTCACTTATCAGATTTCACGTTCGGGATGCGATCCGGGGACTGGGTGCGTTAAAAGTGACTAAGATATGAGAATGAGCCACATTTTGTCACGAAGTTTCCTTTAACTTTAGCGCTACAGGATTTGTTTCTCAACATCGGAATGATTTTACGTGGAAGTACTGGAGTATTTGTTAGCCAGAAGCTACACACCTGAAAATTTGATGGTGTACTGCCTGTTGTACGTAAACAATGTGCACAAAATATCTGTTGTGGCGTAGAACCCCAACACCCAAAACTGGAGCTTGAAAGGTGACGCATGCGACCACTTGCATGTAGCTGCTGGACATCCATGTATAGACCGCTGTCCATCAGGGGTAAACAATCCTTCTCTACAATGCTGTGTTATTATGCCAATATGTTCCTACTTGTTCTGGACTCACTTTCGGGTACTTTCACCTATGTTTCGCCCCCAATTTTTGGCACACACGTCTCACATAGAGCACAGATGATGCTATCAAATTTCAAGTGCATACAGGTTTAAGCATAAGGATTAGGATTAGAATTTCATTACTGAGGGGATTCGGTACGTAGGCCATTGAGTCTGTGCCCCCAAGTGGGGCATCCCGAGAGGAGACAGAAGGCTCCCGATCCAAGGAGCCACAGCAGTGCATAGTGCAGGGTCCCTGTAGTTTACTTAGAGACTTCCCCCGACAGTCCAGGACAACGGAGACGCTCCCCTTCTTCGGGACGGCAAAGAGCCCAGCAGCTGAGCCACAGAGGTCTATAGCTGGCGGTCCCGAAATAGTCCTAGCAGAGGCGTGAAGACCTGTAGGAGGAAGTAGTTTACCTCAGAACATATCCCACCATGCACCGCCGAGACACCCGCCGACACTTCTATCCTGAAAGAGATCACCAGATGTGAAATCAGTGGCGGCTGCTGGGATAAATTATTGGTGGTGCACAAATGAAAAATAAAATACAGAGTAGAAATGACTCACCCATTTATACAGATTCTGTGCTCTACTCTTCTTAGACCTGGCGAATCTGTCGATAACTTTTGCGTTGAAGTTTCTGATCTTCATAACAAGATCTCTCTCAATTGAAAGCATTGCTAATGCTGACAATCGGTCCTGTGACATTGTGTTCGTAAGGAAAGTTTTTATTCTTTTTAAAGTTGAGAAACAGCATTCTACTTCAGCGGTAGACATTGGCATAGTTAACAGCACTCGGAGGAGTTTGACATATTCGCTGAATGTAGCACATAAATTGTTTTCCTTATTGAAGTCCATCAAGCACAAAGCGCCGCACATTCCACGAAATTTCTCTCGACTGTAAATTACAGTCAGTTCTCTACGAATTTTTGTTCCAATGATAAAAAGATAGAACCTTATTGTTTCTCTAAGGGATTCCTCTGGAAATGTCTTAGAAATTTTCTTGATGAAACAAAGTTGAGGCTACCAGATGCCCCGTGAAGCTAAATCTGTCCTTTGCTTCTCTAAGAATGTCACATACTTTAAGAGCTTCTCTTCTTTTCACATCATGATCTTCTATTCTTCTCCTCTTAATTGCAGTTTCTTCGTTATCCTCGATATCCACACTATTTCTTGCCTTTTGCACTTCCCTTTTAAATACGTTTAGCTGGGCGATGGCAAAATTTGCATTGCTGTCTAGTTTTTGCAGCTGATTGTACAAAATGTCCACATGGGGCATGGTATTGTAGAAGAAAGACAGCCAGAATACAAAACTATAATCTTTCAAAGTGGCCATAAACGCAGAAGCCTGAACAAGTGTGGCGTTGTTGTTTAACAGAGCTCTCTTCTGAATAACCTCCATGCATTTAATTAAATTCTCCCTGTGTTCGAAAAGCAGAGCACACAGAAGCTAAGCCTGAAGGCCACGCTATAGCCGTTGCTAAGAGTAGGAGGAGCTCCGTTTATAAACCTCCATTTAAGCAATGTATAAGAAGCCACTCGCATCTCTTCCCCTTCCCGCAGCCCCCTCAGAGAGCCTACATTTGAGCGAATCTTAGGTTAACTCTTCGCTGCAAACCTGCGGCTCCTACAGCTAATCACTGTTTATTTCGACTTCTGCGGTCATGGGCAGCTACAGACGATAAGCGTAATTGAAACATGTTTGTATATAAAACAATGCAAACAAGTACAGCTTTAATGTGCAAAATGCACCTGTTGTATATTCAGAATCAGTGGGTGTAGCGCAAACCTGCAACCTTATGGAGGAACCGCCCCTGTGTGAAACTATGATGGAGATGAAATGGAGGGACGGGATATTTGAGGGATGTAATTAACCTACCCAGCATTCACCAATGACCCGGCAAACCCCCCAGGGGCCTACTTCGGTAGGTACGGGTTTGGCGCACCCGGGGTCCGGAGCCAAGAGTCTCCCTCGTGTGGGCTCTTCATCGTGGCTGAGGGAGACGGTCAACAGGCCCACCCACGTGTAGGCCGTGTGTGGAGACGATTAGATGCTCTTTAGAATCTTTTCTAGTTTAGTTTAGGATTTAGTGAACGAAATTTTTAGTAGGGTTTGGTTGATTTTTTATGTACGTGTATTTTTAATAGGTTTTGTTACATTTGTATAGTTTTTAGAAAGTTTTATATCTGGCTTTTGCCATGACTAGTTCTTTTAAAGGGCGCTGATGACCGCCGTAGTTGAGCGCCCTTATATATCATCATCATAATCATCATCATCATCATCATCATGACCCGGCAAAACCACGATGAAACTCATGGGTCTGGTAGGTCTGCCACGGGAACCGAACCCTAGCCTCCCAAATACGAGGCACAGATGAATGCGCCTGACCCATCCCGCTCGATGAGCATAATAATAGTTCCCTTGTAAGCTGCTCAATAGGAATGATGATAAATCCGGAAAACCATGGCCATTTTTAAGCGTTTAATGCTGAAAAAATATTAAACGTCATACAAATCCGAAAACAACATGGGACTCGCCTATGGAAGGGGCCGTTTCGATCCATAGTGACTAACTAAAAGCGTCTTTGAGGTTTTCCTTGGTTAATAGGTGAATGCTGGTTAGCATACATTCTTTTCTGCGACCTTCCGTCCCTCTATTTCAGTTTTCTGTGTTAGATGTGTCGGGAAGGGCATGTGTGGCGACTTCGTGCACTATAACTGCTGTTTCAGGTACTTGCCTGTCCATGTTAGGGTTACCTACTAGAAGTATGCGGGGCCGAACGTTCAAGCCCCTCCTGTAAATGTCCAGATTGTGTTGGTATGGGAATGATAGTGGTTACCAATGGAATTCCGATACTTTGAACCCTATTTAGGCTGGCGTCCGTACCCCAGGTCAGAGTGCTAGAACGAACCCGCGACATGCTCGAATATAACCTATATTTCGTTTTGTACTAAATTTAGATAAAGCTTAAGATTTGAATAGTTTATCTCCCAGTCCCAGTTATGTTGCTATAGCCACTGAGTTACCATGACAGCGTGAAGTACGACATTAAATTCTCCAACTGACTCACCTTGTTGAGTGGCTAGAGCAAGTCGGAGAGCGACGATCTGAGACTCAAATTCCGTGTACGGCATTGAATTTTAAGGCCTGGTTACCTTTGTAATGTCAGCTTATGTTTTTTTGTTTTGTGATCAAGCATTTTATTTAATAGTGATTTTGTCTGATCCTTAACTGCAGTGGTCATAACGGCGGCCGTTCTCCTTTGGAACATATCGATGGTGTTAACTCGTATTCGTTTTTTTTTTTTTTTTTTTTTTTTTTTTTTTTTTTTTTTTTTTTTTTTACTTGTTCCATTTATACCCCGCCTTTAACTACAATGGTCATATCGGCGGCCGTTCTCCTATGGAATATATCGATGGTGTTAACTCGTATTCGTTGGGCTGCATCATTAGATCACGCACACATTCACACTCTCATTCATACTTCCAGACTCTGGGGAAGATGGGGAATCATCCTGGTTGGAGAAAAATCCTCACTCCCAGCCGAGATTCGAACCCGGGACCACTAGCACTGCAGGCAAGTGCTCTATCAACTGAGCCCTCCGGATTTTATTACGTTGTTGAGATTTTCATGTAAACTTTAGCCGCCTAGATCGATTCACTACTGTTTTATAGCACTCTAACGATCCGACAGGCAGCTGTTTTAGAGACCGTGCTAAGTATTAGCAATTATTTTAGAATATTACTGTAACATTTACTACAGCATAGTATATAGAATTTTGTTTTCGGTAAAAGATTGAGATGTTCTTAAGCAACAGATTACAAAACATTTCATTTATATCTCTTTTTTTCTTTGCTACAATGACTTATAAATACCAAATGTCAGAAGTGGGCGTCCTTTGTAAAGCGTTGTCCTGTAACTGGCGATTTTAGATTATTGCTAACAAATGCCTCTTCTAATCTGACAGCAGGCATGCTTAATTGCAGGAAACCATTATTTCTAATATAAATGCTACAAGATTAAAGACATAAGTGAATCATTTGGACTGTATAGTAGATATATGTTTATAGTCGTCTTCTAAGTTAAGTTGGAGAGTTCCTTTAATCTTTGCAGTAAAGCATAAGACACTCAACCGAAACTAAATATTGTAATTTAGGAGTACTTAAGTTTATATACTGCTTGAACAAGAGGTACAATTATGGAAATTCACTTTAAAATACTAGGAGACAAACATCACATACATAGATGGAGATGTCAAAATAGCTTAGTCATATAAGATGAAAATGGCTTCCTACTAAAGAAGTATAATATCTGAAGAGTATCACAAATAACAAATAATGTTTCAAAACTGGTTATTTTCACAAAAAAAATATGTTATAGTATGTGCTTTAACGGAAAATATATTATGCTGTGAGATATTATCTGTTCTTACGGTTTGCCTGTTTTAGTAAACTCATCTGCAATGAAGAGGACTGGACTGGACTACCTATTGAGAGGATTGGGCACAGAGTTCCAAACTTGGTCCATTGTATGTACATACGCCCTTACGAATGGCATCCCTGGGAGGAAGGATGAAGCGGGATGAGACAGATGCTGGCCGTCCCAAGGAGTCATGACAGTGCAGATGGCAGGGCCCCTGTACTTTACCAGTTGCAAACTCCTCATTAGGCCAGTAAAATCGGCATCCCACCCTATTGTGGTCCGAAAGCAGTCCCATAGACCGGGTTCGGAGACCATCCTACCAAAGGAGGAAGTTTTACTCAGAGCATATCATCCTGCCATGCACCGCCGGCACTCCCGCCGACACTTCTGCCCTGAAAGAGACCACCAGAACGGATATGATGTGAAATGATAATGGAGATGAACTGAAGGGACCGGAAAGCAGGGTTTTATTCTAAGGATATGATTTTAGAAGTAGTATTAATAAAAAATTTAAATATATTTATATATCTTTATATATTTTTTCTGTTTTGGTAAATATTATTAGGTTTGGTAAAAGCTGTGTCAGCATCCGCAGTTATGCAGCAAAATCAAATGAAGATTATTAGTTGAAGTAATTAATATTACATTTATAATAGGAATTAGAATATTATATAACCTACACAGCATTCGCGTGGCGACCCGGGAAAATCCCTGAAAAAACCAGGGGTCAGGAGGTCAGCCACGGGAAGCCTGAAGAGGACTGCATTACTCGCAAAAATGTAAACTATACTTTTCATTTATCATAGTAGTATTTTAAACTCTATTATTTTAATCAAAATCGCTACAGTTATTTTTAAGAAAATGTCATTTAAAAGAAATCATGCAAAGGATAATTTGAGATTGGGGATTTTCTTGAAAATCTTACTTGGCCCTTAGGTAATGCTGAACTTAAATTACAAAGTTAGTATTTGACTGACTTTTCGATTTTGAATTATACTGTTCGCAGAAATACACCCAAACCTTTTCTAACAGTGCCTTTTTAGGACTAAAGTGTGTTTTCAGTAAACGTTTGTTATAAAATTTTTGGGTTGAAGACCTAATATGTGTGAGGTAGAGAATAAACATAAAACATTGGATAATCTTGACAGCAAAATTCATTCTCAATGTCCCTTAAGTCGCTTTTCCCCTGCAACTTTCTTTTGAAAATTCCTGCTTACCAGTTTTGGAAACAAGGGTATAAAATACCTTCTTGTATCAGCTGTGCAGCACTATTGTTACTTCCATTTCTGTGATGATGTGATGGTAGTTTGGTAAGCTATGGTTATTTACGATGTAGGCTGGTTCTTGCAATCATCCATGTTTTCACTATATTATTATTCCAAGGTTGATAATGTTTAGCTTGTAGTTTAAGCTACTTGTTTTAGAATGATGAGTCAGTTTCTGCATTCTTCGCAATTATAGTTGGGCAACCCTTCCTTGTTTGTTGAGGTTTCAAAGCTGCCGTTGATGCATTGCGTATGCTGCTAAGGAAATTGGTTTGGTTAATATTTTTCCTTGTGGCAAGCCTTAATGAAATGCGGTGCATTTAGGAAGACGTCGGCGTCGTCATTTGTTTGTCGGTTACCCAATCGGTAGCATCCTCCCGCGGGCTTCATAGTTGATGCATGTTCCCCTTTCTTTTTTTGCATTTATACCGCGCCTTTAACTGCAATGGTCATATCGGCGGCCGTTCTCCTTTGGAACACATCGAAAGTACTAACTCTTATTCGTTGAGTTTTAATCATTACATCACGCACACATTGGCACTCTAATTCATACTTCCAGACTCTGGGGAAGATGAGGATTTATCTTGATGAATGTTGATGTAGAGTAGTTACAGAAATAAGATAAAATAACCTTACGGATTTTATTTTCTACTTTATGTACTTGCAGTAGCTAGAGGAAATAGTGTACTCCAACAAAACAAAAACAAAATGAAAAAAATAATACTGGATTTAATGCGCGCGCGCGTGTTTGTGTTCTTTGTAAATAAACTCAAAAACCGAAAGGTCTGTCATAAACCAAATTTTGTACTAGAATTTAGGATCTTCTAAGGTAAGAAAATCCTTCATCCCAAACCACCTTTTACATGGGAAATCTTTGGAAAAGTGTTGATTTTATCCAAAATGGCTGTAACGATTTGATTAAACTGCCTTATATTTTCAGACATTTATAGGCGTGAGTAGGTAGATATATGTAAGAGTAACAGATAAGATTTTTATTTCTGTTGAGGGTTTTAGTTAAACCTAGACGTCCACCATGGATGACTCACAACTTGACAAAGTGCATTTTCAACATTATTTGTTTTCATTCTCGTATTAACATTCATAACACTAAAGTAGTTTTTTTTATTTATCCAGATTTATGAACCCTATTTTACACAGTGGTATATCAGGGTTAGAGTTGATACATAAAAATAAACAATTTTAACAAAAATATTTTAAATACTAGAAGGAAGAAAATATGTTATAATCTGATGCATATTAATTTAAACTATTTCAGACGTTTAAACACTAAGTTTATAAACATCATGAAGTACTTATACTGTTGTGGCTTCATTAGCAAAGATGTGAGCGGAGCAAAAAATTCAGTTCCTAGAGAGTCTAGCTTGAATATTAATTCTTGTCTTTCTCTCCAGAAAATGGGACAACAGAAAAGGAGATGAACCACAGTTTGAAATTCTTCATCACACATGCACTCGGGGTTAGATGTTAAGTGAAAACGTGATAAGTATTCACCAAATTTACCATGTCCACTTAAAAATTGTGTCAAAACAAAATTTGGTACAAGAGTTTCACATTTTCCTCTGTCATATACACTAGGGAAAAATAATGTTTTTGTAAAACTTCCATTTGGAGTTGTTAGCCATTGTAGGTTCCATTCTTCAAGAATATGTTGATGTATTATTCTCCTTACAGTAGAAATAGGACATGAAGAGTATGTCACAGGAAAATTGGATTCTGCAGCCTTCTTAGCCAAGCAATCAGCTCCCTCGTTACCTAAAATTCCACTGTGTCCTTTAACCCATCCC
Organism: Mantis religiosa; assembly: GCA_030765055.1. NCBI lineage: Eukaryota > Metazoa > Arthropoda > Insecta > Mantodea > Mantidae > Mantis > Mantis religiosa. The sequence continues at coordinate 56,560,060 of CM060958.1, read as the reverse complement.
ATGCAAATATGTCCTGGATGGTTTTGAAGCAAGGTTCTGATTTCATGTGCTAATGAATTTAAATTGTATTTATCATTAATAGCGAGTAGAGCTGATTGTGAATCACTAAGAATACGGGCACTGTTCCCATTAACGGTACACCATTTTATAGCTTCTTTAATTGCTAAGAGCTCCGACTGGAATACAGAACATTCAGGTGACAATTTAAACATGGAGTGAGTTAGTTCCGTTTGGTTTTCATAAACAACAAAAGCACATCCTACTGCAGGTATATTATCTTCAAATTGGTAACGCGAACCATCTGTATATATGTAATAATCATGAAAATTACATATTTCCTTTAAACAGGTTATAAAACTTGATGGGCGTCCTGCTGTGGTAGGATGCTCCGGAATTTGTAGTTTTAAGTGAAACAGATAAGACGCACATTCACGTTCATGTCTTAAACTCATAATAGTTGTTATTGATAAACCAGTGAGAGCCAAAGGTTCGATGTTAGCTATAATCTGAGCTGCTTCAGTGGAGATTGTACGATATCCTCGAATTATGCGAAGGAGGAATCCCCTTTGAATTTGTGAAAGTTTTTTAACTGCCCATTTTTTATTAAGAACATCCTGTAATGCAGATACACCATACAAAATTAGGGGCACTACAGCACCTTGATATATAATTTTAAGAGAATTCATGTAAAATTAGTCCGACATTTATCTGGAGAATAATCCATATGACCTTATTCAAACTGCCACATGGACTAAAGGGTTATTGAAGTACTGATCTGCACTTCAGATCTCGTATTCCGAAGTTTAGAGCTTCGGCCTCCATGACCGACTCTAAAGGCTGTTCGTCTTTTTCGGGCGTTTCTGGAGTTGGAGGTGAATGCCCGGAAGGTTAATCAGATCCTTCGAATTTCGTTTCACCTTCCGTCTACAGGGTTATAAATGTCAGCGAGAATCTCTGACACTACATGTCGGGTATAAAGTATGCTCTGTGTAAACTTTTGTCCTCCGGTCGGGAGTTGTCACCAAGTACCGGATTCCGCTTATGGGATGCGCAATCCTGCAGGGAGCTACCAATGGGCAGTTTCAATTTGTAAATCATAGTTACTTTCCTAGGTCTGGTACCCTCCACCTCCTCTGACTTTATCCCTCCCTCCGGGAAATGTACAGTCAGGGTCTAGGTACAAAAGATTCATCCATGAGCCTCACGAACTTTTATCGTCCTCATCTCTCATTTTCTAGGGTTGATGTTATCTCTAAGGACCATCTTATCCAACTTCCATCTTTCTTTTGAGTTCCTGGCGTTCCCCATACATTGAAATTATGATTCTTTTGGATAGGATGAGCCGAGTGAGGCGACACCTCTGTCGTCTTCTCCCAATAGGTTTAGTCTGCATATATTTCCGGGAGGAATGAATGAGGAGACGTATTGGCTGCAGAACATTCAGGCGCAGACAACAGAGACTCGCAGAGCTTCAAGACGATCAAGTTGCCGTTGGGTGTAGGGAGGCATACTGCTCGCTAAGGCAAAGGAAGTCTCTGACAGGAATGGGCTACCCTTACACTGTGCGACAAGGAGTATGACAGAGAACGCGTACTACACAAGGAGTACAATCATTAAACAGCATGCTTCCTATTCACTCAGTATAATAAAACCGAGAAGATTTATTCACATAAGTGGAAGGTGTCAGAATGTTTTGAATGGGCTGTAACGGAACTGACACCAGTGTCATAAACAAGTACCCAGCAGTGTATCGGAACAGTGTCTAACCTGCCTCCATCAATGCCTCATTTCCCCGGGACTTTCTTTGCTGAGGCGAACTATCAAACTGTAAGGTGAAAACGAAAGATATTAAACAAAAGCAAATGTTGGTGAGAGGGAGATCCTGGTAGAAGATACCACCACAAGCATTCGCTTTACCGTCGAAGGAGTGAGTGAGTGTGTGGTGTTTTAGGGCCCGTCGACAACAAGGTCATTTGGGCCCGAAGTCAACACTAAAACCTAAAAGCTACACAAATTTAGCTAAAAAGGTAAAATATAATAAAAGCACTCAATTATTAAAAGGACATAAAGAAACCATCTAAAGACTAATAATTTAAAATCTCTAAAATTAATAAATATAAAATACAAGTCAGACTTGTTTATTAAAACCGATTTTAGAAACAAACCGCAGTACCTTATCCACGGCCACTGGGTCGTCGCCTAAAACACCGTGCAAGTTAGTCCCCAAGCCCAAAGACTGGTGAACGCGGGCGTACTGCGGGCAATCGAGCAGTACATGCCACACAGTGAGGCGTACTGCACACGGAGCACATACAGGGGCCGGTTCCCCTCTTAACAGATGGCCATGAGTCGCTCGTGTGTGCCCAATTCTCAGCCGGGTGAGTATCACCTCGGCCCGCCGGTTATCCCTGCAGGAAGTTGGCCAGGGTTGTACGCTCTCCTTTATCGCCCGGAGTTGTGTACCTTCCAAAGCTGTCCAGGATTGCTGCCAAGCAGATAGGAGTTGGCGTCGGAAAAAACGTTGCACATTCTGGTATGGCACCATAGTTGTTAAACTCCGGGGCAAACGGCAAGCGGACTTAGCAGCCGCGTCCGCCTCCTCGTTCCCGGAAATCCCCACATGGCCTGGGGTCCAAGTAAAAACAAAATGGTATCCGCGACTGATCATTTGCGAGATCTGGGCCTGTATTTTTAAAACAAGGGTGTGAGCGGTAGTGTGCTGTTGCAAGGCCTGAAGAGCACTTAGAGAGTCAGTGCAAACAATAAAAGAGCCAGGAGCTAACTTGCAAATAAAAAGGAGCAAATAGAAGATGGCATACAGCTCTGCTGAGAAGACCGAAGTGGAGTCCAGAAGGCGAAATTTATGAGCCTCGCCGTTAATGAGGAACGATCAACCCGTAGTGCTACCTAACTGAGAACCGTCTGTAAAGACCGGAACATAGGGTAACGGCCCAGTAGTTCGGCAAAAAGTTGTTGGAACACCGAATGTGGAGTAGCGAGTCTAGAGTTTCTGGAAAGAGCGAGATCGAACCGCGCACGATCGAGCTGCCAAGCAGGATAAGGACTAATGGACGACCTCTCCACGCGAGGTATTCGGAGGCCATGCGAATTTAGGAGATCCCGAAATCTTATTCCCATGGGGCGTGTCCGAGAACCAGGGCGCATATAACGGTGGACTAAATCTGGACACAGAACTGGTTTGAAACAGGATGATTGGGGTAACTTGCCAATTTGAAACATACGAGCAGAGTAACAGCGAGCGACGAATATGGAGTGGAGGTTCGCCTGAGTAAAGCTTTGAAAAGCTCATCAGGAATTAAAAACTTTGACTACTTTAAACTTTATGCATTGGTTTTCTTTACAAAAATTTATATTTTCATACCATTAGCAACGATGCTTATCTTTTACAACTTAGCTCCGAAAGCGATTTGCTCTCAACCTCGGCCTAAACTGCAGGGAAATAATGTCACTTTGACGAACACTCTTACTCTCAATAGTTCTGTATTTGGCTGCTTTATAAGTCTTATCATTAATTCATATCACTATGCTTCACTAGAGGGCAAAAACTACCCGTTACATCCTTAAATTATTTGTTTAAAAGAAACTAACTGGCTTACCTTAGCTCTTGTAAACTAAAATGGAGAATTAATGCTATTCCGGTATGATATTAATGATATAAAGAGTTGTCATGGATGTTGCCCATTACGCCTTGTAACAGGTGAAAGGTAAACAATGGAACGGGACATAACATGCTGCATTCTCGCATAAATCTATTGCGGCTAACGCCCTCCTGCAGAAACCCATGCAGTGAACCACAGAAGCTTACAGCACAGAATCGTGTGGAAATCTGTAACTTCAAACGGGACACTAGTTGACAAAAATAAACCTTTTTTCCTTCCCAAGAATTAAAATAACGTTTTCTAATCTCTGTTTCATATAACCTTGCCCCGCTAAAATGTATCGCTCCGCGTTCAACTACCTTCCCCCTCACCCTAATTGGCTAATGCTTTCGCGCCATAGGCCATAGGCGGTGCCTTCCCGTCACATTTAAACCTACAGTAAACGTCATAATAATAGCCGGGAAGATAAATAAAATCATACAAATAAAGATGTGAAGGCTTGCAAAAATACAAGTTTATAATGAACTGAGCAAGTTGAAACTGAATGACTGAGCAATGAAACTGAAAGAGTTTATAATGAAAGGCATTTGGCCTTTTCCACTGGGATTTTTAAACCAGCACACATACCTTTCAAAAATGCTTGTCTTTCAGTCTTAAAAGTCGTGTCACGCCATACCTTACTTTTCTTGTGTGTTCCTCGTGTATATTTTGCGATTTGTATCTCGGTATAGTCTGATTGTCCTTAAATAACGTCTTCGCCACACAGTAATATCACCTCTGTCTTTTAGAACATTTTTCTTGCCTCTTTTTTCATTCACAAACCCCAGCTGTATAAACAATCTGCTGAAATTTTGTAAATCTGCATCCTAATTTACAGCAGACGAAATGTTACTTATGTTAGGGAGTTCGTTTCTAAAGAAAAAACTACGCACATGACGGCGCACAACACTTTTCACGTATTTTCTCCGAGCACGCACTTTTGTTTATTCCTGCTTTTGCCTGGAGTGGTAAGTTTTCCTGTTTCCTCAATTTCATGTCGCGATCTTCCTACGGATCTAACACTCACACCTGTAACTTCAGAGCACAGCTGTTCGACTTCTCTCACTGACAAAGACGGATTCTTCTCTGTGAGTGCATTAAACACATGTACCGCATTCTTTTTTCGCCTGTTTGTAAAGAATTATCCTTGCGATACTTCAGCGAAAAACTGGCGGTAGATTCTGCCATTACACATATAATAAGTACACGCGCAATAATCGATCAAAAAATAATTTTCCTCTCGCACTGGACACAACACACCGTCGAATGGCGATATATGACTAATCCAGTTCAAAACAAGGATCAGTGATAAAAGTCATATAAACAAATATGTCATCACTACCGCTAACTCACGTGCTATCGTGCCATGTGCTTGAGAGCAAAGGAACCTCCTCTTTACTTCGTTTAAGAATTAACATGCATTTCAGATAAATCAACTCTGTCGCATAATATATTTAATTAAAATAGTTACGAACATATAAATTAGACAATTCTCTTCCAACATATAAAGATATACCACCCTGTTAAATAACGATCTAATTTTTACCGCACGACGGTCTATGCTACAATATTAGCCAATGAGAGGTGATTAGGTCACGTGACCGTTAAGAGATGCGGGGCAAGCTTATGTGAAACAAGGTATAGAAGTATTTTTTGAGCTGAATTCAAATATAATTTTAGTTTTTCCCCATCGGGCAGGGGTTTTGTGTGATATTGGTTTGAATTACTATAGTATTCTAACAGGACTTAAGTTTACGGACCCACAGAGTCACAATACAAATATATTTTCAATACATGGCTGGGGCAGAAACCGAGGAATGTTTCAAACTAAATGAAAAGATAGTTCAACAAACTGGAAGAGCGAATTAATCAATCTTGAATCAGTTATTGATTAATCTGAAAGAACTAATAGATATACATCGTCAAATTTATTTTTGCAAAACAGCCAGTTAGATTGCTAAATGGATATTTTAGGAATAAAAGTTGACACGAAGATCAGGCCTAATAATTACAATAATAAAAGGTTTAATAACATTTGAGGATCTCGGTAAGATATAAGTGAGAGACTAACAAGGAGCAAGACAACACCAAGAATGATTATATAAACTAGAAATGGATGCAGAAGACATATTCATTGGTGGGCTTGAATCAAGAACTCGAAACTGGTAGAGATTGATGAACATATGATGGCTATAGTATGTTAAATGGCTAACTCAAGGTGAAGAAAGACACGTGGGAGCCACGTAGGTAGAGGATTAGATGAGGAGCAGTGGCAGAAAAAAAGATATTGAAGAATATCAACAGAAATGAGAGCGAAGCACTGAGAAGTGCAAACGTTTTCATTGATACATCCATTGTAACAATGTATTAATACGAGGGCCGTTCAGAAAGTAACCTCCGATCAGTCACAGTGTGGGTAGTGGGGGGAGTAGCGACGCCATCTGTGCATTCACGCACTCAGCAGGTCAGTCGGCATCAAGCCGTGGTCGAGTGAACGTCGTATCTGCGCTAGTTTTGTGTTTGTGGCCGTTTGAAATGTGTGCTGCAATAGAAAACCCCGCCAAATGTGAAGCGCGTGCTGTTATAAGGCTTTTTTACAGCCAAAGGATATTCTGCAGCAGCTATTCATCGTGAGCTTTGTGCCGTGTACGGACCAAGAGTTATGAGTGAAGGAGTAGTCCGTGAATGGGCACGTTTATTTAAAAGTGGACGAGAAAACGTTCATGATGAAGAGAGGAGTGGTAGACAATCATTGGTGACGTACGAACTCGTTCAGACAGTTGATGCAAAAGTTCGTGAAAACTGACGTTTCACAATGTCGGAGTTGTCTACTGATTTTCCACAGATTTCTAAGACTCTCTTGTACGAGATAGTGACAGCAAGATTGGGTTACCGTAAGTTCTGTGCACGATGGGTGCCCATAATTCTTACCCGCCACAAAACTCAAAGAATGGCCTCTGCATTAGACTTTCTGTCACGTTATGCGGACGAAGGTGAACCATTGTTAAACAGAATCGTGACCGGGGACGAAACCTGGATTAATTACAAGAACGCTGAGACAAAAGAACAATCAAAGATGTGAGCACATTCAAATTTGCCTACCAAACCAATAAAAGCCCGGCAAGATTTATCTGCCCGAAAATTGATAGCAACGGTGTTTTGGGATGCAAAAGCGGTGTTGTTGGTTGAATTCATGGAACGTGGGACGACCATTAATCAAGACGTGTACTGTGAAACACTAAAAAAATTACGACGGGATATACAGAACAAACGCCGTGGTATGCTGACTTCCGGTATAGTTCTTTTTTTTTGCACGATAACGCCCGTCCTCACTCTTCTCGCAGAACAACAGCAATTCTTGAGTCCTTCAAGTGGGACGTTGTCAACCATCCACCTTACAGCCCAGATCTGGCGCCAAGCGATTATCACCTCTTCATGCATGAAGACATGGCTCGGGTCCCAGCGGTTTGATGACGACGAAGAGCTCAAAGATGCGGTCACAGGCTGGCTCCAAGCACAAGCGGGTGATTTTTATGCAGAACGAACTTCAAAGCTTGTGAACAGATACGATAAGTGCCTCAATCGTTATGGAGACTATGTAGAAAAATAGTGCAAAGATGTAGTTGTAAGATGTATATATTAAAATATTTTTATTTAACTTGGTGAATTTTTTGCAATCAACCGGAGATTACTTTCTGAACGGCTCTCGTAGTTTATAGTGAATCTAACAAGAATGAGTGATAATCTTCACGAGTTTAGACAGTGGAGATAAAAAAACTAGCTACCCACAGCATTTTATGTAATTCTAGCATTTACATGTACCTATACAAATAACAAACCAATTGTAAAACGCAATGTTATAATGTGTTAGAGATGAGGTTGGTAATATTGATCAAATTGCAGTCTTGAGATATCAGAAATACCAAGTTAAGGTTTTTTTGTGTAATTTACGTTCTCCAACATTTAGTCATATCGGACGATGAATGAAATGGGTGAAATGATACTCAAAGCGTCCGGGGTCCACGGAGTTAAAGGTTACCTGATATTCGCCTTTCAGGATAAGCAAAAACTGCGGGAAAAACCTTATCCAGGTAACCTACCCTGACCAGGAATGGAACTCAGGACCTCTAAAACGTGAGGCAGGCACGCTACCATTTACGCTACCGAGGCGGGGCAAGTGAAGGTTTACTCATTCCACAAAAAAAAGAAGATGTTCATGAAAAATGAATGCCTATTTTTATGGATAGACAGAAAGGAAAATATATGAAGACGTCATTACTTGGGGAAATTATATCCGATCCAAATAAACCTGAACCACTTCGATAGGCCATGACCTTTTAACCAATAATAGGACACGCCTGCAAATTTGGGAGAATATAATACACAATTAGAAGATTACATTACAGTATTTACATCTCAGAGAAATTATTGGAAGTGTCCTCCACCAGCATCTATAACGTTTCTACTAATCTCACCATACTCTCTGAAGTTTTACGGGGAGTAAAATGTTACTTATTTCGTTTAAAAAGGATTCATTGAGATCATCAATTGTCCGTGGCCTATTATTGTACACTCTATCGTTTAAATACCCCCACAAGAAAGGTGATCTGAGAGATTGAGGTTATTTGATTATCAAAGGCACTGGTCACAAGTTGCATGGTTACTCACTGAGCTACCATGGTCAACTGGACGGAAACCAGGAGATCCGTGGTTCAAATCCCGGCTATGACATTGAATTTTTCATGTTGACTCTATCCATCAAAAACCTTAGCCTATATATTGCTAGTGGGAAGAAATGATTAATTTCCATCAATTAACTAAAACAAAGTTAAATGATGAAGCCTGGGACTCAAGTACTTACGATAGTAAGTCATCACAAACGGTGTATCTCGGATGCGAGAGCCCCTAGTGGTCTTCCGGGGAAATATATGAGTCAAATTGAGAGTTTAATGTCAGGACGGCACGTTGACCATGGTACCTCAGTGGGTTAGAATAACTGGACGGAAACCTGGAGATCCGTGTTTCAAATCCCGGCCGTGGCACTGAATTTTTCATGTTGACTCAATCCATCAATTCTGTTCTTCGAAAAAAAAAAAAAAATAATCGGGTGTTTTATTTCAAGTATTTTTTTTAAGTGTGTCTCACTAAACAGTTCCTGAAAATGCCTCACCACGTGCTTTACGTGTAAGATGGTTGTGTTAATGTAATGCTTTTTTCCCCTAATCAGTGAAGTTGTTGTAAAAGTAAAAAGGAAACAGTAAAAAAAGGTTGTATGTAGAGATTTTTTTTAGTAAAGTAGTACGTTGTTAACAGAAAAAGCACTCAATTGCTGAATTTAAACTATGAAACAAGAGAGAGAGAGAGAGAGAGAGAGAGAGAGAGAGAGAGAGAGAGAGAGAGAGAGAGAGAGAGAGAGAGAGAGAGAGAGCAAGTAACGGGCTTACACACGTTTATCCAACAAGTGGTGGAGTGGGGGGTGACGTCACACGTGCTATTGAAGGCACATCAACTATCATTAATATTAATTAATACAGTAACTTGTGACAATACTGCTCCATCTTACTGCAAATAACCTTACCTCAATTCGATATCATCTCCGTAAATCTTCAGAGAGTATGGTGAGACGAGTACAAACATGTATAGGTGTTGGTGGAGGACACTTCTAACATCATCTCTGAGATGTATATAGTGTAATGTAGTCTCCCAATTGTGTATTATATTCCCCCAAAGTTGCACGTGTGTCCTATTATTGGTTCAAAGGTTATGGCCTACTGAAATGGTTCAGGTTTATTTGGGTCACACTGTATCTTTGTCTTACGAACACTACGGCACAATTAACGATAATTTAAAGTGTCTAATAAGTGTTCTTATAGTGAGCATGTATAGTTCTAATGTATTACCGTAATTAAAATTAGTCCTAGGTTACGAACAAGTAATTTTTTATAATGACAACGGGTAAAGGTTTTTAATACATCGCACATCTATCCCACATTAAGGCCTTATTGTCTATCTGAGAAGTTGATGTCTTATTAGAGATTTATGAGGTTCATGATCAAGGATCAGGGTGTTACTGTTCTCACACTTGCATTACATGAGTTACATAAATCCCTGCATTCCAGCCTTCCACCCCTAATTTACATTTTAGAAATGCTTGACGAAACAGTCGTGAAGGTCACAGTAATCTAGAGATGTACCTTAATTCTCTTCCAGTTTTAGAGAGATCATCCTATATATTAAAGAAACAACATATTGAACTGTAACACTTACATAGTGCTCACAAAATTAATAATAAATTCTTGAGTTACGAAGTGAGAAGACAATTTACCTAAAGGATTAGCGAATCAAGACAGACATTTTCTAAGACTACTTCACGCATAAAATCAGTGCTTTCGAAAACTATATCGACGCCATCCTTAGTTTATATGGTGATGTAAACAAAAGCACGTGTGCGTATGATACATCATTGGCTATTTATCTGTATAACTCTCTGTGGATGAAAATATATAATGCACATACTATTTATCTTCAAGGGAAAAGAAATATTTATGCAGAGTCACTAACTTGCAAATGGCAATATTATTAAAGAATGTTTTCATATTCAAAAGAGAAGTAAGTGGGGTGGGTCTTGGGTACATAAAATGAATGACGTGTTGAAGCAGATGGTATGGGTTATTCTTGGATAAATGCAGAGTATGGGTCTAGAAGCTTCTGGAAAGGAGTTAAATCAGGATTAGAATATATAGACACACAAGACATTTTCGCCAATACAGGTGACAAAAGCTCACTGAAATTTTATAGAGAAATAAAAAGCAACCTGTGGTAGGAAGGGATATATAGACATATGTAATAAGTTAGGGTGAGAAGGTATTGAGTGAGAAATTTGAAAGTAATAGGTTTTTGTTTGTAGGCGAGGCTTTGGGAGGGAGTCTAAAGAAGAAAAAGGTGGTGGGGTCCCGCGGATTTAGCCCCGGTAGTAACGGTAGTTGGAGTGCTGGTGCCAGAAGGGCACGAGCGAATCTACAGAAATATGTCCGGGGGTCCAACCATGACTATGAGGCCCTGGGTGGATCTTTGGGTGTAAAAAGGAAGGAAAGTATGTGAGGTATATAAGGTGTAGTCTTTATTTGCTTAAGTGTGCACTTGGAGTGCTTGGGTTATTCTAACGGCGTCGATGGCGAATAGTCCGGTCTGTGTCTGAGAGGTGCAGAAGATGAGCGTGCATGTTATCTAGTGTCGCGAGTACTTGAGTGAAGTGCTCACGCAATTGGTCTGGGTCATGTGTAAGGTCGGCCACGGCAAGTTTTAAGTCCATCTGTTTGGAAACCATCTGTTTAAGAGTCTGGAGGATGTCTTTGAGGCTTAGGTCTAGCTTCGTGAGTAGTTAGCGATGTTCAGAAGCAGTCTGTTGTAGCTGGTTGGTGGTTGATGTTTGTTGTTTTGTTATGTCTTGGAGTGTTCTCGTGTTGGCATTGCAGGTTGCTGTAAGTGTCGGAGGGATGTCAAGTTGAGAGGTCCTGGCATCCACCGTGGCGATGGCGTCCTGCAGTGTGGTGAGTTTAGTCGTGGTGTCGGAGATGTGTCGAGTGATGCTTACCAATGTGTCTTCCATGACGATGAGGCGAGGGCAAGGTTGAGGACCTCTGAGTGGAGACCCTGTATAGCCACGCCAGCGGGAGCTGTGGTTGAGCTGATGGAGTTGCTGGCTCTATGTTTGCCCTCAATGGCTGAAAGTCTTGTGGAGGTGCTGCGAAGGTCCGGACGAAGATCCTCTAGGGCTTCCTGCGTGGTTGTGCCGGTGTCTGCGGCTGCGGCAGTTGTGGTGTCGGCACTGGCCGTCTTGTCCTGGTCACCTTTTAATAAAGCTACATTTCTCCCTTCAATTAAGACTTTAAATAAAACTTCCCCAAATTAATGTAAATAAAAAGAGGATTTTTGTCGAATTATTGGGCATTAGATTCATTGGGCACTGCGCCTGTCCCGTATAATGGCAAAGGCATGTGGTGCAATACCGGCGGCAATTCCTCAGCTTATATTGTCTGCATTGCTGGGTGAGGTTACGAGAGCCACAGTAGTAGCATCGGGGCGGTGCGGTGCAGAGGTCCAGAGGTAGTCCTAGTCGGGCGGGGCTTTCCCCGTCCGGGTGTCATATGCCGCAGTACCTAGCCGCTTTGCGGCTTAACCTGCGAAATGAACTAGTAGATCCATGTTCTGCTGGGGTGTTTGAATTTGTTGACTGTTTGAAATTTTGGATAGGTTTGGAATGGGTTGCCCCTCTTTATCGTGGGCAGCTGTACTTAATCGTTCTCCCTTTTTGGGAGACACGAATTAGTTTTTTGCCCCGTTTTGGATACGGGTTGTGTAGCGCTTGGTCCTTTGGCGTAGAAGTTGTTCCCAGAGTCATCTGGGGTTTTCCTTGGGTTACCCAAGGGGTCCCAGGACGTCTCTCGGCAGTCTGAAGGACGGCAAGCGCCTTTGATCTCTCGGGTCATACCTTCCCAGGGAGTTCACTAAAGGGTTGGGGTGCATTTGGATTTTCTCGTACATTGATCGTGCCCTCTCGCGAATGACGTCGACAATGTACGGGATCTGGGAGTGCTCATGTAGGATATGAGCCGGGAATCTCCAGCCTGTATCGTAGATGATGCGTAGTGCCTTGTTCTGCAGCGTCTGGAGTCTGACGAAAGTGGTATTAGCCACTGTTCCCCAGATCTCACAGCCGTACAGAATCATAGGCGGAATGATCGCCCGATACAGTTGGAGTTTGAGACGGATCGGCATGGTTGATCTGAAGATAGGGTATAGGCTCCGGAGTGCGACGTGCCCCAGCTGGACCTTGCCCTTGACGTGTGGAACGTAAGTTAACTTACGGTCCAGCGTCACCCCGAGATACTTCGCCGTTTGCACCCAAGGGATTCGACGGCGCCGTAAAACGAAGTTCTGCTGCAACCGGTTGGCTATGGTTTTCGCCAGGAGAATAGCAGAGCTCTTCTCCGGGTTAATTGCCATTCGCCATTTTGCGCTCCATTCGCCAATGGCCCGGAGCTGGGTTTGGATTTGCCGGTAGCTGTACCGTGTGTTCCTATTGACTGCGAAGATCATGAGATCGTCCGCATACTGACAGGTCTGGGTGTTGTGGTGAGTTGGGATGTCGGCCATGTAAGCTGCGAAGAGCGCCGGCGACAGCACGCTGCCTTCCGGTACTCCAGCGCCAATGGGCCGTTCGGTGGACAACTTCCCCTCCATCTTTACTCGGAAGCTTCGGTTTCCGAGGAAACCGGCCACCAAGGAAATGTATGGACGGGGAATTTCATGCTCCAGGAGTTTGTAAATGAGTCCTTCATGCCAGGTAGTGGCGAATGCCTTCTCCACGTCGAGCAGCACTGCTACCGTTTTAGACCTTTCCTGGAAACCCAGGGAGGCCTTCTCGGCAACCCGCAGTAGCTGCTCGGTCGTGGAGTGGCCAGAACGGAAGCCAAACTGGTGTTCCGGGATTAGGCCCCTTTCCTCCAGATGAGGAAGGAGCCGGGAGAGGAGCAGTTTTTCGAATACCTTCGATAAAACTGGGAGAAGGCTGATTGATCGGTAACTGGAAGGAAAAACCGGATTTTTCCCCGGCTTTAAAACGCACACCACGCGCGCCTCCTTCCAGATAGCTGGAAAGTGGCGCATGTATAGGCACGCGTTATAAATCCGGGTTAAGTGAATCACGGCTCTTCGTGGAAGGTGCTTGAGCATTTCCGCTGTCACACGGTCCTGCCCAGGTGCTTTGTTGGTTCTTAGAGAGTTAAGCGTGGTCGCTAACTCTCTAGGGGTAACGATGGGAATGTGGAACTCCTCGTGGTCAGGGGGCGGAGCTTCTAGGAAGTCCTCCACCACCTGTTCCACGAGGTCAGCATGGTCATCGTCCATTGGCTCTACCCTGGGTTGGAATTGAGCCTCCAGATAATCTGCTAGCGCCTCTGCCTTTTCTTTCGACTCGTAGACGAGTCGAACTCTAGGGCTATGTAGGGGATGCTGGTGTACGGTTTTGTCTTTCCGCAGGCTACGGACTATTCGCCATGGTTTTCTCTCCTGGAGATTGGTTTGCCTTAACATGTTTTCCCAGGCCTCTTTGCGGTGTGCTCTTAGGAGTCGTCTTGCCAGGGATTTGAACCTCTGGTGTACTTCTCCTATCCTGGGATGGCGAAATCTCTGCCACAGCTTTCTTACGGCGTTTTTAGCCCTTATGAGTTGTTTGATGGGTCCTGGGATATCTGTGGGGTTTGGCGTGTCTATTGGGATGCGGTGTGTGTGTGAGCACGTACCGCGTTGAGGATGGATGTGGAGAACTCCCTGGCTGCCGCCTCGAGTGACTCCACAGAGTCGATTCGAGGGCAGGCTTCCACGGAGTTTTGGATGTGAAGAATGGCGGCATCCCAGTCGACTTCATCCACCCAGTCAGCCGTTGCCAGAGCTGCGACGGTAACGTCTGAATTGATCACAACTGGGTTGTGGTCAGAATCCAGAGCATTCACCGCCGTGAGGTCCAGATGAAATGGAATGTTCTTGGTGATTGCGAAATCTATGACGTCCGCCCTGCCACGAGGCGGGAAGTGCGTTGGACCCCGCGGGCCATGCGCATGAAGGGTTGGGTCTCCGCAGATGAAGCGGTAGATGCTCCTTCCCCTATCATTCTGGGTTCGGCTGTTCCATCCTGGGTGTTTGGCATTGAAGTCACCGGCTATGCACACTCGGTGGTCTAGGTTTAGGAGTGCCCTGAAATCCGCTTCATAGAAGGGATGTTTGGGCGGGTCATACACCGCCACAAGCACTAGGTCTGAACCGCCTAAGGAGAGCCTTATGGCGGTCGCCTCCAAGTGTTGAAGCGGGGGGATGGTAATGGGAGTATGGGTGATGTGATTTTTGATGAATATAGCTCTACCGCCGCCCCGCCGGCCGACTCTATCGGCTCGGTGGACGGCGTAACTTGGCAGGTTAAATTGTATACCAGCATGCAGATGCGTTTCGCATACCATAAGGAGGTCAATCCCGTGGTCACTTACAAACTCCAAGATGCCCGGTCTCTGTTCCCGGACTCCGTTTGCGTTCCAGAACGCGGCTCTCAATGTTCGCTGAGTTCTTCTCAACGCCATTTACGAGCTAGAGTCAGGGAAGAGGAGCCGTGCAGTCTGTTGCACAATGCTGTGCTTTTGCAGAGCAGGGATGCGGGGATCTGTCAGTTGCTCCCTGCAGCGCCTCAGAATGGGGAGGGAGCGATGAATCAGTTCGGCGAACCAGGCAGAAAGCTCATGGAACTCCGCTAAGTCCTCGTTTGAGACGCCAGTGTCCCAAATCGGCGCAGGTGTTGTAGCGAGGGGTGCCTCTCCCTCATTGGCTGTTGAAGCCACTGTAGCTGGAGCTGGTGGAGGGGGGAGAGCAGTGGCAGCAGGGCCGCTCTGTCTCCCCGCAGGTTCTTGGGCTGGTTGCCCGGCCGTTGCTGCCGCAGTTGCCGGCGGTTTCTCCCGCCGGGCTGCGGTGGCCTTCTTCTGGCGAGGAGGCCGCTGTGGCTTTGCTGCAGATGCAGCTGGTGGTTGTTTGGTGGTAGTTCCAGAGCTTACTGGCTGGGTCGCTGCCGGAATCTGGCTTGCCTCGGCCTGCTGCAGCAGCTGTTCCTGCTTGCGCAGCGCCTGGGCAAAACTGACTCCAGGCCGAACTTGTGCTGGCTCCCTGTTTGCGTTCCTGCCCTGTCTTGCCTGCACTATTCGCAGTCTAGCGGGACAGCCGCCGTAGATGCCTATGTGGGCCTCTCGGCAGTTGGCGCACTTTTTCTCCTCTCTGGGGTTCGGGCATTCGTTGACGTGGTGAGGGCCTGAACATCGTATGCAGGCGGTCTTCCTCTCGCACGCATGGCTCGAGTGGTGGAAGCCCAAGCACCTGTAGCATTGGGCTGGCCCCTCTCTGCCATGGTACGGTTCGATTCTGATCTTGGTGTTGTAGAGGTGGGACACATCATCAATTTTGGGAAGACCTTCGCCCTCCTTCTCCACTATTACGAGGAATAGTGGCATGGGAGTCCTTACGGGCTCCTTGCCTTCCTCGCGGACTTGCTTGGTCAGCTGGACCACGGTACGCGGCGTAATGCCGTGTTCTTCCGCCAGGCCCACCTTTATGTCCTCTGGGTCGGTGTCAGATCCGAGACCTCGGATGACTCTGCGCACCAGGTTAGGTCGCTGCAGCGAGAACGTGTGGAATTCTATCCCCGCTTCGCGCAGCACCCCCCTGGCGGCTTCATGGTCCTCCGGGGTCGTGGTCTTTAGGATCACCCGACTTGGAAAACGGGTGGCCTGGAAGCTAGCCTGGAGCTTGGCCCTCAGTTCCCTCATAACCTTTATGTGGTTGGGGAACGGGTCCGACACAATTGGCGGGATTCTGGCCGCCTTTTGTGTGCGGGAGCTCTTGGCGTCCGCATGCACTGCAGGGGTGCCGGGAGCAGCACCCTCCGGCTTCGAACCGGAGGGCCTCTTGTGCCTTCCCTGCACGGTGACAAAACCTTCGGCGTCTGTGTCGCTCTCCGGTGGGGGAGTTGAGACGCCCTGGAGGGGGGTGATGGTGTTGGAGCTCCCTGGTTTGGGGACTGGAGAGATCGGGACAGCTATCCCTTGGTTAAGAAGGCGGGAGGCCTTCTTCTGTTTCTTTTGTGCCTGGGCCTTGGCCTTCACGAGGTTCACCCGTGGGCTGGAAGAGGATGAGGATGCAGAGGTTCTACTAGTCATCTCGTCAGGACTTACCTGGCGGCTGGTACTTGGCTTGTCTGAGTCTGTAGCAGGTGCCATCCGGCTCCCCACAGAGGGTCGAGCGCTGTTACACGCGCCGATTGGGGCGGACCCCGGGTCCCAACCTAAGTCGGGACCCTTGGCTTTGACCTTGTGGGCCTGCAGTTTCGTCTGTCTGTCTGTCGGTCCCAAGTACTGTGTTCCTCTGGACTCTGGAGTTGCTGCTCGCCGCGTTAGCTCTAGCAAGTCTGCTAGGAGAGGGTTGGCTGGGCTGCTGCTGCTTGCCAGTGCAGGAGAAGGCTCTGCTGGCTGGAAGAGGGCAGGCGCTGCTGTGCCTGCAGAAGAAGGCTGTTGCGCAGGCTACGCTGCGCAGAGAGAATGCACTGCTTCGCCGGGCTGCTGCTTCCTTTATGGGCACACTCCAGAGCACGCGTTTTACAGTCCACGTGCTCGTGCCCTGAAGAACTGGCGCAACCGGTCTAGAATGCTGCTTCTCTCGACGAATGGACTGCACTGAAAGAACTCGAGACGGGCGATGCCGAGCATTCGAGTGACAAGCGTCGAATCCGAATTGGTGCGGTGCAACATATGGCTTCATGGCCATATTGGTAGCAGCAGCGGCACGGATATTGGCGGGCCGATCGGCTAGTCTCAGCACGCAGCTGGAACCCCAATAAAGGCAGGCCGTTTGCTAAGGCAGCCGTGACTTCTCCAGGGTTGGCGACTTCCAGCCTGGTGTATTGAGTAGGCCTTCCCTGCGTGGTGATCCTTTGGGCTCTTATGGCAGAAGACCAGCATTGTTGCGCGGCGGCGAGTACGTAGCGTGTAGGCAGGTCGGTGGGGACGCCACAGATTACTAGGCTCCATATGCTGGATAATGGATGCTTAGGTTGCGATGTTGTGCTGTCGGCCTGGGAGAGTCTTGACGGACGACTGCAGCGTAGGTTGTAGAGTGGGGTGCCTCTAGGTGATTCTCTGAAGTAGCCCCTGTTGTTGTAGACTACGGCGGTGTGGTTTGTGTCGGCGCCTGCGAGACTGCCGAAAATTTCCTCGAGGGTAAGCTGGGCAGCGCTGCATAACTTGAAGTAGCAGCTTGCTCCGAGAATGTGTCCGGTGTTGGTATCTGAGTGCTACCTGGCGAGTTGGGCGGTGTTTGCGGTGTCGGAGGCCGGGCAGTGTTTTGGCGAGCTGCGGCGGAGTCCCTTCTTCTCTTGCCCATGCTTGGTGAGGGTGCCGACAAAAGGTATAGGTCAGGATAGGGAGCTAGATAAATGTCCATTGTGTGGAGAAGAGAATGCAGACTTCCAATGTATGTTATATTGTAGTCAAATAAAGATATGCATAGTGCACGCCTGGCTACGTAAATGGGACAATTTTGTGGGGTGAAGTGGTAATTAGAAAAAAAAAATTGTCAGTAAAAGGGGAAAAGAACAAGAGAAATATGGGGAATTATTTAGGGAAAGTTAAGGAGAAATGGCTAAGGACAATTAAGTCCGCCTTGGTAGCATGGTGTTAGAGTGTCATATCGGGGAATAGAAAAAGCACGTTTTAATGACAACTCTGACATCTACTGACTTTTATACATACTATAGTACCACGTGACAAAGTACAGATATGTGAACAACAGATGGCAGCGCCTAAGTTTATTTGAATTGGAATTAAAAATACAATCTCTAATAATGCGTGTACCAAGAAATGTCAATATTTATGTACTTTATGTTTGAATTATTAATTATGAAAGGAATGTTAACATAGTTTAACAATAATTGCTAATATTTTGTTCATTTTAAGTCATTATATCATTGTAAGTTATCATGAAAGACTGCATATTAATGTATAAAAGGGAAAAAAAGCGTAAAATCTAACATCCACGTTGGTGTCCAGATATTTGCAATTTTAGGAATTTTTGGAAGGAATCAGTTTACTAAGTAAACCTGATTCCTCATATATAACACTTGTGATTGGTGATAGAAAATTTATTGCTTATCAGGGTATCTCACTATCGTATACGTCTGCTTGTACCAGAGAAAGCATGACATAAAATATATGACATGGTAAAAAGGAGTAGCGGGCCTTCAATACACAAAAACCTGGTCTTAGGTGTATAGGGACCGAATTATTCATTCAATGACAAGCAAAATGATAGCATATTCAGGATTTAGGAATATATGACATTTTCCAGTATGGCTTTTATAATCATGATTTTTATTTCCATTTGATGGTTAAAAGGAAAGATGACATATAAATTACAAATCACTAATTACTATTAATAAATGCTCTACATCTAATGTAATTGAAGAACAATAACGCTACGGAAGAACACGGAATATCGCCCGCCTCTGTAGCGCAGATGGTAGCGCGTCTGCATCACGCTCAAGAGGTCCCGAGTTCGAATCTCGGTCAGGGTGAGTTACCTGGATAAGGGTTTCTCCGGGGACTTCCCTTATCCTGATAGACGAATGTCCGGTTACTAAGCTCCATGGACCCCGGACTCATTTGAGCATTATTTCAGCCATTTCATTCATCATCTGATATGACGTGACGTTGGAGGATGTAAATTTAAAAAAAGACGAAATAGTGTCGGAATTACTGAAATATGGAGAAGAATTGGAGAAAACTGTTTGAGAATTAATGAATGAAATATGGAAAAAGGAAGAAATGCCTAGTGACTTTAAAGTGGCAATAATCTGTCCAATACATAACCAAGGAACCAAGGTAGAGTGTGGAAATTACCGTGAGATTGTACTACTAGATGGAACTTACAAGTTTTTTTGGCAAGAAACTTGATATACGACTACAGGGATGGTTGGAAAAGATACTTGGGGATTACCAAGCAGAATTTAGGAAACAACGCTCTAAATTAGACCAGATTTTTAAATTGCGGCAAATATTGAAAAAGTTTTATGAATATGACAGACAGCTTCATCAAGCGTATGCAGATTTTAAAGAGGCGTTTAAATTGGGGAAACCTCAGACTTATGAGAGGAGAATTATGTGGATAATACACTGTCCACTCCCGTCTTGAAACATTCAAATCACTTGTCACTTCTGTCCTTCGCGCCTCATATTAAATTTACGTAATACTAATGAAGTTATTTCGTGATTTTAGTAGAGACACGTGCATTTGAATTAAATTCGTGTCCAATCATTTCTCACTGACTTCTTTTTCTTTTATATTCACCGCATTCATTCTCTTATTTTCCACGATATCCTTATACTTTCTATTAACAATCCTTTCTCCATCGATGAGAAATTTGTTCAGCAGTCTCTCTTGCGATTTTGTTTAGCCGTCATTTGTTGAGCTATATGCAGACGAAAACGGAAACAAAAGCGCATCACAGTACGTTCAGAAAATAATACATCTCATACATAGCCTTCTATAGCTGTAGTATTTGCAAGTCTCTTGGCGTTAGCACGTGTTTGTTAACATTTTTGGAAACAGGTTGGTGAAATGTAAGAAATTTAACAGCTTTATTAGCGCTGTGACAGTTGTTACGTTACGTCGATTTTAACATCCGTTGGTGCAGTCGCCAATGTGTGTCGTAGTCACGGTGAGATCTCTTCAGGTATGTCTTGTACAATTTGAAATTCTGTAATAACCAAGTAGTATATATTTGATATTTATTTGTACAGTATCCATTACAATAAAATTTAGCGATGCCCATGCTGTATTATACCTCTTATTGAAGCGATTGATTTTGGCGGGCAACGAGTTCTACGTTGGGGCTACAGTTTGAAACAATAAAGTTTAGCTCAGCGTAAAGCAATTAGGTTTCTCCCAGGGTATGCGTGGATATGTATGAGAAGGATAGTTTTAATGACATTGGAATGCCCGTTTCAAACTGGTTTAATCACTGCTTCTGTTATTGGTACATTAAACTCGAAGTTGAGAACCAACGGCTACCAATATCACTGTGCATGAAATGTTTATTACTCGATAAAACTTAATTCGTTCTGCACGTATATACGAACCAAAAAATATCTTCTCTCATCATTTCTGGTCTGCTTGGCCTAAGAGAGAACAAGAGGACTGCCCTAATCGCCCTCACGCCTAGGACTGAATGAATGACCACAGATGCGCTTGGGTGTACATGCGACTTTAAATTTCTGGAAGCACTCTTTTCACAAAGATTCCCTCCGTGACTATGTTGTCATGCCATGATTTAACGTCCAAAGAATAGCCCATTCAACAAGTCAAGTGCTACCCTTTAGAAATCTGCTAAGGACATTCTTTCAAACATTTCTTTTGTTATAGCAACTAATCTCCCCCAACTGCTATTCGACTAAACTGCCCTTGCACGTGTTGTAACAAAGAACCAAAATTTCTTTGAAATCCATCATGATTCTTTATACATTGCAATTCTTAATTTCGGTATTATTTCACAAATTGGTGACCTAAAATTTACTTGCTGACTCAGGTCCCCTGGTTTTCCTGAAAAGCTTGGTGTCATTTCTTCTTGACCTTTTCTTCTTTTATCGTAATCAACTTTTCTCTTATCCTGTATAAGAAATCTCCTACGCATCTATTTGTCTTTTCTCCCAAGAATGATTATATAGGACTAGAAATGGATACATAAGATATATTCATTGGTGGGCTAGAATCTAGAACTCGAAAATGGTAGAGATTGATGAAGAAATGATGACTATAGTACGTTAAATCGGTAACTCATGGTGGAGAAAAACATGGGGGAGCCATGTAGGTAGAGGATTAGATGAGAAGCAGCGACAGAACAAAAGGTACTGAAGAATATCAACAGAAATAAGAGCGAAACATGAGAAGTGCATACGTTTTTACTGATACTAACATCCACATCTATTGTAGCAATGTATTAATAGATTATAGTGACTCTAACACGAAAGAGTGATAATCTTCTCGAGTGTGACAGTGGAGATAAAATACTAGCTACCCACAGCATTTTATGATATTCTAGAATTTACATGCACCTTTTGTTTTTGTAATTAACGTTCTCTAACATTTAGTCATATCGGACGATGAATGAAATGGGTCAAATGATGGTCAATGCTTCCGGGGTCCATGGAGCTTAGAGTTACCTGACATTCACTTTTCAGGATAAGGGAAAACCGCGGGAAATGCCTTATCCAGGTAACTCACCCTGACCGGGATTCGAACTCAGGATCTCTTGAACGTGTGGCACACACCCTGCCATCTACGCTACCGAGGCGGGTAAAGTGAAGGTTTACTAATTCCACAAAAAAACCCAAAAAATGTCCATGAAAAATGAATGCTTATCTTTATGGATAGACAGAAAGGAAAAATATATGAAGGCGTCATTAATTGGGTAATTATATGCGATCCAAATAAACCAGAACCACTTCAATAGGCCATAACGTTTTAACCAATAATACGACACACCTGCAACTTTGGGAGAATATAATACACAGTTAGGAGATTAAATTACAGTATTTACATCTCAGAGAAATTATTGGCGGTGTCCTTCACCAGCATCTATAATGTTTGTACTCGTCTCACCATATTCTCTGAAGTTTTACGGGGAGTAAAATGATACTTTTTTCGTTTAAAATGGATTCATAGAGATCAATTGTCCGTGGCCTAATTTTGTACACTCTTTTGTTTAGATACCCCCACAAGAATGGTGATCTGGGAGATAATTGATATTATTTGATTATCAAAGACACTGGTCACGAGTTGCAAGGTTACATCAGATGTATGGCATATTGTCACAAGTGACTGTATTAATAAATACTGATAATAGTTGATGTGACTTCAGCAGTACGTGTGACGTCACCCCCCATTCCATCACTTGTCGCATAAACGTGTGTAGGCCCTTTGCTTGCTCTCTCTCTCTCTTGGACTAGCGTTTGGCTCGGATAGACGCATCAGTAGGCAACGTCTTGAGGGCTGGTAACGGCCGCTATGGTCACCTTTGTAATCTGCTTATTGTAGTAAATATTCTTAATAAGTGAGTTATATATTTAAGTAGCTTTACCACACCTGTTGCATAAATGAAACCTATTAGAAAATCCCAACCTTTCACCAAGCATGCATTCGCTAATTCAGCTACTTGTGCTCCTTTCCTTGTACAATCCATGGTTCGATCGTCACATAATGTTGGTTAGGCGTCGAGTACAACTTCTCTAAAGGTTAGCTGTGAAAATTCTCAATTTATTTTGGAAAAAACCTTTCGTGAAATGTAGAAATTGTATACAAAATATAAGGCCACGTGGAAATTATTTCTCTTGCCTCACCATCTTGAAAATTCTTAACTTTTAATGTAACTAGTATATCTAAATAATTCTGTTCCTTTAGTTAATTGATGGAAATTAACCATTTTTCCATACTAGCCGTTTATAGGCTAAGGCTTTTGATGGATAGAGTCAACATGAAAAATTCAATGCCATGGCCGGGATTTGAACCACAGATCTCCTGGTTTTCGTCCAGTTGCTCTAACCCACTGAGCTATCATGGTCTACTGGACGGAAACCAAGAGATCCGTGGTTCAAATCCCGGCCAAAGCATTGAATTTTTCATGTTGACTCTATCCATCAAAAACCTTAGCTTATAAATGGCTAGTGTGGACAAATGATTAATTTCCATCAATTAACTTAAATAATAAGAGTTAAATGATGAACCCTGGGACTCAAGTACTTACGATAGTAAGTCACCACAAACGGTCTATCTCGGATGCGAGAGCCCCTAGTGGTCTACCTGGGAAATATACGAGTCAACTGGAGAATTTAATGTCAGGTCGGCACGTTGATCGTGGTAGCTCAGTGGGTTAGAGCAACTGGACGGAAACCAGGAGATTCGTGGTTGAAATCCCGGTCATGACATTGAATTTTTCATGTTGACTCTATCCACCAATTCTGTTCTTTGCAAAAAAAAAAAAAAAAAAAAAAAAAAAAAAAAAATCGGGTTTTTTATTTCAAGTATCTTTTTTAAGTGTGTCTCACTAAACAGTTCCTGAAAATGCCTCACCAAGTGCTTTATGTGTAAGATGGTTGTGTTAATGTAATGCTCTTTTCCCCTAAACAGTGAAGTTGTAAAAGTAAAAAGGAAACAGTAATAAAAAGTTGTATGTAGAGATTTTTTAGTAAAGTAGTACATTGTAACAGCTAAAACACTCAATTTCTGAATTTAAAGTATGAAACAAGGGAGAGAGAGAGAGACAGAGAGAGAGCAAGCAACGGGCTTACACACATTTATCCAACAAGTGATGGAGTGCCTGTCGGAATTCGATACAATAAAGTCGCCGATCGCCTGCCAAAAGAGGGACTCACTCAAGGCACCTTTCAAGGCATCCAACTGCCCTATACGGATTTCTTCCCGGACCTTCACAGCCTGCGGGTGTTAAACACTACACATTTCATTTCTTCCCGGTCCATCAGCGTGACGCCTATTGCCGCTGGAATGATCCCTGGATTCGTTCTCAGTCCATCAAAGACAAACACTACGCCGCCGTTCAGACGCATCTATCCACGACCCCTTGGTTCTCCAGCTTCAGGATTGCACGTCGAAATCTCACCTCCATCATTAGAATGCGACTTGGACATGGATGTTACCCTGCGCATCTACATCGACTACGTCTCATCCATTCCCCTGTATGACCTGATGACCCAAGCGAAACCTCAGACTTCAATCATCTCCTGTTCAGTTGCTCTCGCTACCGAGTCCACCGATCTTCCTTCTTCCGCCGCCTACTTCAACACTCTGTTCCTTTTCCCGCTAACGTCAACACCATATTACAGTTATGCCACAAACCTGTACACCAATTTCTTCTGATATTTCTTAAAGTAAGTGATCTACAGATCTGATCTCCTCCCCATCCTCTTAATTTTCCTTTAATTATTTTTCTTATTTTGCCCTTCGACTTCCATATGGGAGTTTACCGAAGGCCAAAAAATGTGGTGGAGTGGGGGTGACGTCACACGTGCTATTTAAGTTACATCAACTATCATTAATATTAATTAATACAGTAACTTGTGACAATACTGCTCCATTTTACTGCAAATAACCTTATCTCAATTCGATATCATCTCCGTAAATCTTCAGAGAGTATGGTGAGACGAGTACAAACATGTATAGGTGTTGGTGGAGGACACTTCTAACATCATCTCTGAGATGTATATAGTGTAATGTAAACTCCCAATTGTGTATTATATTCCCCCAAAGTTGCACGTGTGTCCTATTATTGGTTCAAAGGTTATGGCCTACTGAAATGGTACAGGTTTATTTGGACCACACTGTATCTTTGTCTTACGAACACTAGAGGCACAACTAACGATAATTTAAAGTGTCTAATAAGTGTTCTTATAGTGAGCATGTATAGTTCTAATATATTACTGTAATTAAAATTAGTCCTAGGTTACGAACAAATAATTTTTAATAATGACAACGGGTAAAGGTTTTTAATACATCGCACATCTATCCCACATTAAGGCCTTATTGTCTATCTGAGAAGTTGATGTCTTATTAGAGATTTATGAGGTTCATGATCAAGGAGCAGGGTGTTACTGTTCTCACACTTGCATTACATGAGTTACATAAATCCCTGCATTCCAGCCTTCCACCCCTAATTTACATTTTAGAAATGCTTGACGAAACAGTCGGGAATTTCATAGTAATCTAGAGATGTGTCTTATATTTCTGCCTGTTTTTGAGAGATCATCCTATATATTAAAGAAATAACATATTGAACTGTAACATTTACATAGTGCTCACAAAATTAATAATAAATTCTTGAGTTACGAAGTGAGAAGACAATTTACCTAATGGATTAGCGAATCAAGACAGACATTTTCTAAGACTACTTCACGAATAAAATCAGTGCTTTCGAAAACTGTATCGACGCCATCCTTAGTTTATATGGTGATATAAACAAAAGCACGTGTGCGTATGATACATCATTGGCTATTTATCTCTATAACTCTCTGTGGATGAAAATATATAATGCACATACTATTTATCTTCAAGGGAAAAGAAATATTTATGCAGAGTCACTAACTTGCAAATGGCAATATTATTAAAGAATGTTTTCATATTGAAAAGAGAGGTAAGTGGGGTGGGTCTTGGGTACATAAAATGAATGACGTGTTGAAGCACATGGTATGGGTTATTCTTGGATAAATGCAGAGTATGGGTTGAGAAGCTTCTGGAAAGAAGTTAAGTCAAGATTAGAATATATTGATAGACAAGACATCGTCGCCAATACAATGACAAAAGCTCACTGAGATTTTATAGAAAAATAAAAAGCAACCTGGGGGAGGAAGGGATATACAGTCATATGTAATAAGTTAGGGAGAGAGGGTATTGCTTGGGCGGGAACAGGAGTGAGAAATTTGAAATTAATATGCTTTTGTTTGTAGGCGAGGCTTTGGGAGGGAGTCTAAGGGAGAAAACGTTGGTGCGGTCCCGCGGATGCAGCCCCGGTAGTAACGGTAGTTGGAGTGCTGGTGCCAGAAGGGCACGAGCAAAACTACAGAAATATGTCCGGAGGTCAAACCATGACTATGTGGCCCTGGTTGGATCGCCGGGTGTAAAAAGGAAGGAAAGTTTGTGAGGTATATAAGGTGTAGTCTTTATTTGCTTAAGTGTGCGCTTGGAGTGCTTGGGTTATTCTAACGTCGTCGATGGCGAGTAGTCCGGTCTGTGTCTGAGAGTTGTAGAAGATCAGCATGCATGTTGTCTAGTGTCGCGAGTACTTGAGTGAAGTACTCACGCAATTGGTCTGGGTCATGTGTAAGGTCGGCCACGGCAAGTTTTAAGTCCATCTGTTTGGCAACCATCTGTTTAAGAGTCTGGAGGATGTCTTTGAGGCTTAAGTCTAGCTTCGTGAGTAGTTAGCGATGTTCAGAAGCAGTCTGTTGTAGCTGGTTGGTGGTTGATGTTTGTTGTTTTGTCATGTCTTGGTGTGTTCTCATGTTGGCATTGCAGGTTGCTGTAAGTGTCGGAAGGATGTCAAGTTGAGTGGTGTTGGTGTCCACCGTGGCGATGGCGTCCTGCTGTGCGGTAAGTTTAGTCGTGGTGATGGAGATGTGTCGAGTGATGCTTGCCGATGTGTCTTCCAGGACGCCGAGGCGAGGGCAAGGTTGAGCACCACTGAGTGTAGGTCCTGAATAGCCGCGCCAGCGGGAGCTGTGGTTGAGCTGGTGGAGTTGCTGGCTCTATGTTTGCCCTCAATGGCTGAAAGTCTTGCAGAGATGCTGCGAAGGTCCGGACGAAGATCCTGTACGGCTTCCTGCGTGGTTGTGCCGGTGTCTGCGGCTGCGGCAGTTGTTGAGTCGGCACTGGCCTTCTTGTACTGGTCGCACGTTCATTCATTGGGCACTGCGCCTGTCCCGTATAATGGCCAAGGCCATTGCAGGTAGCGCAATACCGGCGGCAATTCCTCAGGATATGTTGTCTGCATTGCTTGGTGTGGTTAGGAGACCCACAGTAGTGGCATCGGGGCGGTGCGGTGCAGCATATGGCTTCATGGCCATATTGGTAGCAGCAGCGGCACGGATATTGGCGGGCCCATTGGCTAGGCTCAGCGCGCAGTCGGAACCCCAATAAAGGCAGGCCGTTTGCTAAGGCAGCCGTGACTTCTCCAGGGTTGGCGACTTCCAGCCCGATGTATTGAGTAGGCCTTCCCTGCGTGGTGATCCTTTGGGCTCTTATGGCAGAAGACCAGCATTGTTGCGCGGCGGCGAGTACGTAGCGTATTGGCAGGTCCGTGTGGACGCCACAGATTACTAGGCTCCATATGCTGGATAATGGAGGCTTAGGTTGCGACAGAGGTTTGTCGGCCTGGAAGAGGCTCGTCGGACGACTGCAGCGTAGTTTGGGGAGTGGGGTGCCTCTAGGTGATTCTCTGAAGTAGCCCCTTTTGTTGTAGACTACGGCGGTGTAGTTTGTATCGGCGCAGGCGAGACTGCCCAAAACTTCCCCCAGGGAAAGCTGGGCAGCGCTGCATAACTTGATGTAGCAGCTTGCTCCGAGAATGTGTCCGGTGTTGGTGTCCGAGTGCTAGCGGGCGAGCCGGGCGGTATTTGTTGCGCCGGAGGCCAGGCAGTGGTTTGGCGAGCTGCGGCGGAGACCTTTCTCCTCTTGCCCATGCTAGTTGAGGGTGCCGACGAAAGGTATAGGTCAGGATAGGGAGCTAGATAAATGTCCATTGTGTGGAGAAGAGAATGCAGACTTTTATTGTATGTTATATTGTAGTCAAATAAAGATATGGAGAGAGCAGGCCTGGCTACGTATATGTGACAATTTGGGGGGTGAAGTGCTCATTAGAAAAAATATTGGCATTAAAAGGGGAAAAGAACAGGAGAAATATAGGGAATTATTTAGGGAAAGTTAAGGAGAAATGGCTAAGGACAATTAAGTCCGGCTTGGTAGCATGGTGGTAGAGTGTCATATCAGGTAATAGAAAAAGCACGTTTTAATGACAACTCTGCCATCTACTGACTTTTATACATACTATGGGATCACGGGACCAAGTACAGATATATGAACTACAGATGGCAGCGCCTAAGTTTATTTGAAGTTGGAATTAAAAATACAAGCTGTGATAATGCATGTACCAAGAAATGTAAATATTTATGTACTTTCATGTGTGAATTATTAATTATGAAAGGAATGTTAACATAGTTCAACAATAATTGCTAATATTTTGTTCATTTTAAGTCATTATATCATTGTAAGTTATCATGAAAGACTGCATATTAATGTATAAAATGAACAAAAGAAGCGTGAAATCTAGCTACCAAGGATCCAAGGTGGTATGTTTATGATTTAGGAATTTTTGGAAGGAATCAGTTTACTGAGTAAGCCTGATTCCTCATATATAACACTTGTGATTGGTGATAAAGCAGTGGTGAGACTGGTCATAGAAAATTTATTGCTTATCAGGGAATCTCACTATCGTGTACCTCTGCTTGTAGCAGAGAAAGCATGACATAAAATATATGACATGGTAGAGTGTAAAAAGGAGTAGAGGGCCTTCAATACACGAAAACCTGGGCTTAGGTGTATGGGGACCGAATTATTCATTCAATGACAAGCAAAATGATAGCATTTTCAGGATATAGGAATATATGACATTTTCCAGTATGGCTTTTATAATCATGATTTTTTATTTCCATTTGATGGTTAAAAGGAAAGATGACAAATAAATTACAAATCACCAATTGCTATTAATAAATACTGTACATCTAATGTAATTAAAGAACAATAACGCTACGGAAGAACACGGAATATCGCCCGCCTCTGTAGCGCAGATGGTAGCGTGTCTGCATCACGCTCAAGAGGTCCCGAGTTCGAATCTCGGTCAGGGTGAGTTACCTGGATAAGGGTTTTTCCGGGGACTTCCCTTATCCTGATAGACGAATGTCGGGTAACTAAGCTCTATGGACCCCGGACTCATTTGAGCATTATTTCAGCCATTATATTCATCATCCGATATGACTTGACGTTGGAGGACCTAAATTAAAAAAAAGACGGAATAGAGTCGGAATTACTGAAACATGGAGAAGAATTGGAGAAAACTGTTTGAGAATTAATGAATGAAATATGGAAAAAGGAAGAAATGCCTAGTGACTTTAAAGTGGGAACAATCTGTCCAATACATAGCCAAGGAAGCAAGGTAGAGTGTGGAAATTACCGTGGGATTGTACTACTAGATGGAACTTACAGGTTTTTGGCAAGAAACTTGCCATACGACTACAGGGATGGTTGGAAAAGATACTTGGGGATTACCAAGCAGAATTTAGGAAACAACGCTCTAAATTAGACCAGATTTTTAAATTGCGGCAAATATTGAAAAGGTTTTATGAATATGACAGACAGCTTCATCAAGCGGATGCAGATTTTAAAGAGGCGTTTAAATTGGGGAAACGTCAGACTTATGAGAGGAGAATTATGTGGATAATACACAGTACACTCCCGTCTTGAAACATTCAAATCACTTGTCACTTCTGTCCTTCGCGCCTCATATTAAATTTACGTAATACTGACGAAGTTGTTTCGTGATTTTAATAGTGATATATGCATTTGAATTAAATTCGTTTCCAAACATTTCTCACTGACATCTTTTTCTTTTATATTCACCGCATCCATCCTCTTATTTTCCACGATATCCTTATACTTTCTATTAACAATTCTTTCTCCATCGGTGAGAAGTTTGTTCAGCAGTTTCTCTTACGCTTTTGTTTAGCCGCCATTTGTTCAGCTATGCGTAGACGAAAATGAAAACAAACGCGCATCACATTACGTTCAGAAAATAATACATCTCATACATAGCCTTCTATAGCTGCAGTATTTGCAAGTCTCTCGGCGTTAGCACGTGTTTGTTAACATTTTTAGAAAACAGGTTGGTGAAACGTGAGAAACTTAACAGCTTTGTTAGCGCTGTGACACTTGTTTCGTTATGTCGATTTTAACATCCGTTGGTGCAGTCGCCAATGACTGTCATAGTTACGGTGACGTCTCGTCAGGTATGTCTTGAAAATTTGAAATTCTGGAACAACCATGTGGTATTTATTTGATATTTATTTATTTGTGCAGTATCCATTACAATTAAATTTAACATAGAACATGCTGTATTATACCCCCTGTACAAATTGCTGCCCTAAGATTTACTTGATGTCTGATGTCCCCTGGCTATAAGCCTTTGGTTTTCCTGAGCAGATTCGTGTCTTTTCTTCTTAACCTTTTCTTCTTTTATCCTAATCCACTTTTCTCTTATCCTATATAAGAAATTTCCTATACATCCATTTAACTTTTTTCCCATCCCTGTTAACATGCGTACCGCCAATATCTCTTTACCTACACTGTCCCATTTCTTATCCCATATTTTTCTCCTGTAATTTGTGAGCTCTTTACATTCTATTAGGTAATGAACAGTGCTTTCTTCCTCTCCACAAAATTCACATATTCCTACCTCATTACTTCTCAACTCTTTCAAGTATAATGTTCGTACTCTCATCCATGCTATGCCTTCTCTTCCAGTTTTGTCACATTGAGCTTTATATTTTTCCCTACACCATTCTGTCTTTAATTGCTTATAAAATTTCAAAGATTTCTTTTCTTCTATACTTTCGCATATCTCTTGCCTATCTATGTCTTGTAGTCTAGTTCTCACTTCCTTCCAAAAACCATTATAATTTGTCTCCTCTGCTCTCCATAGATCCGCCATGCCTATCTTTAATATCATTCTTTCCAATTCCGACCACCGTCTATTTGTATTTTTGATGTTTTTCTGTTGCTTCAGGCACAGATTCAATAATTACTCTTTCTGCCCTTTAATACACTTATACCAGAATTTCAATATTCTCTCTATTATTATTTCCCTCCTTTTTGTATTACCCAACTCTAGTAATGCCACCTCTCTTGGTGCCGTTTTTGGCAGCCCTAGTAGTTCTTTTAAAACAATCCATACATCTGGTCTAATTGTGCACCTATCTCTGGTGTGCTCCATACCTCCACAGCATACATTGTTCTGGCTTCCACGACCGCTTCATACATTCTTTCTAACCATTTAACTGACATCTCCAGTTTATGGTTACATATTCTTACCCCTGACATTGCCGCCCTGCCATTAGCTATCACTTTTCTGGCTTGTGCAGCCCATCCTCCACTGCTACACATCCTTACACCTAAATATAGGTAGTCATACTCGTTTAGCACTTCTACCTTTTGGTCTCCTATGAACCATTCCTCTCCTTTCCTAAGTATCGATCCTCTTTTAAATAACGCTATTTTTGTTTTATATGTGATTCCTTTTATGTTTGTCAAATAGAAATAACAATCGCTTAAATAATCCTTCGACTCCCTCCAAATCATAGGAATTGCAAATGGCATACGATGTGTGCCATTTTTCCACCCAATCAGCAATCCAACACACAAAACACAACATGTATTTGGTGCCCAGCTCTTATCAAAATCACTAGCCTGACAGCCAAGTAAAGTTGACAACATTTCCTTTCTTGAAAGTGTTGTTAACAGTGTTGTTATAATAAATTAAATTTAAAGGGAGTCGATTAATGACACTAAACAACACTTACTTTTAAATTTTTTCAGAACATGTTTCAGAGACTTTGCCTCCATCCTCAACCGGCCATCGACTGGTTCTCATTGCTGTAGTTGACAGAGCAGACTTATGACAAAATTTTGTCAACTACACCAATGAGAACGAGTCGATGTTCGATTGAGGATGGAGGCAAAGTCTCTGAAACATGTTCTGGAAAAATTTAAAAGTAAGTATTGTTTAGTGTCATTAATCGTCTCCCTTTAAATTTAATTTGACAACACTTCTTTACAAGTGGGTTCAAATTTTGCCTCTGAGACTTGAAGGTCAGCTCATCACAAATAGCAGAAATTGTCTACATGATTTACACACTTTATTGGCATGATGAAAAAACAAAGCACTAAAACACTGCATACACAATACACTTCCGAAAAGAAAGGAAGGAAATATTTCACTACTGAACAAACTCACAGTCAGCTCAATATTGACACATCAAACAACCAGATGAACAGGTCGGTACATGTCCAAACATGAGTGAACCTGTTTTATGGTTCTTCAGCATTCTTTCCCTTATATACAGCTTGGATAAAATTGCTACGTATGAGGTAAAGTTTCCTATAACAGGTCAAAGAAAACGCTAAAATCCTATTTTAAAAAGTAGCGGTCACAAAAAACTGTGCCTGATGGAAAAATTCTGACTACATGTCTGAATTCAGTATGAAAAAATACGCTAGATTCACTAATCAGATTTCTTGTGAAGAACACCTTGTCAACTAGTGGAATTTGCTATGCAGCTACCAACATTTCGGGTCATGTGTCAACAAGAGCCTTATCCCCACTAACGCTGTCATGCGCCGAGAAGCATTTACATTGTGCAGGCATCGCCACAGCATTCCTATTACTTGAAACGTAATAGAAAATAGAACAGAGGAAAATTATGAAACAGGAAGTCATTGTATGAAAGTAATCATTATAGCATTCAAGTGATAAGGGAAATCGACGAAAAATTCCAAGATGTAGTGCGCGGTCGACGTGAAGGGATCCTACCCGTCTATATTCTTTTGTTTTATTTCTTCTTTGAGCTTCTTCACTTTCAGCTCTTAGAATCTGCCTGTTCTTTTTTCTATTTAGGTTTGTATAGCCTCACACATATTGTTAAGATCTCAGTTTCGGCTACCCTTATAGATTTTTCATCACATCTTGAGGGCCGTGTTTCGTTCGCACAAATTAAACAGAGAACGGCTTAGAACTGACTTTTTTTTACAAACTTATGTTCTTTTAATTACTTCAAACGTACATTCTCATTTTTGACTTGTGCGAAAATCTTCCTGCTTATTTTTAAGGATGTAATACAGCCTCGATAGTTAATGTTTGAGACTTGTTTCGAAAATATTGGTATTTATAGTTATTTTGTCTACGTTTTGTCTTAGCTGTCGACATTTATAGATTACATAATGATCCTAATCTCTTTAGAAGGTGGTCTGCTCTTTAGAGTCCCTTCTGAATATACGACATCATCAGTTAATTGTTCACGTAAATAATTGCCACTAATACACTCTCCATAAAAGTAAGACTAAGCTATAATCTCACCTTTAAAAGCAGAAATCTATATTGAACTAACTCAGTAAACTTTTTTGTTTGTCAAATTTAGAGCCATTATATTTGAATAGTACTTATGCTCTGTTACTAGTAGCGTTATGTAGTAATGGGTATCTAAAAGTACAGCATTGCTGTAACAACACGTACCATCTAACTTACAGATGTTGTGAATAAAATGTGCGTGAAATGTGTGTAACACACAAAATATGAGTAAGAAGCAAAATGGGTTGCAGGTGACACCTTGAAGGCACACTAAAATCAATTACTTTTCAAGGCTTACCTAAGTATTTCATCTGTCAAACTGAAGAAAATAGAAAACATTACAGAGAGCCAGATCTCTCTCTATTAATGCCAAAAGGAGTTTTTCTATCCCAACTTTTCCTCTTTCAAAACAGAAGACAGAATTAGCTGTGTTGCTTTTAGATTTATTTCGAGAAAACACATGAAACTATAGGGACTAAGGATTCTGACTTACTTCAGTGTTGAAAGTAACTGTGTCACAAGAATCGACTATATTTAAATAAATCACAGGGCACAGGAATATGTAGGCGAGAAGCCCGGACTAAAATCCGGTAGTCGGTATTTCCAAAACGTTCTATTGGGAAAAGTTGTAAAATATACGTTTGTGAAGGGTTTAAAAACACAAAAAGGAGAGGCTCGCCTCGCTTGTTAAACATTCTTACCT
Organism: Mantis religiosa; assembly: GCA_030765055.1. Lineage (NCBI taxonomy): Eukaryota > Metazoa > Arthropoda > Insecta > Mantodea > Mantidae > Mantis > Mantis religiosa. Next base: position 56,526,378 of record CM060958.1, on the reverse strand, counting down.
GTCTTTAAAGCTTTTCTACCTATTTAGTTCCAATTTTGGTAACGTCAGCTACAAAAATAATTTTAATCAAATTCCTTTGTTATTACTTTGTTATTGTAGACACGAAGAGATCAAATGACAATGGGCAGGACATGTGGCGAGAATGCGTCAAGACAGATGGCCATACGCCATAACAGTATGGGACGTGCGAAAATGGAGGAGAAGCAGGGGACATCCGAGGCTACGATGGTCCCAAGAGTTGAAGGATGGGTAGGTGCAAAGTGTATTACAATGGCAAAAGACAGACATCAATGGAAGCAAGTGGTAGCAGCTCTAAAGTGAAAGTAACAGTGAAAATGAACAGTCATTTCTAGATATAAAGATACAGTATTAATTAAGGATAGACAACAATAAGTACAAGTGACTGGTATCTTTCAGGCATTTGCTGCTCACGCTGTACGAAACGGCCGAGATGACCCTACCAGGGATGTTAAGGCAAGTTATTTATTTATTCTTCCTTTGTTATTTGATATTCTATTGTTTGAAAGTAAGAGTGGTTTAGCGAACTTGTTAGTTATTGTACAAAATTATCGTATAGTTGTAATATAAAATGGAGTTCAGAGCTTGAAGGCTCATACATTTACAATGACATTGTAGTTAAACTATGGTCATTCATCACTGATTTTGTTGAACGTTGGTGAAAGCTATAATCATAACAAAGTAATCTCATTTTCCACTTCTAGTGCATGCTGAGGTTGTGAGTCATTTATTATTCTCTTTTTCTGACAAGGACGATGCAAATGGAGTTGTTCACTCACTTCTTTGGTGTCATGTGCTTCATATAGACTAAAAATGCTTTCCACAATAATTTTTGTTGATTTATGCGCCATGAAGTTTTAAAACGGTCTTTTAATTTAAACAATATATCTCACAGTGGGGTAGTAATAGACTTGCCCACAGAAGAGTGGAATATAGAGTTTTGAGTCTTCCGAGGAGTAACTTGAATTAAGTACCAGATCATACAAGCTGCTTCTTTCTCCAAAATGGATTGGCAGTTCAGAGCACAATGCTGTTGTCAGTAAAAATTAATGCAGATATAAAGCTAAACAAAGATTACGTGAAATCACTACAATCTCCTTCCAGGATTTTAATTAACTAAGATGATTCTGATTTCATTATCTGATAATGTGTTTATATTAATTCTTGTAATGAAACACGTTCACCAATATTAGGCATTTGATAGAATTTTGTGTATTTGTGAAGGTTACTTTACCCACAGACGCTCATAATGCAGAATATCCATGTCCAAGCAGATGTAGGTACTCATACTAACAGAAATATTTGAAATTCTTTTATCACTATTTAAAAAGTAAACTGACGCAAGTACATTGTTTAAACAATAATAATTTCCTGTAGCCAATCTATGATCCGTTTGTATCTTGACTAGAATATTTTTTCTCATAAAAGGGATTCTTCCTGTGAATCCTTTTGTTTAATTTTCTTCCCCAAGTCTCAAGAAACATTCATTGCTTCACAGTAATTCAATGCTTCCATATTTCCTGATAGGAAATACGGATTTTTTAAAATTTACCTTCTATGAATCGTTAAACCATTCCTTACACCAATAATATTACAATTATAAATCCATTTTTGTAGTTTTACTTTAAGATCTTAGCATTTATAATTTCGAAGTTATTAACTGATTTCGGTAGGCCTTAAATATAGCAATTTGACTTTTAACAACAAAACTTTTATTGAAAATAATACTGGTCTATTTTTTAATTTATAATAATTATATTTTGTATAATTATAGGTTAAGTTGCCTTAAAGTGCAACTTGTGAATGCATGCATCATGCGGCATACCCGCATGTCAGATTTCAAATTGGTTGGTGTTTATTTTTGATTTGGGTTCTAATTGGAGCTATGAGATCTCTTGTTCTTCAGGTGAATGGTTGTAGGAAATGGATTTGTTGTTTGTTGGCTGCTCAGTTGTCTCAATAATACACTGGTTCGTTGCAAAAACTGATTTAATTCTCACTAAATTCGTTGATTCAGATTGATTTGTAGCGGTGACCACCTGTTACTAAACTTCCTAACAGAATTCTCTTAATTCTTTATACGGCGAATACTTTGCTATTATAAACTTCTTCTGCTGCTTCTCTCACGCTGGTTGCATTATTCTTGACTTCCCTACATTTCGGACTTAGAAATCTTCCCTACTTCTTCTTCACGCGCCCTAACACATCTTTCCCCTCGTAGTATGACTTTTGAAGTGATTTACATTTCGGACTTAGAAATCTTCCCTACTTCTTCTTCACGCGCCCTAACACATCTTTCCCCTCGTAGTATGACTTTTGAAGTGAAGTTTCGTCTACTCTGCGATTCCGTTCGTACTTTATTCTGATCCCTACTCTAACCCTTATCACATGACCAAAATAACTCACCCTTCTTCCTATTTCTCAAATCTTACATTATTATTGGTTTCTCATTTTATTTCGATTTTTCTTTATTGGTTAGCAAAACTCATCGAACTCATTGTCGTTACATCCCACCGTGAGTTGGGTCACGCCTACCCTGGGCTCTTTGTAACGGTATACATCGTTATCGCCTCAGCAAAGTAAATCCTTTTAGGTCTTACGCTTGACCGCATCTAGAAAACCTTATTGTTCCTACACATTTTTGCTTATAGTTCTCAGACATTGAACCTTTCCTTAAACAAAGAGGCTAACGGTCACCTCTTCCTGTCTCCCCGACTTGTGTTCAGATTTTACAGAAATATTTTCTCTCCCTTACATGGATTCTAGCATGTTAGTTGTCTTAAATTATATTCTTCCCATCTTATTCTTAATTAAACCGCTATTTTAATCATTACTCTAATTTCATTCTAATTTCATATTAATATAACAATATTTTATATTAGTTTAGCAAAGCATTTTCATTAATTTATCTTCTTTTTTAATTCTCGTGATTTCAATTCATTCGCCGCCTCCTAATCGCTGTCTGATACTGCGGTTACATAATGCCCGTTTGACAAAAATGAAATACCCATTATTTAAATTTTGTCAAACCCCCGTCATGACATTTCCTCCTTATATCTTATAATTTCTCATTCCCTACTCGAAACATTTTTCGGTGGTCACCGTTTCCCTCATCTTCATCAGTGTGTTACTTTATACACATAGAATGGTCAATATGGTACATCATATACATAGAATTATAGATATGATACATTACGTACATAGACAAGTACACTGTCGTATATGTGGTTATTACCCTACATACAAATAACATTCGTGATACCTCAACTATATATATACACTTCACTGAATTATCCTTGTCTCACTTGACATCAACTTGATTTTACCTTATTACATTCCTTAAGTACTACATTAATGTTACTATATTGCAGTTTACAATATTACATTTTACATTCAATGATTTTTTTTAATATTATTATATTAACTTATTGGGACATTTCTTTATCTTTCAGTCCTTCACCGTAAGAACATTGGTCCTCACATTATTATATTTTGCGTAACGATGTCCAAATATGGTTACCTCTACCTGCACTCAGTTGTCTACCTGTAATCAGGTGTTTCGTTTACCTGACAGTAAACATTGGCAGTTCATTGTCCTGTCTTTCCACTTCACTTTTCACTCTCGACTTTCTTTCACTTTGTCACGCCTAAGTCTGTGACCTTTACAATAACAATATAGCCTTTTGGCACATGAATACATCAGTACTTATACTATATTTACATTTCACAAATTATTTTTAAAGATCTTTCTAACATGTTCATTAGCTGTGGTTATTCTTATTACATTATCATTTTGTTTGTGCACAGGAATTTTGGAATTTGCAACTCCCACGCAGTGTTTGAATTTCAAACGAAAACGTTATCCGTACTAATTATATAACTTTTACTTGGTATTCTTTACATCTTCGTATATATAATTTCAATCACATTTACACAGGTGATTCTTGGGTCTGCTCTGTACTGTTTACAACGTTTTTCTGACGATATGGCCTTATTAGGGAGATGTTATATCTGCCTATCGGTTTACCATTTCTTGGGTGTGATAGAGCATACGCTCTGTCACCAAATATTTTCTCAATCCGGTATGGGCCTTTCCATAGCATATATAGCTTTCTAGTCTTTTTTTCTAACAAATCTGACTTGTCGAACGATTTCACTAGAACTAAGTCGCCGACCTTTGGTTCCCAATTCTTCTTATACCGCATTTTCTTTGCGTTTCTTTTCTCTACTTTTTCCATTATTCTTTTAACAGCATTCTGGATCCGTTCTCGATCTGTCTCGGTCGTCACTTGTATACTTTCCGGAACACCCTCTATTATTGGTTCCGGTGTTAAATTCCTATGCAATTGGATAGGAGCATATCCTGTGGTTAAATTGACTGAATTATTGAATATAAACTCAATATAGTTGATGTGGTCTGGCCAGGTAGTCTGTTTCAATGAGCAAAGGACTCGGAGATGAACACCTAGGTCTTTCATTACGCGCTCGCTTGCCTCGGTGTGGGTGGAGGAGAACGCACCCATTCTCTTGAGAGAAGTTGATTCCTCTGTCTTACTTCAGGTCTGTCTGTATTGTTCTCTCTACCAGCGTCACGTGATTGATACTGTCTATTAGCTTCTGGTAGTCGGAACGTCGGTCTTGCATTCCCTCTTCGAAGAAATGGGGGGTGACCCCTATTTCCATTCCTAGTTACATGTACATATCTTATAGGGAAATGATATGAATTTGAATTTGGTGGTCCCTGTCTCCCTCTATTGTTGTTAGGTAATTCCCTCGGGACGTGGGCATCGTATCTTTGACGAGTAGCCATATGGTTCGTGTTAAAATTTCGGGGATTGTGTGCCCTTTCCCCGTCATGATTATTATTATTCCACGGTCTGTGTGGATTTCTCACTGGCATTCGATTCTCATGTCTATTTTGTGAGTTTTGCGTCCCAACGCTTTGTAAAGCTGTTAACAATGTAATTGCCTCTCTCAATGTCTGAGGTCTTGCTACCACCATGTGATTTCTAATGTTCTCAGGAAGGTGGGGAGTGAGAAGAGAAATCAGTTCGGCTTCCTGTAATGGAGGTTGTAGATATTTACTCATTTGCGAATATCTCAGGAAATAATCAGTAATAGACTCTCCATTATTACCTTGGTATCGGCCATTTGTTATCTGATTCCTTACTTGGTATTGGACATTGGCGTTCCAATACTTTTCTAGGAAAGCTGTTTTGAACAACTCGTAGCTGCATCCTTCTCCCACAGTTACTCGTAGCCAATTAAGTTCGGCAGATTCTAACGCCCTTTGAACTATTATCATCTTATATTGCTCGGGTACACCTCTGATGACAAAATACTTTTCTAAGTCGGCCAAAAATTGTACTGCGTTGTCATTGCGACAATTAAATTTCGGGAGGGGCAATTCGCTTAGAAAATTCATGTGCACTGGTGGGTACATATTTACGTTTTGCATATTTACTTCGCTATTATTGCTGTTTTGAGGAGAGACAGAAGGGGCGCTAACCTGTTCGTTCTGCCTCTCTCCATTGTGTGTATGTATAGAACAATTGGAACTCTCAGGTACCTGCCCCTGTCCCAGCTGTAAGCCAGTTACAGTATCTCTGATTTGAGATATCTCGCTTACTGTTTCCCTCAACATTTGTGTATTCTCTGATTGAATATTTGTTACCCGTGCTACCTTTTCTTTTAACTTCTCCATGTCAGCTGCTATACTATTGTTTACAGTGTCAAACCGGTCATTTATCTCTTGTACAAAAGTTATCTGTGTCGTGGTCAGTTCATCTAATCTTATTCTTTCCTTATTAATTTCCTCCCCTATTCTATTTTCTACTCCTGCAACGAGAGATTTGGTAGCTTCTAGGTCACTTCTTATAGTACCTACTTCTCGCTGCAGGGCCTCTTTTACGGTCTGGATTTCCCCTGTTATTCCTTGAATTTTGACAGTGATTCTAGCTTCTGTTTCTTTCCCTTGGCTTGTAATTTGACTTAATTTTTTGTCCATAGCTTTGCTCTGATCTAGTAATTTAGTCTCTAGTGATTGACTCTGTTCTACTAATTTAACTTCTAGTGTTTGGTTCAATTTAGCCTCTAGTGACTGGTTCTGTTCTACGAATTTAGCTTCTAGTGTTTGGTTCTGTTCTACTAATTTAGCCTCTAGTGATTTGTCCATAGCTTCTAGTGTTTGGTTCTGTTCTACTAATTTAGCCTCTAGTGATTTGTCCATAGCTTCTAGTGTTTGGTTCTGTTCTACTAATTTCGCTTCTAGTGATTGACTCTGAATAGTCATTTGCGCCATGAGTTTCTGGAACATCTCTTGTAGATTTTCCATAACCCCAGGATTGTCACTTCTTCTATTTACATTTAAGCTACCTACACCATTTACACCCTCATCTACTGATCCTATAACATCTCTTTCCATTATCTCTTCATTAACAACTTCTAACTCTTTCTCTGTCTCCATAACTATTTGTTCCCCAGAATTTTCCATTTTAAATTTATTCTGTACGATCTTCTTATTTCTCAAAAGCATTGAACTTCCCCTTTAAATTTTCTAATTTCCCTTCCAAAATACTTATTACTAAGACATTACATAGATATTGATTTCACTGAATGATATTACATTTACAAGAAATATAAATTGAGTATGTGTAACTCACAGTTCTGTTGTACGGCTGTGGTGTTTATGTGATGTCTTTACCAATTTTTGTCGTGCTGCTCGTCGTCTAGTAGGCTCAGTTGATGTCGAAAGAACTTGAACTTCTCTCTTGGTTGGGGAAAATTCTATGTAGTTGTTTTTGCCGTCTTCTTCGTAGTCTCTGCTGTCCTCATCGTAGTTGTCGTCGTCGGTCTTCTCACTTCTCCTCGTAGTCGTCCTTCGTCGTCGTTCTTCTCACTTCTCCTCGTAGTCGTCCTTCGTCGTTACATTTCACCCATTTCCTACAATTCGAAGGCCCAACGTGTCGGCGCCATTATGCGGCATACCCGCATGTCAGATTTCAAATTGGTTGGTGTTTATTTTTGATTTGGGTTCTAATTGGAGCTATGAGATCTCTTGTTCTTCAGGTGAATGGTTGTAGGAAATGGATTTGTTGTTTGTTGGCTGCTCAGTTGTCTCAATAATACACTGGTTCGTTGCAAAAACTGATTTAATTCTCACTAAATTCGTTGATTCAGATTGATTTGTAGCGGTGACCACCTGTTACTAAACTTCCTAACAGAATTCTCTTAATTCTTTATACGGCGAATACTTTGCTATTATAAACTTCTTCTGCTGCTTCTCTCACGCTGGTTGCATTATTCTTGACTTCCCTACATTTCGGACTTAGAAATCTTCCCTACTTCTTCTTCACGCGCCCTAACACATCTTTCCCCTCGTAGTATGACTTTTGAAGTGATTTACATTTCGGACTTAGAAATCTTCCCTACTTCTTCTTCACGCGCCCTAACACATCTTTCCCCTCGTAGTATGACTTTTGAAGTGAAGTTTCGTCTACTCTGCGATTCCGTTCGTACTTTATTCTGATCCCTACTCTAACCCTTATCACATGACCAAAATAACTCACCCTTCTTCCTATTTCTCAAATCTTACATTATTATTGGTTTCTCATTTTATTTCGATTTTTCTTTATTGGTTAGCAAAACTCATCGAACTCATTGTCGTTACATCCCACCGTGAGTTGGGTCACGCCTACCCTGGGCTCTTTGTAACGGTATACATCGTTATCGCCTCAGCAAAGTAAATCCTTTTAGGTCTTACGCTTGACCGCATCTAGAAAACCTTATTGTTCCTACACATTTTTGCTTATAGTTCTCAGACATTGAACCTTTCCTTAAACAAAGAGGCTAACGGTCACCTCTTCCTGTCTCCCCGACTTGTGTTCAGATTTTACAGAAATATTTTCTCTCCCTTACATGGATTCTAGCATGTTAGTTGTCTTAAATTATATTCTTCCCATCTTATTCTTAATTAAACCGCTATTTTAATCATTACTCTAATTTCATTCTAATTTCATATTAATATAACAATATTTTATATTAGTTTAGCAAAGCATTTTCATTAATTTATCTTCTTTTTTAATTCTCGTGATTTCAATTCATTCGCCGCCTCCTAATCGCTGTCTGATACTGCGGTTACAATCACTAGATAAATTCAAATTGAATAAGGCTCTTTTTTAGTCTTTTTTATTTTTGTTTGATATACCTGGTGCCGGTACAATGGACCCGGCTTACAGGCTCTAAATTTGCATTATATTACATTTTTCAATTTTTGTTGGTTTTGACGTCATGGCTTTACATAAATCCCATACGACGTCCCTTTATGGGCGCACCGAGAACAGCTTTAGTTCGTTTTCGTTTAGGTGCTCCAGTTTTTGCTTGAATTTTATGTTTTTTTGTGATTTTATTTACATATATAACACACACACACACTCACGCACGCACTCATGGGCATACGTAGTACGTCCCTCGCACTCACACACTCATTCACGCACACTTCACTTCACTTTGTACACTATTTACACTCAGCTGTCCTGCTGTGTGGCAGCATGTCGCTCAGTTTCTTGGGCAGCCCGGGAATGGCGGCCCCTGCCGGCGGTCTGTGAGGCCTTGGGCCGGGAATTTTGTGTGCGCAATGGATGGCGACCGTCCTTATTTAGAGAATTTTCACCCGTTTATGTTTGCGGTGTTTTGGCTTACCGTTTCCGATGTTATGGATTCAAGGCTTTGTATGCAAACGGATGCGCGCACAAATGGTGGAGGCTCTTTTCTCCAATGCCTCGGGGATGGTTGAAATGCGGACTTCTTGATGGAGGGAGTCGTTTGTGGTGCGGATGGGAGCGGAAATGATTTTCCTGAGGGAGAGGTTTTGCAGTGTTTGAAGGTATTTGGTGGTTGTTTTGGATGCGTTTGCCCAGGCCACACATGCGTATAAGAACCACTGACAGAATGAACGACTTGTACAGGATAACCTTCAAGCGGAGTTTTAGTTGTTTACTCCTAAATATAGGGGCGCACATCTTTAATCGCTGCCGCCCTTTGCTGGCAATATCTTTTATGCGGATGGACCAGTTCATTGTGCGTGTCAAAGTCACGCCGAGGTATTTGACCTGCTGACGGCAGTGCAATACTTGACCACCAACCGTTAGGTCCATAGCCAAAGGGCGCCGCTTGAAAAATGGATAAGCTGGCATTTATTTGCATTAATTTTAATTTTCCAGTCATGGATCCATGAAAGGAAGCGGTCAATATACCGCTGCATCTCTAATAGACCGAAACGAGGATTTTTATAGTGGTTGTATATTGCAGTGTCTTCAGCATACATGGCCACTTTGCATCTGGCGTCCACGGGGAAGTCGTAGGTAAACAGTATGTACAATAGCGGGGACATAATGGCCCTTGCGGGACGCCAGCATGCATGACTCTCTCCTTAGAGGAGGAGCCGCCCACTTGAACGTAGAAGCGTCTGTTTTCTAAAAAGTTTTGCAGCAGTGCTAAGGAATGTTGGAGTCCGGGAAACTTTCGGTGCAGTTTGTAAATCAGACCGTTGTGCCAGCACCGATCAAATGCAGTTTCTACGTCCAGAAATAGTGCCAACGTTGAGGCCCCATTGTTAAATTGCTCTGTCACGTCATCAGTTAATGTTGAGAGTTGTAAATCTGTTGAATATTGTTTTCGAAAGCCGAATTGGGAGTCGGAAATGTCATCCAGTGACGAAAGTTGATTTTGGAGTCGAAACAGTATCTCCTTTTCGAGCAATTTACCAATTGTAGACAGGAGACTAATGAGGCGGTAGTTTTGAGGCTGCCTGGTGCTTTTCCCATGCTTCGGGAGCATTATGACCTTGGCTCGTTTCCAAGTGTGAGGGAAGTAGTTTTGCTTCAAACAGGAGTTGAAAAGTTTTGTGAGGTGCACCAGGGCTTTTTCTCGGGAGATGCTTGAGTTCCTCATTAGTCACCCTGTCCGGGCCGGCGGCTTTCCCATTAGGTAGCTTCCTAATGAACTTGTAAGACTCCCTGCGGTGTTGTGAGGGGCAGGTGTTGCTCATGCCTCTGTGCCACCCCGTTTTGTACCCATGTCTGAACTTACCGTTCTAAGTCGGGGTTCGTTGCAGGGTTCTCTGTGAATTTTTCTGCCAGACAGTCTGCAAAAACCTCGGCTTTCTCCTCGGAGGAGAAGTGCAGGCCGAGGCGAGTGTGCAGCGCCTAAGTGCCTGAGTTGGCCCTCGAGGAGACTTTAAATGCCCTTAATAATTTCCACAAATTATAGTCCGAATGTGTAGTGTTTAACATTTTCTGCTCCTAGTGTTCAATTTTGTTGAGTTTAATTTGTTGCCGAATGATTTTGCGTAGCCATTTTGCTAGCACTTTTTACTCGGGCTGGCGAGTAAGCCGCCAAAGTCTCGTCAAGCGCCGCCTCCTGGCGATGAGCTGCTCCACCTCAGGGTACGTGCAAAAACTGGCTGGGCTTATGATATAGCTGGTAGAATTTCTTTTGTCCGTATGCAGCGAGGCGGTGTAATTTTCAATGGCGGCGTCAATGTCCGCCTCGCTGTAGTATGACAGCCCAGGCAGCGCCATCCTGTGCATTTCGAGCGTAAGTTTATTCCAGTCTATATCTGCGCGCCTCAGAGGGCCGGTAAAACTGGTCGTGATGGCGCCGCAGATTTTGAAATGCACTGGAATATGGTTGGAGTTCAGGCTGTGATACACAATGAAGTTGTTTTCTAGTGCCGCATTTTTTGTGAGTGCGAAGTCCAAAATTTCAGGGTCCAAGTGCTCTGTTTTGTGCCAAAATGTGGATTCTGGAGGAATATGAACCCCGAGATCGTCATTTTCTGTTATAAGTTCTACCAGGAGATTTCCAGCCGCGTTCGCTCGGCGGGAGAACCACCAGGGGTGCCGGGCGTTGAAATATCCTGCAATTATAACGAGCTCCTCCACTGCGAGGATTTTTTCAAGGTCTTGTCGGAAATCGGGAGAGTGAGTGGAGGGGCCAATACAGGGTTACCAGCATCACCGTTGTCCTGTTAATACGTGTTTTAAGAGCCGTGCACTCTAACGCTATTGGTGGTGGCGGCGCGACAGGGGCATGAGCACTTTGTTTTTGAGTAAAATGGCGGTTCCACTCCCCTGTCTGACAACTCTGTCATTCCGAAAATTCTGGTAGCCCCTGAGTTTAAAATTGTACTCTTGTTTTAATTTTGTTACATCGCAGGTAGTTCTGAAGTTCGAGCTGCTGCCTGTAGAAGCCGTCGCCATTCCACAGGAGCGCACGAGTTAAAGTTGTACCTCCCCTGAGTTTAGCCATTTACTCGAAGACTTCTGAGAGGAACCATACCATAGCTTCTAATTTTTCCAAAGTGCTGCTGCAGCTTTTAAACTTGATAACAAAGGGCTGTAGCTTTGGTAAGATTGCTTGGATATTCAGCTCCTTAAGGAGACTGAATACCTATTTAACGCCACCCAGGTCACCAGAAGACGCCTGGGTAGGGGTAGCTGTTGGAGGTTAGCCAGTTTGTGGTGGCACGGGTGCTGGAGGCACGGGTGCCGTTTGCCCTCTCATGGCGCCTGCAAATGAGACGTTTTCTCTGACCAGGGCCGGGTTGGCCCTGGTTGAGCACTTTGGGTTGTCCTGGCTATGGCTGCCAGTTGGCGACGGTGGCGTTCGTTGCGGAAGGTCTCGCAACCTCTATAGCTGGCAGGGTGTGTCTCCCCACAGTTCGCACAGTGGGGTGTAACGTCCTGCTTGGCCTTCTTCGGGCGGTCAGCTAAGCGATGGAGGCCACCGCAGAGGACACACTGGGAGCTCATCTGGCACATTTTAAATGTGTGCCATAACTGCTGGCAGTTAAGGCATAGAGTAATATTACTGTTTGTTTTCAAGACCTCCACGGTGACCATGATATGGCACACCCCTCGTTCTTGCAACAAGTTCTGAATTTTTGTGGTTCTGTCTAGTGTAACTGGGAATATTGGCAGGGGCCTGCCATGGGATTTAAGCTGGCGTACCTGGACGCTGGTGTAGCCTTTCTCCTCCAGGTCTTCTTGAATGAAGCCCTCCTCGAGGTCCTCGGGGAGCCGCTTCACGATGTAGCGGAGGGGCTGGTCGCTCCTGGGGTTGAAGCTGAAATTTTCAATGCCGGCGTTCTTCAGGAGCGTCATGGTCGGCACTGCATCCTGCTTCCGTTGAAGAAAGAGCTTCAGACACGTGCGTGTCGTCTGCAGCTTGTATTGTCCGGTGGTAGGAGAGCTCCGGAGGATGGAGAGAACGTTTGTCGTCTGGCGAACGTCGGGAATGACCATACGCGGCGGCTTTTGGGCGGCAGTTGAGGGAGTGATTGTAGCGGCCGTAGTTGGGGTGGAGGTAGTCGTGGAGTTGGATGGTTGTGAGTGTTGTTTTATGGGGGATGCTCGGGTGAGTCTTTGTGGCTTTGGGAGCGTGGATGTGGGATTTGAGCGTGCTGGTAAATTGGCGTCGTTTTTTGCTGGCGTCGGTTGGTCAATGTCCTCATCCTCCTCAGATGAAGGCAGCGCCGCGTATCTATTCGCCGTGTTGAGTGGCAGGTTGAGGTGCCGTTTCTTATTTTTCTTTTTCTCGGTATGGGGTACCGGACGCTCACAGTCGGTATCCGATTCCTGACCACTGCTCCGGTGTAAGGGTGCTTTCTTTGTGGGGCGGCTTGCCACCCTTCGCCGAGCTGCACTAGATGACGCTTTTTAATAGCGTGCTCTTGGTAACAGCGTGCCAGGTCGGTAGCAATTTTTGGAAATCGCGCGACTCTGGGGCCATGTATTCCAGGAGTTCTTGGAGGTGACAGATCTCCTTCTGGAGCTCTTTAAATTCCCGGGACAGTTTTTGGAATTTTCGGGCCATCTGCTCGTCCTACGCGCTGCTCTGGTACATGGTGACGTCACCGCTGGTGGATGGTGCAGCCAATGGTGCTCTGAGAGGAGGATCGTGGCTGCTAGTGGTAGGCTGTGCAACTATAGGGGCGGCCGGCTGGCCGCCTCGATGGCTGGCGAATGGTTGTAAGGCTGCAGCTTTTGCTACGGCTGGCTGACCGAGTCGAAGCAGTGGTGAGCCAGCCGCTTGGCTGGCGCACTGTGGTAGGGCTGCTGTTGCCGCAGCAGCGGCCGCCATTTTGGAGCAGCGCAATTGCTGCTGGGAGCGACTTGGTTGCGGACGCTGATTGTTGCGTGCAACAAGGGCACATAGCCATGCGTCCGACGCTGCTTTCGGCGGGGTTTAGGTGCCTTGATCCTGGTCACTGGCACTTAGATATCTCACTGTTATTAAAGCACACAGACACTGCTATTGCACTGTTTCCACTACCTATCTATTTGCATTACTAATGCAATTTGCACATTTTCCACTACTTCACAAAGACACGCACAAGTAGTTTAAGATAAGTATATTCGTGCACACAGTGCTTCAGCACTACACCGAAAACTATGACGTATCACCTTAACACAGTAGTTCAGCAGGGCTCAATACAAAATTCACAACTATATGCTCAGGAACAAGCTTCAGTATACAATCCAAAAAACACACACCTGTCACAATATCATATCACAATACCCATCCAAGCTATTCAGATCGTATTACAACGAAATAAAATTAACCTCAAATTGAATTCGTTGTAACACCAAATTAATATACACTTTTGGAGGCGTCGATATTTCTTTTTAGAGTTATACTGTATTCTCCACAGCATCTATTTGCAAGTTTACGGACAAATACCTTTTGGCACCTATCCCTGATGAATTCTGAATACTTTCAGTTGTTATTTTTAGTCTTGATTCCTTTGTTACTCTTATTTTTAATCATTTTCAATGAAATTCTATCTAAGTAACTACTTCAACGCCATCTCTATGTGAGGCCCGTGACTTATCAGCCGACCCTCGTATTTTCTATCTCTTGCGGTTTGCCGGTTAATTAGTCATTCCACTAAAGTTTTAGTCACGTAAATGAGTTAAATGTAGAAGTAGTATTGTTAAAATAGTGAAGGTTATTTTGGAAGAAAATGGAAGTAACTAAAAATTGTATACATAGAGTATATATAAGCGTGATGATATTAAGAACCTTTCTGTTGCAACTTTAGAAGATTGTGAAGATAAGTATGAGTTTGGTACATGATTTTACTTCGCAGTGATGCTGTTCGCTGTCTTCCTTTACGCTCGCACACTGTCCTCCTTGATCCAGAGGTAAGATGATCTGGTTCCAGTGATCGAGCACAGATATATAATATAATATAATACACAACTGGGAGTTTACATTACACTACATCTCTGAGAAAATTTTGGTAGTTTCCTCCACCAACGTCTACACGAATGTCTATCCGCGGCGGAGTCCCCGAAGGTTCTGTGTTATCCCCGACTCTTTATAGTGTCTGTGTGGCTGACCTTCCCACTGAAGAGCGCGTCAATATAGCACAGTATGCTATACACTACAGACAGAAATCCACGCAGAAACTTCAACGACAAACTACAACGACTCCTTAATCTCCTCCAAGAATGGTGCACGCTTTGGCGATTGTCCATCAACACGGAGAAAAGCCAAGCGATTCTGTTCACCAAGCGCCGCTTTCCCGCCAACGTCCCCACATTATCCTATTTTGGGCAAAGGATTCGGTGGGAGAATTCAACATGTCTCACCATGTCTCAGCATCCTCGCCAGTGTTACTTATGTCGGTTCGAATAGATTCCTTGAGAACATCAATTGTCCGTGGCCTACTCTTGTACACTCTCACTTCTAGAGTTTCTTTGATAATCGAATAATCTCAAAAGGTCTGTGGACCCCAGATTCCCTGACCTAACCTCACCTGAATTTTTCTTGTGAGGATATCTTAAAAATAGAGTGTACGAGAATAAGCCACTGACAATTGATGTTCTCAAGGAATCCATTCGAACCGAAATAATTGACATTGGCAAGGATATTCTCCGCAAAACTTCAAAGAATATGGTGAGACGAGTGCAAACATGTATAGAGGCTGGTGGAGGACACCAACATTTTATCTGAGATGTAAATAGTGTAATGTAACCTCCCAATTGTGTATTACATTCTTCCAAAGTTGCACTTGTGCCCTGGTTCAAAAGTTATGGCCTATTGATATGGTTCAGATTTATATGGATCACACTGTAGATTGGAGAACGTTATACCATAAGATTAAAGAGAGGGCCATAAATAAAATGCAGTTTAAACAAATATTTTTTTCTAAAAATTTGTGATGTCGTAGACTGGTGTTCCCAGTGAAAACTCTCAAAGTAATTTTTGGACTTCCCCTATTTGCTGGAATAAAGAGGTAGTGTATAAACTAATATAAGCAAATTATAAATAAAAACTAGTAAATTTAAAAGGAAATAAGGAAAGGAGAATGTAAACATAACAAAAGAATAAAAGGAATACTAAAGAAGAAGAAGAAACATTCTTGTACTCTCTAACCAATATTCTTACAGAAGCTTATACATCAGAGAATGGACAGAAGCAGTGGAATAGCTACTATACGTACGCCGGAGTTTTCACAGCTGAAAGATTCTCGCTGTTTCACCCTCTATGACCTTGGACTTTTCGTGGTTTTCCTGTTAAGTAGAAAGATAGGAAACAAAATCAATAAAAATGCTTAGGTAATTAAGGGTGAATTTAGGACGCCAAACTGCATAGAAATGAATTTGTTACAGCAACATTATTAATACTCTTAGTTAATAGCTTTCAGCAGAAGAGACAAAGGTAGAGGAAAAACGGAGCCTACAGTCAGGTCTTTCTTTCTTTCTTTCTTTCTTTCTTTCTTTCTTTCTTTCTTTCTTTCTTTCTTTCTTTCTTTCTTTCTTTCTTTCTTTCTTTTCTTTCTTTCTTTCTTTCTTTCTTTCTTTCTTTCTTTCTTTCTTTCTTTCTTTCTTTCTTTCTTTCTTTCTTTCTTTCTTTCTTTCTTCTTTTCTTTCTTTCTTTCTTTCTTTCTTTCTTTCTTTCTTTCTTTCTTTCTTTCTTTCTTTCTTTCTTTCTTTCTTTCTTTCTTTTCTTTCTTTCTTTTCTTTCTTTTCTTTCTTTCTTTCTTTCTTTCTTTCTTTCTTTCTTTCTTTCTTTCTTTCTTTCTTTCTTTCTTTCTTTCTTTCTTTCTTTCTTTCTTTCTTTCTTTCTTTTCTTGCTTTCTTTCTTTTGCTTTCTTTCTTTCTTTCTTTCCTTCTTGCTTTCTTCTTCTTTCTTTCTTTCTTTCCTTCTTTCCTTCTGTCCTTCTTTCTTTCCTTCTTTCTTTCTTTCTTACTTTTTTCCTTCCTTCTTTCTTTCTTTCTTTCTTTCTTACTTTTTTCCTTCCTTCTTTCTTTTCTTTCTTTCTTTCCTTCTTTCTTTCCCTTTCTTTCCTGCTTTCCTTCTTTTCTTTCCTTCCTTATTTCTTCTTTCTTTCTTTCTTTCTTTCTTTCTTTCTTTCTTTCATTCTTTCTTTCTTTTCTTTCTTTCTTTCTTTCTTTCTTTCCTTCCTTCTTTCTTTCTTCCTTCCTTCTTTCTTTCCTTTCTTTCCTTCTTTCTTTCCTTCTTTCTTTCTTTCTTTCTTTCTTTCTTTTCTTTCTTTCTTTCTTTCTTTCTTTCTTTCTTTCTTTCTTTCTTTCTTTCTATCTTTCTTTCTTTCCTTATTTCCTTCTTTCTTTCCTTCTTTCCTTCTTTCTTTCCTTCTTTCTTTCCTTCTTTCCTTCTTTCTTTCCTTCTTTCCTTCTTTTTTTCCTTCTTTCCTTCCTTCTTTCTTTCTTTCTTTCCTTCCTTCTTTCTTTCGTTTTTTCCTTCCTTCTTTATTTCTTTCTTTCCTTCCTTCTTTCTTTCGCTCTTTTCTTCCTTCTTTCTTTCGTTCTTTCCTTCCTTCTTTCTTTCCTTCCTTCTTTCTTTCCTTCCTTCTTTCTTTCCTTCTTTCTTTCCTTCCTTCCTTCTTTCTTTCCTTCCTTCTTTCTTTCCTTCTTTCTTTCTTTCCTTCCTTCCTTCTCTCTTTCTTTCTTTCTTTCTTTCTTTCTTTCTTTCTTTCTTCTTTGTGTCAAGAAATGAAGGGAGGAAATGGGAGTGCCCAGTGGGTGTGTCGGAACTCAACTCAAGTGGCGCGAGTTCACATCAGTGGTCCCTCAGGTATTTTCCAGCCTCGCGGCTTTGTACCCCCTCGATGACAGCTGACCACAGCGCCACCACATAGCAGTGCCACTCGATCTTTCGACTCCGTCCCAGTACTGAAATTACATAGAAACAAAATGTAGGAAAATGAAGTCACGAAACGTACCAATGTCACTTTCTTAGAGACTAAGGAAAACACCTATAAAAGCCTTGGTTCAAATTGTCCGGCCACAGGTTATAAACTTATATAATGCACTGCCACTGGAACTGAAACGTTTCAGGAACGTAAAAGGTTTAAAAGGAAAGTTGCTGAAAATTTACTTGGGGAGGAGATCCGACCCCTTCAGCTGCCGTGGTGCGGACCCTTAGCACTCGTGGTACCTCTGACGTTACTACAGGAACCTCGGGCCGAGCTACCGAGCCCCTCCCGTCGGGGAGTTGTTCGGATTGGGTTGGACTCGAGGGGGAAATGTGTTCCCGACACCCACGGGGAATTGGGTACCTCCGGCCAGGCTACGGCCGCCCTGAGGTTGTAAAGGGTTGCCTCATAAGTCCTGGGTACTAGCCTGCAGATCTAGTAGAAGGTGTGCTAGATCACCAGGTGGCCCCACCGAGGTTTTCGGTAGTCTTTCCTGCGGGGTTGACGCGCGTAAGTGGCGTATCCACTTCCATCCCGTCTTGCCCTACGGAAAGAGTCCCGGAGTATCCATCGCTCCCGGGTAGAAGGAGACTCGGGTCCTTAGTCCTACGGGTCCAGGACTAATAGGAGTAGATCCTCTGCACATAACTAAAAAAGGCATATTTTGTTAGCTGACAAAGTGTCAGTCATTTATAAATGTGAAATGAAATGTATAGTGTTTAACGCCCACTTTTACTACATTCGGCACCGCAGGCGATGACACTGATGACACATGAGATGAAGATGGAGTACTGGTGGATTGAGATGGTGGGGGAAACCGGAGATCCCGGAGAAAACCCGCCGCAGCGCCGTGTTGTTCACCACAAATCTCACTTTGCGGACGCCTGGGATCGAAACCTGGGCCGCCTTGGTGTCACTCATTTATAGCTGGTTTGATTAGCTGAACTGGTAAAAATTAATATGTATTAATGTCTCATAGAATACGTAGCTTTTTTGTAATGTTCTCTGCTCCTATTATTTTTGAGTTATAGTGAATATTTGTGTCTTTGTTTATGTATGTTATTTTTGTAGGGTAATTAATTCCTTCTATAAAAATGTAATATAAGTATTATTAAGGGCTGTTTGCTATCATTTTAGATACCTTTGTACTGTTCACTAGCATGAGCTACGGCTCTGGAGACGTTTTTAGATAACAATAAACAATAAATTCAAAGTAAGGCTGCACAAGTATTCAAAGTGCTACAGATAACGTTGTGTGTGCTTCAGCACGGAATGTAACGATAGAAATACTGTTTTGATAATGTTGTGTGTATTACCGCTGTTCTAATACTGTACAAATTACGTGGAACATGTGCATACACTTCCTTCTAATATAATCACTAGACTACCTAGGAATTCATTAAAAAGGCTTTGCCCTCTCATTGCACATTCAGTACTGAACTTTCCTTAGTGACAAGGAAGTAGTATTCAGTTTCTTTATAACATTTTGGTTAAAGAGAAAAAAGAACGCTACGACAAATTGGAGTAGACAAACCCTATGACTAAATAACATGCTTAGATACTGCACAAATTTATGTCAACTAAAGGAATATGTCTACTTGCTATTGTGCTTTAAGATGGCAGTACAATTTCTAATTGTGACACTTTATAAACAAACCGAGGAATAAATATATACATATACACTTGCATATTTAGTTTCATTGATTGCTTAAGTTTTACGCCTTTATGCCCAAATTCCGTTTTCAGACTACAGTAACGCTTCGTGTTTATATCATTGATGCAATCATTAGATCTTCAAATACAACAGTACAGTTTTCAATGGGTATATCGAGTGAAAAAGTTTTGTTTCGACTGCAGTTTAGCATGACAAAAATGTTATAATTTAATAAATTTTGGTTTACACTGGCTCCATATGTTGTTCGGATTTACTAAGCATCATTTAATATAAATTCCTATAACAGAAATCACCACTATGATCAGTTTTTAAACATTATTCTGTATAATTTTGGTTGCCTGTAAGATGTGACATCTATCGTCATAACGGAATAACTCCGTGAATAGATATCAAGGAACTCTTCAGATGGCGCATCTCCATCTGATAGTCCGTGATGGTAGTCGATAGATGGCGCGGCGGGAGTATTTTTACCCAGTTAGCCGGTGTGACTGCACGACGTAAGCGCAGCCTTTCATAGAAGAAAATGCCACAGGAAATTTCAAAATACCTAATAGTTGAGGTATAACCTTAATTATATGGAGTGTTAATGATAATTTCAGTCTTGTTAATCGTAAAAGCGAGCCAGATTATTGGCTCGTGAAGGGATATAAACGATCAAACACTAATAAAGGTTAAAGGTTTTTTGCAAGTGTGTTCTTGAATTTAAGTTAGTCTGAGCTACGTAATGAGATACCAGAATATCTAATGTTTATACTCAGAGTACACATGTCACATATTAAAAATCTGTATAGCTTCACTACTCGATGCTATACAAACTATTTTTACAAAAGCTTATTCTTCTGTTTATTTCACGTAAATCGAGGTAGACCTTTGATGAAATAATCATATTAATAATTTTCTTGTAGGTAAAATGAGAATTGGGAAATACGGTAGGCTTAACTGACAGTCAAATCTTATTAGTGCTGGTGGGTGTGTGATGAGTTTGAAATGTCATTGTTTGTATGAAAACTGTAGGGAAAAAATAACGACTTTTTATTTGAAAAACGCACATAATCAAACCAAAAACTAAGATTAATATTATAGCAAATATGTTTTTTTGATGTACCCAATAAATTAAGCAGATTCAAGAGGCTTTTCTTCACTTCAAGAGCGAATACAGAAATCCATAAAAATTCACTATTACACAGAATTATGTCTTTGTATAATAAATTGCATTACTTCCAAGTAGATATTTTCAACATGTCTGTGACTCATGTCAAAGATGCTATAATTACTAACTCTCTGGGCAACAAATAGATAATTTTTTAATGTTTTGTGCACTTCATAAGGCAATTCATACTAATTTTGGGTAGAGAAAAACAAATATGACAATGAACAATTTTTATTATCTCTAAGTTTCTATGATATACACAAGGTGGAAGTATTACATATTAATGGATTGAGAGAAAAGGATACATTTTAATTACATACCTGCTAACAAAAATGAAAGTGCATTTGATTTTCTAAACTGGTATTTACATGCTAAGAGTTCTAAATTTCTGGAAAAATACTTCGCAGATAGTCGTGTCTGAAGAGAATCATGTGGTGGCCTATTGACTTCGTCGTCTTTTAGCTTGCCTCTTGTGATGGAGTTCCGCAGAATCCCTATACAAAGACCAACAGTAATCCGCAAGCATTACTTCATTCCAACGGCCCTGATATCTTTATTACATAACAGAAATGTCCTGCTGGAATCTCTCCCCATGTTCATCACTAACAGCTCCACAACTAGGAGGGAAAATTCTAGGTGGGACTGGAGAAAATGGATCTTAAGGGACATGTTGCATCCAAGGTTACGGTATTTTTGCAGGAGCACTGTCACCAAATGCTTATAGTTGTCATCTCTTTTGTTACCTAAAAATCCATGAACAACCTTGAAGGCTTCCCAAGCTTCCTTTTCTTTCCCCTCCAAAATTTGGTCAAATACAGGATCCTTTACAAGTTCTCTTGTTTGTGGTCCGACAAAAATGCCTTCCTTAACCTTTGCATCACTTAATTTCCAAAATTTCTCTCTGATTGTGTTTTGTTATTTGACAGGTATGAACACTCCCAAAAAAATATACCCCCAAATTTAAAATCTTTACTCTAAAAATGAAATGTCACTTTATCATCAAAACAAGAGCTCATCTATAATTTTTATGGTGATTTTTTAATTCACCAGGTGGAAATACATGTAAATTCACTATTTTTAAGTCCGAAACATTTTCATTGTTGCCCAGTGTTATTATTCGTAGATCAGTAATTTACTAAAGATGATGAAACAATATAATTACTGTTATTAGTAAGAATAGTAAAATTACTTACATGCCACCTTCACTTGTTTCCCTTTTTCCTTGTTTTATAATGGTTTCTATTCCTTACTTTCCCTCTCTGCATTAATTTTTGTTAATTTATGTTTTTCTTCAGCTTTATTTGTATTTGTATACTACTATGTGTAAATAATATATATGACGAACATTGAAATTGGGATTATTAGCCTGTTATGTTCATAATAAGCAAATAAATATAAAACACGAGTATTGACAAAAATTCCGGCTTTAATGACAGCTTCATTTTTAGGAAGTGAAGATCTATTTCTTACAGCTTACCAACTGTAACTTTGAAGGCTGTTTCCAGCAAGTTCAAGATATTCTTCTCACCCATGAAAGTATCTGAAATTTATGACAAGAGCCAGTTTTGAGAAGTCCGAGACATTTGAAAACTGTTTTCAGTTGTGCTGTTTCATAAGAAACAGAAATTCAGACGTTTTCTAAAAATTCAATGCTCTGCATAAGTGGATTCACATAGTTGCAAAACGCTTACTTTTTCGAAATGTCCGTAATAAATTTTTGTATACAATACTCTTTCAAATTACCTATATAAGAAAAAACATCATAAGAACTGAAGGCAGTGGAACACAAATGGTATTCTTACGTACCTTTCTTAAATATTTTCATAATGGAAATTTATTATTACTCAAATTTGGCTGAGGATTTATTTATACACAAGTTTTCAGTTAATCAAAATTTAAAACCTTATAGAAACAAATTCATGTTCGTATCTGAAACAGCAGAATAAATACCAACCTGGTACTCAAGTTCTTCATCTTCCTCGGCTGGAGCACGATTTTCAATATAATCTTTCACTAAATTACCCTTTAGATAGTACATATCTCGAGAAATTTGATTTGTTTAGTAATAGCACAGATGATGTTGGTTAAAACTCTCTTTGCTTGAAAAAATTGTATGACAAATGAAATGTATGTGTTCAATTTTCTGGTAATAGCCTCTGAAGTCATTCATTCTATGTGACGTTTGCATATCAATAAACTACATAAGATATAGTCAACATATTACGGTACAGAAATGAGATGTGGTTAAAGTACGAATTTTGTCACATATATTTTATGTGGATTTAATCAGTTCATTTGTTTCAATTCCTTTGACATATAATTTACGTCCTTTTACGTTAAGTCATATCGGACGATGAATGGAATGGATGAAATGATGCTCAAATGAGCCCAGGGTCCATGGAACTTAGATTTACCTGACATTCGTCTTTTAGAATAAGGGAAAATCCTTTTCCAGGTAACTACCAAGACTACCATTTTGAATTTACCAATATTTATGCTTCTCTCAAATGAAGAGTTATTTTATTCCTGCTGGTGCTGAAAAACGAACAGAATTTCAGAATCATCATACGTGTAGCGACCACTACTTTAAATGTTGGTCTTCAGCTTAGGCCTTCCATTTCCCATATCCCCGCTTTACCACAGAGGAAGTACTCATAATAAAACCATTACACCTACTGTGTTAGATTTTAAATATTTTTTAGATTAACATTAAAGCCTCATATTGGTTAACACCTCAGTATATCAAAATATAATTGGGACAAATGGGTTAGAAAAATGATACGGCATGTTAAGTGACATTTGCATTGCACTGATGTAATTTCCATAATGCTAACGAGTTTAAGTGTGATGTAACTTCACTGGTGAGACCCACAGAAGTTTTACGCCAATGAACTCAAATGAAACTAGCATTTGCTCTCAGTCTTTTACAGCTACCTTTCCAAACTGATTTTATCGTTTTATTTGACCTTATATATAGCAATTTTGTTCAAGCTGTATTAAGAATATATGAAATATTATGCTTAAGAACCAACACGTCACATCAGTGGCGATTGTTCATAGAATCCTAAAGTCAGTTTGAAGGCTTTGCTGCTATATTCGCAATGAATTCCCATTAGTATCTATAGCGCATGCTACTGATATGAAATATGAAGTTACTTTTAGAGAAAATCCAACATGAAAAACATAAATGAAATATCTTTTTTGATTTAAAGTAATTAATTGTTTTATTACCTGGTTTCCAACATGGTTTCACCAAATTTTGCTGCTTTTTGTACAAATGGGATAGTAGAGGTAAGACAACTAACTACGTTAGAAATTCATTATCTGTGAATAAGTTATACGTCTGGCCAGAAAAATGTCCCTTTCGAAATTACCCAAAGTCGCTGATGCTAAACTGAAATAAGGAAGATGGAGTCAACATGAACAATTCAATGCCATGGCCGGGTTTTGAACTACGGATCTCCTGGTTTCCGTGCAGTCGCTCTTAACCTTTGAGCTACCATGGCCAAGTGCCGTCCTGACCTTAAATTCTCCAGTTGAATCGTAAATTTTCCCGGTAGACCACTAGGGGCCCTCGCATCCGAGATACATCGTTTGCGGCGACTTACTATCGTAAGTACTTAAATCCCAGGTTTCATCATTTAACTATTATTATTTTAGTTAACTGAACTTGAATTTACATGAACAGACTCTTCTTTCTGTATGACTTTTATATAAGTCATAAGTGATAATATAAGTGGCAATTCATAACAGAAAAAATTTGGATACACACAAAATGTAGATTTGGTTAACACACAGATTTTGTCAAAATAAACAAATTCTTGAGAAGTTACTCGTATATATGCAAAGGTTTTTGAGAGATAGAGTTAACATGAAAAATTCAAAGCCATGGCTGGGATTTGAACCACGGATGTCCTGGTTTCCGTCCAGTCGCTCTTACCCTCTGAGCTACCATGGACAACGTGCCGTCCTGACATTAAATTCTCCAGTTGATTCATATATTTCCCCGGTAGACCACTAGGGGCTCTTGCATCCGAGATACACCGTTTGTGGCGACTTACTATCGTAAGTACTTAAATCCCAGGCTCCATCATTTAACTCTTATTATTTTAGTCAATTGATGGAAATTATTCATTTCTCCACACTAGCCGTATATAGCCTAAGGTTTTTGATAGAGTCAACATGAAAAATTCAATGCCATGGCCGGGATTTGAACCACGGATCTCCTGGTTTCCGTCTCGGAATTTTTATAGGGTCCCTAAGAACGACCATTAATATCTGATGAACATTTTGAAGGACAGTTAAATCCAGGAAATTCTGCCTGGCACTCTTACAAACATCTATATTAAAATTTCCTTGGAAACTATAAAGCAAGTGGCTGACTTTCTGTATTCCTATTAAGCTATGGGATATAACATATCTTTGAGAATTCACTTCTTTGACTCTCATTTATACATCTTCCCGGAAAATCTTGGGGCTATTAGCGATGAGCATGGATAGTGTTTTCATCAGGAAATTTCTACTGTGGAAAAGAAGTAACAAGGCTAGTGGAGTTCTAACATGCTGACTTGTTGAAGAGAAATGTCTCAGATGCAAAATATGCCCAAAAATTAATATCTACCATTTCTAAATACGTTAGAGTTAGCTAGTTACAGGTTTTACGAAAAATATAAACAAATCAAATTAGTCTCATAAAGAAAACTCCTGCCTAATGGGGAGAAACGGAAATGATATTTGATTTCTACATGAAAAATGCTTTAGAATCTGTTATTTTCATTCTAGTGAAAGAAAAAAAAAAAAATAATTTCATTTTTTGGATCAGTTTAGAAGTGGTTTCTTGGGATCTTTATCAGAAATTAATGACGAATGTCGGGTAACTCTAAACTCCAATGACCCTGGGCTCATTTGAGCATCATTTCGCCCATTCCATTCATCGTACGATATGACTTAATGTTGGAGGACGTAAATTAAAAAAAAAAAATCAGAAGTTAGTTGGCAAAATTCTTTCGAAGTCACTTCTCGCGCCCTTATAAATACTTTACCACACATTTCCTCAGCATATACGAGTATTATGCTAATATGCGATTAATTGAAATGTGCCGTAACCTACTCATGATTACGTGAGGTATAACTTGGAAAGAATTTAAACATGATTCTACCGGTGAGAAAGCGCGGGGGAGGGAACGGATGTACCGTAGCTTGGTCGAAATAAAAGCATACTGCAATAACGACGGAATCGGTAGTTCCAACAAGCGCACATGAAACATTGGGAGAAGTATCTAAGTGGCATCTACCCCCACCACATTTTCTAAAGCCGTCCTTAGTTTATATGGCAATGTAAACAAAAGCACGTGCACGTGCAAATCATTGGCTCTTTAGCATTGTTTCCATAGGGGAGGGTATCCATCCCCTTTAGCTGCCATGGTGCGGGCGCTGCGGACCCATAGCACTTGTCATACCTCTGATGTTACTAGAGGAACCTCGGGTCGAACTGCCGAGACCCTCCCGTTGGGGAGTTCGGATTGGGTTGGACTCAACGGGGAAGTGTGTTCCCGACACCCGTGGGAGATCGGATACCTCCGGCCAGGCCTCGGCCGCCCGAAGGTGGTAGAGGCCTCAGAAGTCCCAGGTACTAGCCTGCATAGCTAGTATAATGTATGCTAGATCACCAGGCGGCCCCACCGAGATTATCGGTAGTCTTCCCTGCAGGAATGACGTCTGTAAGTGGCGTATCCGCTTCCATCCCGTCTTGACGTTGTTGTCGATGGGGGTGGGGCACTTTTAGGACTCAACGTATTGCCCTTAGAGTTTTCCATCGCTCCCGGGCAGAAAGAGGCCAGGGTCTCCTGACCTTAGGGTAGATCCTGTGCAGATAAATAATTGTTTAGCCTTATATCTCTGCGGGTGAAAACTATTGTTCGCACATCATCTTTAAAGACTTTAAATCAAATGAAAAATATATAAAGAACTTCACACTATTAAAAATTCAACGGTCAAACAGTAATTAGTTAGTGTTTTATTTGATAAATGTAAGCGTAGTTTGTATATATTGACCAGAGTGCACGCCATGCTTGCGCAGTTTAAAAGCAGAAGGAAGTGGAAGATCAGTCTACAACATGGCTGCTTCCATGCAATATGTAAAGATTACAAAGGGAAATCGTTAAAAAGTGGTGAAAAAATTATTTGAACTTAGTTTGCAAGTTGTGTGAAAAATACTCGACTTTATCAATGGAGGACATTCATTTGTCAGCAGAATGTACCGGTGTTTCAGTGCTATATATTTAATGCCGCTCAAACTGAATTTGTGAAGTGAAGTTGTTCTGGACTTTCCATCCCAGACAACAATGAAAAAGAAAGAAGCCAGTTGTGGAGGGTGAATTTGATGCATTTGTTAAAAGTGCTATTCTTCGCATGGTTTATAGTCTCTTTGAAAGAAACGAGCCACCACAATTGCAAAAGTGCTTCAAGCAATAAATAATGATCCCGAATAGCCAAGCTTTGAAAAACGAGCTTTTCCACACCATTCTTGGAAACGTAGGTTTTGAATTTGTGAACAGAAACTGAACAAAATATATAATTTCTGAGCGTGAAGATGTATTGTTGTGTCAAAATAAAATTAGGAAGTGGAAGTTTTTAAGGAATTTTTCCGTTGTCAGATTCCAATTAGGTACGAAAAGTACGTATTTCAGTTGCATACCAGTAGAACTTTAAACACATTCCAAAGTGGCTACACGCGGCTACTTAGTACTGTTATTCCGAATAAATGCCCGTGCCTTAATTTTTAATGTGAAGAAATCAAATATTTGAGTAGTTGTTTCAAGCATTCATCAATTTTTAGCGTACAAAAGGAAAATATATGCGTATTACAAGCGGTAATAAAATAAAGCTAAGACTTAACACGGGTTTAACAATACTTATATCAAAAATTGCATTTCACCAACAAGTGAAAATTAAATCGCGTTAAATCTCTTGTTAAACTAACAAGTCAAAATTCTGATGTTAAGTCCTTAACAATTGTATATGGTCAAGATGGCGGGCGAGAACGCAGCAGTTGTCGATTTGTTATATTTAAGACCGCGTAAATGGTATTCGTTATAGAGTTCGGCCTATGAGGAGAAATTATTTTGAGGAGCTATCACAATTTTTTTTTCCAAAGAGGTAGACTGTTCAAACAAGTTGCTACGAAGGTTACTGCGAAAGTGCAAGAGAACATGCAATGAAAGGAATATGCCGATCTTGACTTTGCTTCAAGTATCAATAACCTTGCGATTTTATAATTCATTGAATTATGTGGATAATACACTGTCCACCTCCCGTCTTGAAACGTTCAAGTCACTCGTCGCTTTTGCCCTTCGCATTTCGTTTTAAATTTACGTAATACTGAAGGAGATGTTTCCTGTTTCTAGTAATGATGCGTGCATTTGAATTAAATTTGTTTCCAATTTTTTCCCACGTGACATCTTTCTGTTTTACATTCACCACATCTGTCCTATTTTCCACGATATCCTTATACTTCGTCACCAATTAATAATTCTTTCTCCATCGATGAGAAATTTGCTTCACGGCTTCTGTTTATCCACCATTCTTTTAGCTCTGTGCAGACGAAATTGAAAACAAAAGCGCATCGCAGTACGTTCAGAAAATAATACGACTCGTTCATAGCCTTCTATAGCTGTTTCTTGGCGTTAACACTTTGTTTGTTAACATTTTCAGAAAACAGTTTGGTGAAATGCAAGAAATTTAACATTAGTGTTAGCGCTGTGACATTTGTTACGTTACATTTGTTAACGTCGATTTTAACATCTGTTGGTGAAATCGGGCATAACTGTAATGTATATCTTGAATTTTCTGGAAATAACTTCTGGAATCCTATTTATTATGGACGACGTTTCCATAACTCGAAACCATAAGCGATGCACAGAATCCTAACATACAAAAAATATAAACTGAGTTAAAATATTTTTATGGTGTAAACCATTTCCTAAAATTCCTTTTTATTTATCTGCAAAGAAACAGCTACACATTTCTTATAGGAAAAATCGTTATTTATTTTTTAACCCTTCGTCATGCCCGTTCGGATCTCTTGTGACACTGAAAGTGTTTATTCCACATTCCCTTTGCCCCTAAAAGAAAATTACCAATAACTTAATTTCTGTAAATGTTTATCTGCAAGATTAGTTTGTACAAAAATAGAAAAATGAATGTAAGAACTACACATTTTTGGTCATTTTTCCAGACTCAAAATATTCCACATAGTGCAATCCTTTACTAGTTTATTTCAATAATTTGTGTTGCCTCTTACAGATAATGTAAAGAAAATGACCATATATATTTTTGAATAATACACCAATTTTGAGAACTGATTTTCTTTTTCAATCAAGTAGTTTTGGAAGTAAAAAAGTAATAAGTTTTCTGCAATATTCATTGGATAGTGTACATAAAGTGCGAATATGTTAAACCGTTTTATAAATTAAATTATCCTTCAGCCCTCATTTGTTTTCATACATATTTTCAAAGACGTTTAATAGAAGTTTTTATTACAGCAGTGTATTTGGACAGTACAGTTTTTACTTAAACATCCTTGCAAATTATAATTTTGAAAGTTGGCAAGAAGTCAATATTTTACGTGATATAATATAAATACTATTTACTAGAAGTTACTTGCAGAGGCACTTCGAGAGCACGTAACATTGCCTTACAACACGTACAAAATCATATGCATTTACTCGCAACCTTGCACAAGGTTACTGACCCTTCAGCTGACAAAAGAGAATCGGGGGTTGGCGACGCTCTCTTTTTATTACTTGCATGGGTAATGCCATTCATTCATTTGTTTCTCAGAGGACGGTATCTGCGACAGTGTGTGTTGTAAGTGATTAGTGAAATGGCGTAACAGAATGGTGATGAGTGTTTTTGAATTTGTTCAGTTTGTCCGGAACAATGAAACCCTATAGCGTTTTCATCTCTGCTTAAAGGGTTTTGATGGAGGTAAGGCAAACAACGTATATTTTAATCTGTGATCGTTCCTTATAAATAACCTTAATGTTTCCAGCCTTCTTAAGGTATAATACCTGCAAAATGTTGCAAAAAATTGCGTTGTTCGTAATGATTTTCAAATTATTACAACATATTCTATTCATGTGATGCATTCAGAGTGCTAATTAAAAGAATTTAACAACGTAAATATAGAGGCAACTTTAACTTTGCTTTCTTGAAAACTATTGTCAGCATTTTTGCCTATCCAAAATATTCCATACTGTGCAGTCTTTTATTCATTAGTTTGCCATATTTTAGCACTGTTCTAACCATTACATTGGTTTTCAAACTCCTACTTGAATTTTGAGAAATAAGTCACTAAATTAGAGGAAATCTGATTTTCTTTTTAAATAATCACAAGTTAATTTAAAAGTCTGGTGTTCCCCTCACACAAATTTCGCTACCCACTCTTGAACAATTCACTCTTAAAAGAGCTTTCCTAACTACTTCATATTAACGGAATAGGAAATGTGGAGCTTAGTCAAGTATACCCTGGACAATGTAATCCTTTATTTAACTATTACTAAGTAAATTACTTTTAAAGAAATCAGGCATGTATATCTGGCTCTAGCAAATATCTACGAAACTTCCATTATTCTAGCCTTTACAACTTCTGTTTAAAAAAATTGTTTAGTCAGTAAACAAAACAACTTTCTTTTTAAAAAAGTAGGTTACATTTTGCCTCAAAATTAGAACAACTATGAATAGCACAGCACTAACATTTTTGCTCTTGAGCCTCATACGTCTGCTACGATACTAACCTAGAACTATGTTAGTATTTATAATGGTTTTGATAGAATTTTCTTTTCAATATGAAGAATAATTAAAATGTAAAATTTACACACTGTTTTCCAAAAAGGTGTGGTTGCGATATTGAAATGTTGAGTTATTTAACCATAATTCTAGGTTAATGTATGTAATTTCATATCAAAAAGAAGTGTACAAGATTTCAAAACAGCTATCCCTAATATTTGCCAAGCAAAATAGCCATAGAAATGAAAAAAAAGTTTCTCAGAAAAAGCTTTCGAAACATGCCATGTTACCATTTAAATGAAATCCACCCATATATTTAAACCGTATTTAAATATATAAGCATTGTATATAAAGATATATATTTTTGGACAGAAAATATAAGATAATTTAACTGTAATGAAGATGAAAAATGACATTTTTGACCATTTCACAGTTCCTGCTTCCCCAAATCGCTGATGGATTTGTGTACAATTTTTTTTATTATCTGTCCTTGTAAGTACAGGTAGATCAGAAAAATAGTTAAATATTTTAACAACTGATTCTCATTTAATGGATTCTATTCCATATGCATGCAAATTACGAGTTCCCGTTTCAGAAAAGTGTATTTTTTGGAAAAATCCAAACAAGGAATCTCTCGGAAAAGTTTCACTCCATGAAAAGAAAATACATATTTGTCATAAGTTGTGTGTTTTAGCAAGATGTATAATTTTGGGGTAGTAAGATTTCTTACAGTTTATCAATTACACAAACGCACCCAGAATTGAGAGGACTTTTGAAGACATTTCCAGGAATTTTCAAATATGCATTCCACTTATTATGAAAATATCTGGCGCATATATTAGTTAAAATCGTTAAATCTATTTCTGATAAGATAAAAATGATCCGTAATATCTCATGTAAGGAAGGGTGGTTTGGGCGGGAGAGGGGAGAGCTCTCTTATAAATGAATGTGTTGCATCCTTGGATATAATTAACCAAATAACCACCTTCGGTAGATAGAGCCTGATAGAGCAAGAAACATTCAACGCCACGGCTGGGATTTGAACCACGGATCTCCTGGTTTCCGCCCAGTCGCTCTTACCCATTGAGCTACTATTGCCAACTGGCCGTCATGGCAGTAAATTCTCCATTTGACTCGTATATTTCCCCGGTAGATACACCATTTGTGGCGACTTACTCTCCTAAGTACTTAAGAGGGACTGGACGGAAACCAGGAGATCCGTGGTTCAAATCCCGGTCGTGGCATTGAATTTTTCATGTTGATTCTATCAAAAAACCTTAGCCTATATACGGCTAGTGTGAAGAAGTGATTAATTTCCATCAATTAACTAACACCACCTTTGGTATTTAATATGAATTTCCTTTCTTACTAATGCTGTTTACTAGCACATAAACACATAACTGTTATTCAGAAAATAGTTACTTTGGATCCAGGAAAAGCTATGCATCGAAAGCTCTGATTCCGGTGAAAGTTCTGTTTCGAAATTTTGAGTTGAATGCAATACTTCTGTTACCATAAATAGCAGAGGAGGTAAAAATACGATAAAAGAGATGCATTTGTAAATTCATTTACAGTAGAACATGAATTAAAAACGTGCAGCTTTTAAAGTGAATTCTATTGATAATTTCCCTTAAAATAATGAATTTACAAAATAAAAAAAATAATATTTAAATAATAATGCAAGCTATAATTTTGAAACTTATAAACATTTTACTGGTACTGTGAGTAATAATTATAATAAATCTTAACAGGACATATTATAATTTTTAAAATTTTGTAGATGCATTACCCTAACATCTGTTCGTGAATGTTTTGTAAGTTTACTCTGAAGTTTATTTGACAGTAAGCTTGGAGTTTCAGCAATATGAACACAATTTGAAATCATTACAGGTAATTTTATTTATTTAATTCACTTTATCCGCTAGACTTTAATGAAAATGTAGTTTTTGAGCTCCACTGAACGCCAAAGAAAATATTTTTACGAAATTGTACGTTTTTCTGTGAACTTCATCAATTAAAACTAAAAATATATGTTTCAAATATTGGTATAGTTGTATAAAAAGGATAATAATACATTAAAGATCTGTCTAGAACAACAAAGGAATTCAACATTTAGGGACAGCTGGTTGGCAGGGCTAGAGAGAACGATGGTCAAAATAGGGATGTGGGATATCTGGTATGAGAGAGAAAACTGTATAAGGTTTCTGGGCAGTTATTAAGAATAGGATGGACCACATTGACAGACAAGTGACGTGGGGAAATCGTGGGTGTGTAAGAAATCACTAAATGTTTACACGAAAATAAAGACAGAATGGGGAGGAGAAACATTTTTAGACATATGTGATAGACATGAGAGGGAGGGTTTAGCTTGGTCAAGGACAGGAGACATATTGAGACGGGGTTCACTTAAGGATCTATGTGGAAAGAAAATAAGCTTAGAACATTATGTAGTGGAGTGTAAAGAAATTTAAAACTGAATTAAATTAATATGGGATAAGAACTGGGATAATAAAGAGGCTTACGTAGTAACAATAAAAATGCTTACGTTGAAAAGAGAGAAAAGAATGAGGGAGGAGGGGAAGTTTGCTGACAAAATTAAAGAGAAATGTGTGAAAAGGGAAGGAGGTAAGAGGTAGAGAAATAGAAGACACAATCAGAACATTAGATCAAGGTCGTATAAGGGCTAAGATTGAGGTTAACGGCCAGGCAGCCAACACTATCAGCCCACAATATAAGCAGCTGACAAATTTGTACCTAGATTAGAATTGTAAAACTTGTAATTGAGATTCTAAGATATGGGAGTACAAATAAAATGTATATACTTAAAAACTAAACGTTCGTTAAATACCTCAGCTTAAATATTTTGGTAAATTCTCTCCACGTAAATCTACGGTATACTGGGAAATTTAAAGAAATTCTTAATTTTCTTTAAGAGTATTACATTTTTGGTGTAGTAAAGTTTAATATATCTGTTGCATTTTCCAGTAATTGACAGGTTGTAAAGAATATAGAGGACTTCATAGGCTATCCCAAGGAAATACAACACATATTTAATTTATTATACCATCACATAACGGTGAGCTCCTAAAAGTTTTAGCAATTGCTTAGCCCTGATGTACGTATTTCAATATCTCCATTCTATCAATAAGGGAAATGAGGGGAAAAACGCCTTTTTAGGAATTTTCCCCTGAATTAATATGAAGTAGATACAGCAAAGAGACTTTGAAGGGTTATTTCCTGAAGAATTGGCATATAAACACTGAAATTTGAAATACTTTCCTCCGTGACAAAGCTTTGATAAATATGTAACAGAAGCTGTTTACCATAGGTGCGTTGTATGGGTTTGAAGTAACCTCTACTAGAGATTGGAATCCACCAACCATTTTTCGACGTAATCTGTTGCAGAAAAATAGACCGTTAAGGTTACCATCTCACTAGTAACCATATGCAAAAGGGAGTACTTACGTAAGTAATAAACTGAAGTAGGTAGTTTGGCGAGCTTTTGATTTGTTCAACTTCTCGTTCGATTCCCGCTAATGCTCAAACTGCTGCAGGATATTAAAATGACAATCTATTTTATGTTCTCCCGGGCTGGGTTTGCTCCCTCGCGACTGTATTTGGGATTTGTAAACAACACGGCGCATGAGGGGGTTTTCTTCGGAATTTCCAGTTCCCACCAATTGCTCCCCTTTCCTATCCTATATCATGGCATGTAGTATTCTTAAGAATTGATAAAAAAATAAAAAGTAGTGCTTTATCATGATTGTTATGTGGCTTTGCATTTCAGTTTACTGCCTGTTAACTTTTGACTTACTGAAAGGCTTTGCCCGCCTCGGTAGCATAGGTGGTAGCGTGTCTGCCTCACGTTCAAGAGGTCCCGAGTTTGAATCTCGGTTAGGGCGAGTTACCTGGACAAGGAGTTTCTCGGGGTTTCCCTTATCCTTATATATTGTCGGGTAACTCTAAACTCCATGGACAACGGACACATTTGAGTATCACTTCACTCGTTTCATTCATCGTCCGATATGTGTCAACTTTGGAGGATATAAATTAAAAAAAAAAATATTAAAAACCTTGGCCAATGTTCTGTATAAATCAATTTTGAATATCACTGTTTTTTATTCAGATACATTTATGTTGTTATTCAAATCTGTCATATGATTTCTTTTACCAACCTTAATTCAAAATAAAGTAACTTTTAAACACTCTGGTCAGTTTGCATGGCTTTGAACTTTATATTGCTTGAAAATGACTAAAAAGTCGACGGAGGTAAAACAAACTGCTTGCAATTTAACTGTTTTGGAAATCTGCATGACAACCTTAAATAGAATGTGTGGAAAAATAATTTCCAGAAGTCTTCAAGCTCAACAAAGAATACTTAGTTAAGATTTCCATACTATTTTATATAAATACAGATATCTATAATAATACCATATAATTAATTTATATTTACAACATTTTCAGCTGGTTCCCCAATCACGATACCCAAGATCATGAAATAAATAATGGTCAAGAAGTGGCAGAAGAGGGACTACCACAGGATTTGCCTATGAACACGGGGAAACTATGATAAATCCATGGTCAGAATATTAGGTCAGATGCGATCGTCAAGTGTTATCGCAGACTTTGTCGCTGAGTTAAAGCATATCTGGATTAATTTTATACCCTACAGTGATTTAATCATCCCTTATTAATCATTTACTATTCTGCATATATAAAAGTTATCACTTTTAAGAATATCAATAAAGAGAATATTTAAAGGTAATAAGCGTTTATTTTAAAAGTAAAAAAGAACCACACATTTACATACTTAATATATACAATCTAGATTACAATTGTAAGTTCACTTTTGTTACTTGAGAAATGTACAATGTATGTATAAAGGTGTAGTGTAATACTGAACATCTATGCTTCTAATGCACAGGCGTTAGATCCGAAAAGTTAGATTTCTCCTAACGTCTCCAAAATTTTTTTTCACACTCAACAAATCACAATCAACGAAGTACAAAAATTTATCACAAAGTCTGTGAAGTGTGAGATGATACACGCACATGATTATGAATAATTTAAAGATGGACCTATTCAAGGCCTAAAACGGTTGGGGTAGTTGTCCTCTCCAGAGAAGTTGTTAGTTTCTGTTGGCTTCGCGAATTTCTGCTCCTTTGCTTCTTGTTCCTGTAGACAAAATAAGAGTTATATTTGAATATTGTTAAGTGGGCACATAATGTTAGGTGTTAATAGTTTATTGTACTTTGATATACATATAAACTACTGAATTGTATCTTATAAAAGTATGTTCATTACTGCGTATTGTCAAGTAATAAGCTAACCTGAACACATTACATTCCACCTTATCAAACAACTTGCCATAAAATGTTCTGTTTATTTTAGTAGTCACCACAAACTATCAGGTAAAATATTTATTTTTCCCTGAAGGAAACTGTTATAAAGCACAATAGCTAAGTATGTGTTAAGAATATAAAATGGATGAGTTATTATAAACAGTTGTTCAGAATACATTTCATAATGAGCTCTCATACAAAGGTCTATATTTTTTTCCTTGTTCCATTTATACCCCGCCTTTAACTGCGGTGGTCATATCGGCGGCCGTTCTCCTTTGGAACATACTGAAGGTGTTAGTTAACTCGTTATCTTTGGTTTTAAACATTAGGTCACGCACACATTCACACTCTCATTCATACTTCCAGACTCTGGGAAAGATGGGGAATTATCTTGGTCGGAGAAAAATCCCCATCCCCCCTGCCGGGAATCGAAACCGGGACCCCTAGCACGGCAGGCACGTGCTCTACCGACTGAGTTACGGGGCCAGCCAGATCTGTATTAAGTTACACAGGTTGACGTTTTTTGTACCAATAAAGCTATATCGTACTTATATAGTTTGTTTTTGGAATGTATCTACCCCTTTATATTTTCATCCTCCGTGTGGTACCGGACCCAAAGACCTCCCTGTCGACGGGCCCTAAGACCCCACTCACTCACTCACTCACTCACTCACTCACTCACTCACTCACTCACTCACTCCTCCGTGTGGTACAGCTTTGGACATTTTCAGCATTCTTATTCGACAAGTTTTGCTTTATTATAAAGAACAAAAACGTTTTAGCTCGTCTCATTCTCAATAATTTTGGATAAATTTTGCATATCTGTTACAAAAACCTGAGTGGTTGTACTATCAATATATCAGCTTCATTCAATAGCTTTATCTTGTAAATAAAAATAGTTAATACGTGCATAATTCATGAACATGCTCTATTATAGGTCTGTCTAATGGAAGTTCAGTTTTCACTGCCCATTTGCTTTAGAACAGATAATCATACTTTTACAGGAAATCCCATATTACACAGTTTTCCAATGTTTCTTAAATAGTACACTCTTATTAAATCAATTTTGTTTTCTTGTATAACCATTTGATCTTCAATGTGTAGCAATATATGTAAGTGTAAATTATTGGTTATACATTTATTTATATAGTTCTTACTTCCTTATATTAGAGCAGATAAAAAACCTTAATCTCGTCTGACACCTTGGCTTATTATTATTTGTGCCCTAGTGCACAGTACTCCAACACTTCACTGGAAATAAATGTATCGAGACTCTTTGAATTAAAAATAACTATTTTTAGAAAAACGTCTGCCTGCATGTGTAAACACAAAACTGAAAAACTTAAATTTGATTAAATTTCAGATTTCTTAATAAAGTTGCATCATTTTCAAAGATGCAGCACGAAAAATTTCAAAAAAACCAACTACCCTTTATATGGAAGACTTCAAACGCTACTTTTCTCTGAACCTTGGCCTCAAAAATTTCGACAAACATTTGTTTTTTTCATTTAAATTTTAAATATTCACAATGTAAATTACTCAAACTTGCGAAACGCCACTTCATAATTCAAATGCAAAGCTTACTTTCATATTTTAATGTCTGCTTTAGTTTAAACCTTATTATATTTCTACTTTGATAGAATCCTTTAAGGTTGTCTTTTCTGCTTTTAATTGACTATGATGTTTCTTCTAATTCTTTCAACTCAAGCATTAGTTTCTGCATCCTAAGTTTTGTAATATTTTAATGTTTCATTATCTCATAAAATTGGTGCTACCCAATTGTGTTCGTTAATAGTATTGATATTTGCTCTTCTTTTTTCTGACGCGTTCATTTGTTTATATACAACAGTCCGCTACGCAATTCTCATTTTCAGTGTGCATTTGGGTATATTAACAGTCCCAATATCTTCGATTTTATTCTTTAAATAGGTTTATGTATTAACGCGTTCTACTCTTCATTAGATATTTTCTTTGCTGGTTTCCTTTGTCATATAGCTTTTTGTTTCTAGTACTTCATAAACTATACTTCGGACTTTATTACCTCCATTATTCTTTTACGATATTTAATGTCGGAGAAAATAATTGCATTTTACTGATAAATGTGTATGATACTTCATTTTCTGACGATGGCCTTTGGATGTCTCTCTCGTATTTAGTGGTGATTAGGTGATACTGTTCCAGTACTGTACTTTTGGAGCGAATTATACAATGTCTGCTTCCATTGCGTAGTCTCTGGAAATATAAACATTTAATGACTGAGAAGCTTATTTATTATTTCTGTTATATGACCCAAGTACTTGGTTTTCACAGATGTCCAAGTGTATGAATGTGTATATCCCATCTGTAAAAATATTAAGTTTTCAGATCACTAAAAAGAGAACATTTGCATACTCTTCAGTCATTAATACGTATTGATGTTAGTTCCATTGCATTTTTTTCTGAGGGTACTGTACAAACATGAGCATTACATAATCTCCTAGATGATCAAGTAGCCATTTTTTACATTTCTATTCTGCAGTTTTCATAAAGTTCACTCATATTTTCCTTTGTGACTAAATCTGTGTAATTATTAGATATCCTGGATACATTTTACACGTACTTTATTCTATCACTGTTTAATGACATGTTTATGGTATTTTTACATTTTTTATAATGTTAGCCGAGCAATATTAGTTTTGTTTGTTCCGGAAAAGTAGGTTAATTCATTTTTCTTTGCAATTTACGCCCTTTAACTTTTTAAAGTCATAATGGGCATTAAATGAAATGGGTGAGATGGTGCTCAAATGAGCCCACGGTCTATTGAGCTTAGAGATACCCGACATTCGTCTTTTAGGATAAGGAAAAACCCCGGACAAAACCTTATCCAGGTAACTCACCCTGTCTGAGATTCGAACTCCGGACCTCTTGAACGTGAGGCAGACATGCTACCATCTACGCTACCGAGGCGGGCTTAAATTTCTTACATAAACTATTTCCGGTTGCAGTTTGTAAACCCACTGCCATATCAACTCCCGATGTTTTATTATTTTGATCAACAACTAATATTCAGCAACTTTTGGTTTTACCCGGACGAGTTAACATTCATTTCGGGGGGGGGGGGCTTTTGTTTGATTTCTGGATTTCCACTCCTAGACAGATTGCTATCTCCGTGTTAGGACTTCCGTATATTCCAGTCGTACCAGAGGAAACCCTAAGCTCGCCCACTCCGTTACCTGCATTAAATTCTGCTTTCCTTATTTTTTTTGGCAATTTTTTCTTGCACGAGGCTCTCGCTTTCCGATATATTATTTGGTTTTCCCTTCTGCGCACTGAACTGTGAGCCCATACGTCTTTTGAGATAGTGGAATTTCAACGAAGGTGATAAACTACATATTTATTAGCTCACGTTAGTCATAACTTTTGGGAAACAAATGACATATAAGCCAGCTGGAATCTTTACTAACTTATTTCTGAATCACGCGCCTTTCCAAAATGCTGGAAAGCTGTAAAGATTGACTGTTTTTTTAGCACTAGTACAATACATATAAATAAATTCACTTATATACTTACTTGATCTATCTTAATTTGAGCATAAATAAGATCCAGGGACTTCTGGATCTCCTCAGGGACGGGTGGTGGTGTGGGCAGGTGAGCACCTTCAGCCCTAAATCCCTGTTCATCAGCGGTGTAGGTGACGGTGATAACACTACCATCTGGAGACGTGTAGGTGTAACTGCCATGCTGTACCAAGGCTTCTTCATTTTCCACACCTTGGTTCTTCAGGAATCCCGTCTCCTCGGCAATTATATTATTTCCAGTTTCATAGCTGAAATATAGTCATTAATTAATATTCTCATTCAGCCTACAGTATCATGTTTGCATGAAGGAAGCATTCAAATGTTAATTACGGTTATCCTATCACAGAAACAAATGACACTGTTATAATAAATTGCACATATTGTTTATTGTTAACAAAAGAGGGCATGCCTGTTAGTTTTTCTTTTCAAAGGGACTCGCAGCTAAGGAAGTAAAGATAAGTTATTTATACTTCCGTTCCTTTATTGATCCATTGTACATAAGTATGCAAAAAGTTAACATCAATGCTCCTGAATTTAATGATAGATGAGGTGCTTAATTATCCTTACTACAAATAGAAAATGTTAGAAGTTGTTATAGAATTGTCATGAGCTTCTGTTTTATAGCCAAGATCAAATGAGAATTTATGAATAATCTAACAAGAAATTGAGTTATTTTGAAAGTAAATCCTGAGCAATTACAATTATCGAAAGATTTTATCTAAGCAATAACATACCTTGTTAGGTTTGGTTTAACTATTTTGAAGAATACTATAAAAGCAGAAGCTAAAAATAAATTTGCAAACTATTTTGGAGTAGGTATACTACATATTCCTATATTATTGCCGCCAAAGCCCTTGAAGTTTGCTGGATCCTTAGAAATAGCATATCTTTACTGCTAAAGTTTTTGAAACTATTAAAATTAAATTATTTGAGAGTTTACAGAAACGAATAAGTTTTATGGGACTTGATTAGTTTATTTTATAGTTTCTGCTTCTAATATACACTGAAATAATTGAACTACTGTTTCACGGAAAAAAAATTGTTAGAGAATTTTACAAACTAAAATTACTATTACAATTTTATATTTTTTCATCTGCTTTTTGGGGGCGAGAATGCACCAGATAGTGTCGTATATCGATAATTTGGTCACAGAAGTGATGTGCTAAGATATTCTTTGCGGTCTGGAAGTACGAGTGCTAGTGTGTTTCAGAATAATAATAAAATCCAATATTAAGCAACCAACAGTTAAGTGAGTAAAATCATCATCAATTGTTTCTGACATTAGAACTCCGATACGAATAGATGAGTTAAAGAGCTTGGGGCTATATAGAGAAGATAATTAAATAAAAATACCTGGTCTTGTAACTGCCATCAGCACTTTGTTCCTTATCGAATCTGATGATGGGTATGGGAGTGGAGTACTTCTGTTGAGGGTCAATGTTAACCTGCTGAGGTCTGCCAGTGAACTGTGCAGCAGGGATATCATCCTCAGGATACTGGTTCGGCCTCTGGGGCAGAGCACCCACCATCATACAGCTCACCATCAGAATCTGCAACAAAAGTCAAAATTAATTACCTAAAATTAGGATACAGGCCACTAAGTGCAATGGATAAAGAGGGGTTGGTGTCGTTACCAAGCAGTTGTTTAGGAAGGATTTGTTTCATTTAGCTTAACGACTCCTGAGAGAAACTTTCACATGTAATGAAAGTTGTCTGAACTGTAATCGAGCTTTGTAATCTAAATAATTAAAGGAAATGTCCAGTAATGTCTCTTAATGTGCTGTGTCAGTAAAGAAAGCCATGATGTTTATTGTACCGAAAGGAATGAGTACAATTTCACTCTTGAGCTGATTGTGACAAACATCTTCCCTTCTTTATAACAGCAGCAGTAAGGTAAAGTGAAACTCAGCTGATATTTGCTTTTCGTATCAAAAGGCATATCGGACGCATGCCATTGTAATAAGAATGGTTATGACTTGACAAAACAAAAGATAAAGCAATTAAGTATTCTTAGCTTTCGGTGATGGCCGCGTAATTTTGATTGTATTTGCCAACGTTTCGCTCATTCTGTCGTGAGCTTCTTCTGGGCTCTTGTCCCTGGATACTTTTATATGGAGCTCGAACAGTGCTAGTGGAAGCGATTCTTTCCCGCAGTAGCTTGAAGGATGTCATGCGTAGGATTTTCGTCACCGATGCTCAAGATGCCTTGGGATAAGGCCCCAGAAGAAGCTCGCGGCAGGATGAGCGAAACGTCGGCAAATACGACCAAAATAAAGCGGCCTTCACCGAAAGCTAAGGATACTTATCAAGACACAGGCCGTGGAAGCTTACGCATCCATTTGATTAAACCTACGCATCCAGATAAAAAAAAAAATGCTTCATATAAAAGTAGTTTACAAACATTTATGTCCCATTTTTGTGACATGCTGAACATAAGTACGAGATTTGGAACTAGACAGTATTTTCCTTTTTAAGAATGATGTCAACAGCACGTGAGGCATATTTTCTACCCAGTGGTTTCGGAAGAGAGAGGTTCCAAAATCTTAAAACATCCTTAAAAGGATGATAAATCTTATTAAAGCATTACAAAGTTACACACAGCTATTAATAGTTCCACAGAAGTTAAACTATTCATATTTTGTTGTTTCTTTAACTCTTATTGCTTAGAACGGACAACAAATTCTGCTAAACATTAACTGAGTGATTTAAGGACTGAAAATTCGAAATCCGGAACGAATAACCTTAGTTTTTTTTAAGGTTTATACCACATATGTAACTTAGTGCAAATGTGACGCAGCCCAAATTTTGTCAATTTCAATTTAATATTTTGGAAAACATGGTCAAATTTATTTAATTTTGGTTGCGTTAACTAAAAAGACCCTTGCGATTAAATAACTTAAATTCTGATCTAATATTTTAACAGGTTTCCAATATATCCAGTTTTTGAATTTTCCCTATGTTTCTCTATGTCTTAATAACTTTAGGTTCCAGGGAATTTTAAAACCATGAATATGGATTTTTTCGCCCAAAATTTGAAGTTTTCGTGTTTTGAAGTAAAGAAAGTGTACTTAAATGCATTTCGCAATAAAACTCAGGGAAAGTTCTATTCATTGTGTAGCAAATTTCATTTGTCTAACACTAAAACTGCGACGCAAGAAGCACTTTAAATGATGAAAAATGCTGAAATAGTGAGAAAACAAGGATAAAAAATTAGTATTCATATCTAAAACTAGCGTTCACGTAACCTTAAAACTATATTAGAGCATTTAAAAATGTCTTACGGATGCTATCTAAGCATTCTTTGTATTCAGGAGGGCTTACACTATTTTATAGACTAAAAAGAGCAAAAAAGGCGATTTTTTGAAAATGTTCATGAAATTTCAGTCCTCATATTAGTATTTATATTTCATCGAATTTTAATAGCTTTAAAGTTTTGATCATATTTTAACAATATTAAAGTGAAGAGTTATCTTTTGAACCCCTCATAATTTTTCGTAAACTCTGGACAGAATCAGATAAATTATATACATTACATTGCTAGCTTATTTTAATTACGTTCTCTACTGGCTTACAAAACAGATGAATATAGATAGAGGCATGCATATAATTTCTCTATTTCATCTTGAAGGATCTACACTTACTCATAAAGAATTACTTTTACTCTTGAAAAATTCCAGTACCTGTTGTAAAGCACGTTTTCTGTCGGAGCATGTACATCTTAAATCATCTCATTCACAGATTCAAGGCTAAATGGCGAGAATGTATCAGATGAACCTAAGCTACAGTTAGATTCTACACGTATTCACACCCAAGCGTAGAATTATACACCCACTCAACACATCAGTTATACCATTAAACGGACATGTGAAAGTTTCCATAGTAACGGCATTCCGCAAAACGACCTTCACTTTTCTTTTGCACGACTGCTTGCTTAGTAAGGATGAGTAGCTTTACGGTAAAGGGCGAATAAAGTAAGATGGCATTATGATATACATTATTGACCACTTATCTTCAAGATTTATTAAATACTAAAAATAAATGAAAACAAATAAGTAAAGAAAGAAGTAAATCTCTACATCTGGGGTGAATTAAGCACTTAAAACATTAAAAGGAAGTAGTTCGATGACGTGGTTATTTTTGTGGGAATTGTGTCCATTGTTATTGGCAGCCAGTTTTGAGTAAAGTTTTCTGGTGTTGTACAGCATGTAAGATGAACGAAGCAGAGATATATTTCTAAAAGAGATGGCGGGAAACCAAAACATACGTTGATTTTAAAATAAAATTAGAACGAAGTGAAAGATTCCAGAAGACACTGAGTAGCACTGTTGAAAACCAATGAGCTAAATTATGGGATTGGATTGCAGAATGCTTGAACTCTCCTCATAAACAAACATCAATATTATTTTAACAAATAAATAGGCCTACAGCACATGTGCTCGTCGTTTAATGGATGTTTGAACTAAGAATAACGGTTTTAAAATAAACTTTTAAAGGAATTTATTATTTAAATTTGTATGTTGTATCTTAAAAGCTTTGAAATACGAATTTATCGATTATTCGTGTTTTAAAAATTCTTGCAACTTCTCCCCCATATTATCTCGAATAATCGAGAGTAGGTACACTGTTTTAGTAGCCAATAAAAGCTGCCTCTTCTGGAATATTAAATAAGCATAAAATATAGAGCCGGAAGGAAGCGTAATAGTAAAATAAAGTAACCAAAGGATTTGAGGTATTAATCGCAAGTTTATTTTTTTGGAGAAACTAGTATTAAAAAATGGAAGCATCTTTGCTGAATGTATCGATATTGACTTCGACGAATAAGAATTCTTTAATTAAAATAAGTACTATAATGGTGAATCCTTTGCTTTAGTTTATTTAAATATATAATAAGAAGTATAAGAAGGGAAAGTAGAAGAACTGATATATAGTTCTGTTACCAATGGCATTATTAATAACAATTGGACCAAAGAAGTGATTAAATATTTTAAAATTGTTGTACCGTATGTTTAACCATTTTAAGATATTTTTTGAATTTATCTAAATCGTAGCAAGGAGCATAATTTTACAAACGTTAATGATACATATATTTATTACTTTTTATTAAAATTTCAGTTTTCCAGATAATTACAGAAAGCTGTCAGTATTTCACAAATAACTGTAAACTTGAAATGCTGAACTTTGGCTCAACAAAAGTTAGGGAACCAAACACAGAATTTTAGATTTTAAATTACTTTGAATACTTAAATTGAGAATAAGTTCAAGTAGTTCTCGGGAAGCAAGCGAGGTGAAAAGATGATTAGAAATCGACGTTTCGCGAGTGTGCATCTCTCCCATCATCAGAACAACTTGAGGATATTCGTCGTCAGGAAAGCTTCAGGTCTTATTGAGAATAAGTTGTGTTTAGGTTTTCATTTATGATCAGATTCTAAATGTTGAATCCAAAGCAACGATTCGAAAGGCTTTAAAACAGTCTAATTTAACAATGTCAGCAAATACAACAAAGTCGTTCCATTTCAGTATAGATACACCTTAAGTGACAAACAGAAATTTTGTTTTAGAAATTAAAGCATAGCATAATAAATTGTTTCAGTGAATTTTAATATCCAATAATCTAAGATTTCATTAATTTATGAGATACTTATATGTATTCATATATAAATACATAGTTTTAATTCTCTTAATTTAAATAGAGGTAGTAATGACGCAAAATAATTAATTTTAGTTATTCATTAACCTTAATTCATAAAATATAAAGGTTTAAAAAGAAACATAACAAAAAGGGAAGAAATTGAAAATGCATTATTTGTTTGTCTATTTAATATTTAAATATGTCATTACATGACTATTTACATTGGCTCAGGCCACTTATCCAATGGAATTCCAAAGTTGCATATACTTTACAGAACCTCCGTTCCTTAAATAC
This sequence comes from Mantis religiosa, assembly GCA_030765055.1. Classification (NCBI taxonomy): domain Eukaryota; kingdom Metazoa; phylum Arthropoda; class Insecta; order Mantodea; family Mantidae; genus Mantis; species Mantis religiosa. The sequence continues at coordinate 56,481,697 of CM060958.1, read as the reverse complement.
TCTATAATTTACTATTTGCAGTAATATGCGTTTTATCAACTGACCATTTCCATTTTGATGTAAGGGTCCATAGAAATTTTCCCAACTGTCTTCCTGACAGAAAGTAAATACATGGAAGGGATATATTAACGAGATAACCAAATAGTAATCTGAATTTGGGTAGAGCTGTCAGAAATGGCCTAGTCGATGATAGCATTCTGAAGGCCAGATCAGGGTTGTACCTTACACCTTTTGGTGAATGAATGAATTAAGGTAAGAAAAGAATAAACCTGTAGGCCTAGACCTTGAGAATGTGGTCATCATAGATCAGAGATGAAGAAAGAGGAAAGGACTCGAGTTATTTCATTACAATTTAGTAGCCTAAAGCAAAATTATATTACAGTGTATTCGAAATGATATATGGTTTCCTGATGCCCATGAACTATGAAACTACTTCCAGGTCTGTATTGATTGTGGCGGCGAGGGATGCAAACCCCAGGAGAGAATGCGGACGGTGCATCGCAGAAAGGTCGCCGAGATGAAAATGAATTGCATCACCACAAATCGTGGCCAGTTAGTTGCTTGGTTAAACCAAGTGTTGCTGCTTTCACTTTAAGACGAGCAGATGCAACCTCGCCTACAAACACTCGCACGCACACGTGGCATGTGAATATATCGAAGAAGGTCTTCAACCTCAGTGATAAAAAAAATCCCTACTGCTCACTTTTCTGCCGGTGACATCTGAAAGAGCCTGCATCAGGGAACGACCCACCGACCCGGTTACAAGCCGGTTGCAAAACTTGATCCACGCTTTGGAAATACCTCTCTCCGGATGACGCCTTCTCAAGCTGCTCATCAAAGGGCATGGATTTTTTAACGGAGGTTTTAACTCGCAACCTTTTGATTAGTAGACATGCAACCAAACCACTCACGTTCTGTGAGGTAATATAAAACAAAGGGCGTTCATCAGAAAGCAAATAATATTCATTTGTAATCCTGAATGAGATGTTTTCTTCCAAGGGTTCTGCTCGTTAGTGAGAAGGCAAAACCTAAGCTTAAATAAGATATTAAACCTGCATAATGAAAAAATATGAATACATTGTAGTTGTCTAACCATCAAATGTAAAATATACGTAGAGCAAAATAAAAGCAAGACTGAACTGTCAAAATATTGAGCAGCAAAGTTGGCAGATTGTTTCGTTACTTCCTTCTCTTTCTTCTGAGAGAGAGACAGAATTCTTGAACAGCACACCAACATTGGTGACTGAGTTTGCTAAAATATAAACTCGTGTTCGGGAGGACTGCGGATAAATTCGCGTGAGAATTTTTGTACTTTGATTGGGGTTTCCTCCAGGTGCTGTTTAGTCTTCATGACTGAAAAATATCTGGTATATACCTTAAAATTAGAAAAGGAACCTTTTCTTTCCCAATTACCTTTTCATTTCATGCATCACCTGTGGTGTGGTAAATATTACTAAAACTTTACCAGAACCTTCCAAAGACCTGCGGTTGAAGGCCAAACCTTTTGGGGAATGAAGTATAAGAACAAACATCAAATATAGGAGTATAACTTAAGTGAATCAAACACATTTATGACACATAAAATGATGGTTATTGATGCTGCCTTTTCAGGACAGAAAGTTAAGCAAAAGCAAAACGTGTATGCAAAAGCTACAGAAATGAAAACAATTTTGTTCCTTGTTTCTCAAATACAATGAAAGCCAATCATGTCTCAAAAATTTAATCCAAATAGTTACTATGGTATTTTAATATGGAGCTTTGTAAAAGAAAATTAATATCCAAACAAAATATTATAACAAACCTGTACAAAAGCTTCAGGCATGATAGGGTACAAGTTACAGATATCATTTATGTCAGTAACTGAAAGCTTAAAGTTGAATCACACTATATAGGCATCAAACTTTTGCTTGATTTTGAACTGCATTTTTACCAGAAACAATTTTTTTTATTTGGGTATTACAAAACTTCGTACTGTGGAGAGAGGGACAAAATTACATCACTGTCACTTCTTGTTTCACACATAGTTTCATTGGTGGATCTAAGCGATTCGCCAACATAAAAAACGGATGTTGAGCCATGATGTGGTAGATTGCCTGAGCAAGTTTCATTCAAGTGATGAAACTGAAGAATTGTGTAATGCATCCGTAAAGTTACACATTGATTTGGTTATGTGCGTTATATAAGGATTTTCAAACGACCATGAAAGTGGTTAGGGATTGTAAAGTACCGGTTTTCATCAATACTGTTTACCTAACTCTTCACATGCTAAATGAGTTGTGTAACGTTTTCATAAAGCAACCAAAATAATTTCGTTTAATTAGTTATTTGCTTTTTAGCGTAAGGTTCACCCGATAGTCAAATTTTCTTTCGTTCATTTTGGAGTATCTAAAAGGGTTTACTGATGCCAAAACATTGAAATTCATTTTCGATATTTATATTCTGATTCTAATATCGTTTCCATTATTCATAACTATATATTAAAATAATATCAACATTTTAATGGTTAATTTACCTTCTTCGAGCTGGTAGTTTCTCTACAACGATAAATAAATGCAAACTAGATTATATTATGCTTAAATGAGCCCGAGGTTCATAGAGTTTGTAGTTATACGACTTTTGTCATCTTAGTATAAGGAAAAACTCCGGATAACTCGCAATAACCTAGATTCGAACTAGGGACTTTTTGAATGTTAGGCAGACGCACTATAGCATAGAGTTTAAGATTTCCTATCTCCAAGATTTTTCACTTTTATATTTGTATAAAATACTTTTGCCAAGATTTTCACATACCTTATAAGGGAAAGTGTAGTAACTAGTTCTGTAAAGCCCGGGTGCATTCATTCATAATTTGTAAACATCTTCTACAATAAACCTGTATTTACGATACTCCAGAGATGTTAACTGTGAATGCACTTCGTTAGGGTTTTTGGATTTGAATATCTTATGCCTTGTTAAGGAAGAGGTAAACAATTAAACGCTGGATACTTTTTAGTATGTAGTAGCATAAAGCCTCATTTTTGTTCTTATTTTCTTAATTAAATGTTATTGTTGATGCAAAGGTCTAAAATTATTTTAGTTTTAATATTTCAAACCTAGGAATTAAATCTTTATGGTGTTAGAAAACCTAATTCTCTTTATTATATGTTTTAATTATTTTTTATTTTATGTTATTTCTATATTTATTGTATCTACTTAATGAGTTGCTCAGAAAGTTTAGCAAAGTTATAATTCTAACAAGGAAATTCCTTTCACTAGAATTATGAAATGTTGTAGTTTTGAAGGCTTGTCCCATAACATGCCATTTAAGCAAATTTCTGGTATATCCATGTGAAACAGTAGCAAATTTATGGAGGGTATTTTCCGGAGTATGTAAGAAGAATTGATATTGTTTATTTAGTATTTAATCTATGCATAATATATTTAGAAAAGCAATTCAACTTTATAGGTGTAGTGTCTGTCTCATGTTCAAGAGGTCCCGAGTTCGAATCTCGGTCAGGGTGAGTTACCTGCATAAGGCTTTTACGGGGTTTTCCCTTATTCTGAAAGACAAATGTAGTAACTCTAAGCTCTATGGACCATGGCCTCATTTGAGCATCATTTCGCCCATTCCATTCATCGTCCGATATGACTTAACATTGGAGGACGTAAAATTAAAAAAAAAAGAGAGAGAGAGTAAGCTTTATAGGTGCACTTCAGATGCGTTTCAATCCATAACGAGCAATAGCATATTTAAGAAGTAACGACGAATTGCTTATTTGTTTACATTTAGACAAAGAAAATTGAAATCTTGCCTGGAGGGGTTCTTAAGAATGCAAAAGTAAAGAGAAACCGATGAACAGTGAGAGTTAATTTGTGAGATGTGTATAAATATGTTCGTGACTAGGTCATTTCGATGGTACGCTTCTTTGCTCTCCCTTTAAGCAGCTGATCATGACTTGCTGTGTTGTGTTGAAATAGAATTTCTCTGCATGATGCTTCACATACTTCGTTTCGCCTGTATAGTTGAGAAATGTTGATGTATAAGGATGCCAATGCAATTAATGACTGCGTTTCTTCTCTCTGTTATCAAGCATAAGTGCAGAAGATATGTAGGGCTTTGATTTGATTTTACTGCAGCGAAGTGGTAATGACCACCCTTGGGAAAATATATGCTCGTTATGAAGGAGCTATGCCTTGAATCCTACTGAAGTCTATAGTTTTATTTATAGATCATATATATGCTTATGAGTAATTATTATGTTACAGCCAATTGATTCCGCTTTCGTTTAATATTTTCAATTTTTAATACTAAAGCTGAAGTGAATTTCTTGAAGTAAATATTTGATTTATGTTGGTATGAGTTCGGAAGACCATTCCAGCGAATGTTCTAGTTCCGGGATACGCAGTTAGTAAGTTTATGTAGAGAGAATTTCCATTTTACGAAATAAAATTGCCGGTTTTGCATGCTGTAAAAATGAATATACACTTCAGTGTAAAGTTACATGTCAAATCATATCGGTATACGTACCTTCAGTTAATTGTTAGATCGATGAATCTGAATTTTAAGAATTTACGTTTTGGAATGAGTCACTATTCTCCTTAATGTGCCACTCCATGTTTCTTTTAAATTAGGTCGTCCAATGAAATGGGTTAGATGTTTCTTTGAATACCCACTCGAAAATGAAATTATATTTTGAAAACAATATTTAACCGTTCAAAGAGAAGGTTGTTTGCCGGAAGGAACTTATTTTTCGTGGCACTAAAGTTTCAAGGAGTACAATTTCTGTGTAACTGGGGTTGACCTTGAGAAACCATATGCATATATCTGTACCAGAGTGTTTGGATCTCATAAATTATAATAAATTATGTAGAACCATTGGAGATAAAGCTCATTAATGCTGTACAGTTTGAAACCTCTGGTCTTGTTTGAAGGTCATTGTCATCTCCCAGCAGGAGAATGTGATTGCAGAAATAACCAAATCACTCATGCTCTAGAAAACTAACCTCGTTCACATATGTTATTGTTGAACATCACAGATGCTCAGTGGAACGTTGTCATAGAATATAAAACAATCGAACATAGCTCATAGCAGCAATTCCCTGCACAAGCAGGAAGCCTTTCTCCTTTATGGATGGATTTGCTATTTATTTTTATTTATTGTTGAATATAAGGTTAAATTATTATTTAATACTTGAATACTACATCTTTAAAATAAATTACGGTTACCTAAAGTTCCTCAGATATGAAGGTCAAATGTTTACTGAGTTTAGAAATATTGTATTAAGAGGTGAAAGTTAAATTTATAAACATAAAATAAAAAAAATGTAGGAGTAGCTACTTTAATATGAAATAAAACAACTTATGCTCAAGTCTATTTTGGAAGTTGAAAGTTGCCGGGACAAGGCTGAATTTGTTCTACAAGGTTGATGTAACCTGGAGAGTTGAATGAACGGGTAAGACAGATACTTACAAGGTACTTCATGATGCAGCGGCGAGGGTCTGGCAGATCTTCAGCCGGTGGGATATGACAGTGTGGAACATCTGAGAGGCACCGCTCTGGGTATTTATACTGGGTTCTTCTCCCTCCCAGCCCCTCTGCGGAATCTGGAGCGACAGCTCTCGCCTTGTTAGTTTCGCTTCCTGGGCCTCTCCTCCTCCTCTTCTGCATATTCTGGACGCGGAAGACGCCGCCAAAAGTATGAGAACCGAAACCGTTCACTATTAACTCTTATGCCAAGTTCTATATTCCCTTTTTTAGGGATTTTAGATACTGAAATTGAATGAATGTTTCAATTATCATCTTGAACAGAATCGTCTCTCGTACTTGTCGACACCTTAAACAGTTTCCGAGCAGTATACTTGCTACTTTACAGAAAACAGTTGAAAAATTACATAACCAGTGTAAGGGTGGAGAATTTTATTTCTTATAATGTAATTTAACTAATATTTTACGACTTAAAATTTAAAGAGCAAATTCTAATTGAGGCCTTATTCTGTTTGCACTCGTAGTGTTAAAGTACAGACACAATCATTTATGTTGTCTTAAAATGAAGATAGAAAACTATTTCAGGATCTCTTTAAGACTTACTCCCTTAGTAAAAATTAAGAGGTATAAATCATGTTGCACCAGTTTATTTTTTGGATGATGGTGCTGAAGATGGAATTCTCACCTTTGGTGAAGTTCTTGCAGAATTATTGTTCACCACGGCTGCTCTCGAGTGATGATCTTTGCACCCAGGGTCGTAGTCTCGGAGAAATAATATAATCTTTTGGGACAGTGAAATAATTATTCTTCATTCGATTTACTTCCTTTTCAAACTTATGTTTTTATTATAACAAAATATTTTGAAATTATTGTGGACACTTTAAAAAATAATTCTTCTTTTAGTCAATGCAATTCAGTTTTCAATTAAAATTATTGAATCAACTTTCTCCTATACTTTACAAATAATCGTAAAGTTGTCCGTTCTTAAGGAATGCCTGATGCATTAGCTATTTAATATATTCGAGGACACAGACAAACCATGAATGCTAAATGCATTTTAAAAAATCTGCAAGATTTCGGACAGCGTCCGTATTCAGCGATGATTACATGGTTATTTTACACTGCCGCTCATTTGTTTAACATAGCAAGAATGTAGTCTCTGCTAGTCGTTTGTTTAAAATAAAATTAATGCAAGCAATAGTATTTTATAAGGTTAAGTGACTTTTTTACTCTATGGATGTCTTGAATGTTGCATTCAAACCATCTCACCGAAACAGAAGCAAGCAGATGCCACAACGATATCCGCTACAATGTAGATCATGAAAATGTAATAATTTCGAATTTAAATTCTTAATGATGTTCCAAGTATTCCTGCTCAAGCACCAGTGGTTAATAAGTTTTCAAAATAAATACCTTCTGACATTCTTTCCAAAAGCAATTACTACTACGGAAGCTGGCAAGAATTGTCCTTATTTGACCCTTATAGTTTCAGTTATAAGATTGAAGTTTTTTAAAGTACTTGTTGGGTCTTATGTTAAATAGCTCATAGCGAATTTCAGAAAGACAAGCAATGAAACAGGGACACAATGCCAGAAATGGTTGAATATGCAGGACAAAAAGATATAAAATAATAATTTTTAAAGACCAATCTTTTCTTCGTGATATAGCTAATAAAAGAATAATAAGTTTTGTGAATGGAGAATCATTTGGCTCCAAACAAAATCAAAATTTTAATTTTATTTCAATTCACATAATAAAATTCCACAACCCCTGGTTAGAGGCCACTGGTCTTTTCTGGACCATTCAAATGTAATGAAATTTTATTTAGTTTTGTCAATTCAGTAAAGTTAGTTCTTCTGATACGCAGGTACATCACCAAGTTGCATGCTTTTGTTGCTACATATGGCATAATCGAAGTTTGAGACATTACATTTGATTTACTTCATGATTAATTAACGTTATAAAGGATATTCTAAACTAACCACATTTCAGTTCATTTAAGCTAATTATTTAGGGTAATTTTAGCAGAAATATATGAAAACAAAATCTACTACAGATGGAATTTACAAATGCCTACAACAAGGGAAAAATCTGACCTTGTATCTTAGTTGGAAGAGTAACCACCTGCTATGCGAGGTGTTTCGGTTTCGATTCCCACCTGGGGGTGTGAATTTGCCTCCAGCGCATTATTTTCGATCTTCTCCAGTGTCTGAAGGTATGAATGTGTGAGTGTACAGCCCAAAGAAAAACAATATACAAGAGGTAACACCATTACCAATAGGCATAAAGCTTCAAAGGCAAAAATGCTGCCGATGTGTCCATTACAGTTGAAGGCAGTTTAATGGAAGGCAAAAACCGCAGAAAATCGCGAGGAAGTTCTAAGTTTTGATATGCCTTAATGTAGAGGAAGTAATGGTCACTCACAATGTAGGAACGTGCACGTATGTAAATAATTTGCCAATTTGACTACAAAGAACGCAATCCAAGTGGACGGTGGTCATGAATATAAGGTAAGAGGGGAAAAATCTCGTGTAACAAACAAAGGTCATGTCGTATTTTCGTAGGTTTTATTATTTCAATCGCAAGATTCCTTATTTTCTTTTTCATATTAACCAGCAAGTATTAAAGAGACTATATTAAATTGAATATAATTTATTGATTTTGCACAGAAAATTGGTTGATGTCAACCTATTACATTAAAGCACGGGAGGAAATAAAATATAGGAAAGAAAAGAAAAGAAGTAGAGGTGGAACACATCGATTCAAATATCTCGGTTAAAATACAATAAATAATAACCTCTGATATTGCGGAAAACAGTTTACTCAATATGAACTGCATAACCTAGTTATATCTATATTCTCATTTAAATATATTTTGTCTGTCTATTGAATAGCGCTATTTCCAGAAAATAGGACAACAATGAAGATTTCGCGACCTATATACAAAACTTTTTTTCTTCGATGTGTTTAACATCATCTTTCAAAAGAGTGTTGTATCATTGAACTTAAATAATAGACGTTATTTAATTGTAGAGGTTTATTTGGATTTTTATTTTGCAACAAAATTAATGTTTTTATGTCTGGAAGAGAACATCAGCTAAGCGACCGCCAAGACCTCGTTGTGTTGCGCGTAAACGGCTGACCTAATTTAACAGAACGTATACTAGGTCCAACTTGAATAACAAACGTGATGCTATTCATAAGATAATTTTCTATTTCTGGCTTGTTGGCATACACTTTTAACATAACCCCACAAGAAGTAATCCAAAGGGGTTAAATCGCATGATCTAGGGGACCAGTTAACATCACCACTACGGGTAATGATGAAGCCACTGAACTTCTCCTTCAAAAGATCGATTGTTTCGAGAGCAATATGACATATGGCTCCATCTTGCTGGAACCAGATGTTTGAGATCCATACTAGCCAATTGAGGCCAGAAACAGTTCCTTATAAGAGCTCGGTATCTTTCTCAATTGACAGAATGAATACATGATCCATTTTTATATTAAATTTTCACAATTTCTACGCGTTGCTGTATGCTTTAGCGTTCCACGGCTATTTGTGAATATAGCTGTAACCACACGAATAAAATGACTGCTGTAAGTCGATGACAACGGCAGCTATCATATGTAAAAGTAGGACACTCTTGTTTAAAGATCCTTTACCTTATTTGGCAGCAAAGGCAATGGCATTGGTTATACACACATATAATTGGAAAGGGTCATTTCTCCAAGGTCTAAGTCAAGTCCACCCTCCAGAATTTGTCATTTATGTAGAAGACTGGTAGAAACTCCTAGTCAAAAAACTTAACTCTGTGGGTTTTGAGCTATAGACTTTCTGTGAGTCAATGTTTCTCATCTGTTATCTTACAAGGGTTATTGCTCCAGTTTTACTTAATCATTTTGCATGTTTAGGAATTTTCATTTATGAATTATGGTTTTTATATACCGAAAGTACACCGATCAGATGTTCTCAGACAGATCTACGTCCTTGATTCGGGGTCCCAACACGCATATTTTAACATACATATATTTGCCTAGGCTGATAAATGTTGCAAAGTGTGTTACTAAGGATATGTCCAAGTATTTGCAATTTAGGTAGGCCACATAACTAATTTTCCTCATTTCTGCCAACATAACAATATTTACATTATTTTAAATATAGTTTTGTTTCTGTATATTGTTGAAAATGCCTTTAATATTTGGTACATTACCATTATAGTTTTTAAACTCGTATACCCAAGTGTTTAATGAGCAGCCGTGCATCCTGTAACTCTTCACGCCTTAATTTATTTGTTATCAAGCCTTGAAGGATCTCCACGACTGCACGTGATCTTAATGGAAGTTCTACCTTGCAATTATGGCAAATATTTCATCTAGTTAAGTATGTAGATTGAAGTTTTGGTTCACAGAACAGCTTTCTATTGAACATTAACCGTAAATTTATTTCATTTTCTATAGGTATATATCCGTAACACATAAATTAACTAAAAATCAATTTTGAGAGTTATATAGGTAACTTGTTTCATGTTAATTCTAACACAATTGTTTACTGCGAAAATTCAGGATGCAAAGTACGAATATATGTTGTAAAATTAAATAGTTAAATGCAGTGCAAGAAACACAAAAATGTATTTCATTTATATAATCAAGTTCAACTTCCTCCTTTAAAGCAATTTAAATGTGATAGGGTAGTCATATTTATTGATCTTTAGAGCTAGTGTTAAATACAAACTTCTATTATTGAAAGTTCGTGTTAACATGATACGAACGAAAAAAAAGGGAAAATGAAGAAAACCCAATTTATTGCAGCGCCTTCTAGGTATCACAAGTCAACATGGATTCATGGGTATAAACAGTTCTCCTTCATGTTTTCAAAATATCTATTCAGAATTTCTCTATCTCTCGCAGTTAAATTTATATTTCAATTTTTAAACAAACATTTTTCAAACATTTGTTATGAAATAAAAGATCGTACTACATTGTATGATGGAGACAAATGAATTATCTCAAATGGTATAACTGCTACTGTTGTGCATGTTCAGACATGTATAGATATGTACGGACATGCACGAACGTGATCTAGTATGAGACACGTTCACCAGAACGATGTTAGTTGCAAGATACCAGTGAAGCAGTAAACATGTCATTGTGAATGCTCTGTGTGTCTGATTTGTTTTTTGCATACTTATAAAGTTCTTGAAGTGACGCTGAAGTCCCTAAGGCGAAAACTTACTCCATTAGCGAAAAAGTGTTATATACCTTATTATAAATGTAAAGTTTGGACTAAACAATGGCCTGGCTCCACATATCTGTCTTTCGTGTTATAGGCTTCCCACTACATGAAAGAATGGCACTATATGCAGTATACAATCCCGGTGATTTTGTGGGAACCCAGAAGTTACTCCTCTGTTACTTCTATATCACAGTCATTAAAGAGATTACACCAAAATTAAAACATGCATTGTGCATCCTAACTTGCAATCTGCAATGAGACCAGTTTCGCACAGCAAACAATTGTCCATACGAATACTTCCTGACCTCATGACAGCAAACGAAGAGAGATCTGATGGAATTAAGGAAGAAAATGCGAAGGATTTTGGTGATTCAACCTTTGGACTAATTCTGAACCTCATACGAGATTTAAATTTACCCAAAATCAGTCTGAGGTGCGTACTTCCTGGCTAAAAATATGGAATTTTCATCAAAAGAATGTGGGGTATGTGCCTATGGTAATCGTCATTCTCAATTGAGTCCTATTTTTCTGAAGAAAGTTGTATAGTGTTAGCGACAGTTTAACCCTATGGGGATATTTGGTACTGAATATAACCCAGGATGGCGCTTGTCCATTGGTACATCTAAAATTATTTTCATGACAAAAGAAAAATTCCTTTATCTTGAAGTTTTTGGGGATGTTCTCAGAAGTTCTGTACATTCTGGATGATTTTTGCATCACTGGCAAACCGTAAGGGATAGACCAAATCTTACTACAGAATAAATGTATTACTTCCTCAAACACACACTTTTTCAACTCTTTTTCCAAACGCATCACACAGCGCCCAGCTCTTAAAGGATTTAGTATCATTCAAAGCCATAATATTCTCATATTTCTCTTGCATTCTCATTTTCTATTTATCTTCTCTTCCATTCTCTGTACAACGTTTTCTTGATTAACTTAAAATTCTTAGAAAACTAAACGTTTTGAACGATCGTTTGTACAACCCTTGTGAGGAACACATTCATTCCTCCCCCACAATGTTTTTGGTTTATCAATCTAGAGTTACTCCGAAGTACAATGAGATTAGTTGTTCTTTTCCACCTTCAGTCAGCCTTAACAGTTTAGTGCTTGTGGTTATCGCAATTGGTTGCACTAATGTGGAGTTAGGAGGATTTGTAGGGCGACTGGCTTGCATCACTATTCCTAATGTCTAAATTTTGGGATCCTTCGTCACCTGCAACGGAGAATGAGTTTCATGATCACTATCACCAGAACCACTTTCACTGTCATCACGTACCTTGAGAACAATTGCCTCACAACACTTTTATAATTAGTTTCAATGAACTGCATCATATATTGGCCCACTTCCCTTTTCCTTTGCGTTTGTATACCCAGTAGAATCAAAACTTTCGTGGAAATACAGGGTGTCTCTGAAGTCCCTATCCATTTCAATGAAGGAAGACAGTGATTGAAAAATCAATATTATTTTGAAGTGTTACACATATTCTAGTGCCCTTCTACATGAAGCTGAAAACACATACGCCATCTTTCAGTAGTGGAACGAAATGTAGACTGTAACATGTCAGCCGTAATTCGACCCTCATTTTCCATGATACAATTGCGTAACTCAGGCAGACCATTCACTTTGCTAGTGTACACTTTAGATTTGATTCACCCCCATGCAAAAAAGTATAAAGGAGTAAGGTCCGGTAAACGGGAAGCCCACAGCCGAGGTGAACCTCTGCCTATCCATCTCCCTGGAAAGGTTCTGTTCAGGTAATCACAGATGAAGTTTGCAACATGTGGAGGTGCGGTAATCGAAATAAATTAACAGCTGGTTACTTGCACCTAATTCCGCCAATTAGGCAGATGAAGCGCGTTATTCCCACTCTCATCACCAAATAGAAAACAGCTACTCTTAGTCAGGGCTGTCCAATCGAGTCAGTTAATAGAACTGTATCTCCATGTAGCGTATACTTTGACGGTTGATTTCGAGTGTTTGCAATTCATATTGCCAGCTCATGTTTGGAGTATCGCTTTCTATACTATACAGCTTCTGTCATAGAAATTTCAGTGTTAAGTTTCGACTTGAGTGGTTTGATGCCTTCTTATTAGTTACAAACAACGTTAAAGCTCCTGCGCTGCAAAGGAAGAGAGAAGAATCGTAAACATTCTAGATATCCAAGTGCCGTTTGGAAACAATGAATATATTGATAATAGTAAATGCTACAAAACATGTTGGACGTCAGTTGTGTACTCCAACCAGTTGTACATTTTTCTCTGCTTATGTATCTTTTAAGGTGTTTTGCATGTAAGAAAAGGATATATAAATTCAGTGAAATAAAGCGGACTTTATGGCCTATTTTATCTTGAACCCAAGAGATACGTCCCCCACCTTGTGAACAGTTTACAGTTTGTTAAAAACGATAGGTAAATGAAGTTTATATAAAATTATTATTTTTATTGTAGTACTTATTTGTTTTGCTTCACTGTTACTGGCCTAATTTTTTCACTTATTAAGTAAAATTTATTCAAAAGTCAATACAGAGAATTGTGAGAACATAAAATATCCCTCGAAAACGTTGAACTTTAACAGCAAATTTGGTATACATTCACTTTTCATTTTAGAAGTATATTTACAAAACATTTATGAAATCGTTATTTTCTTCAACATTTATTTATTTATTTATTTATTTATTTATTTATTTATTTATTTATTTATTTATTTATTTATTTATTTATTTATTTATTTATTTATTTATTTATTTATTTATTTATTTATTTATTTATTTATTTATTTATTTATTTATTTATTTATTTATTTATTTATTTATTTATTTATTTATTTATTTATTTATTTATTTATTTATTTATTTATTTATTTATTTATTTATTTATTTATTTATTTATTTATTTATTTATTTATTTATTTATTTATTTATTTATTTATTTATTTATTTATTTATTTATTTATTTATTTATTTATTTATTTATTTATTTATTTATTTATTTATTTATTTATTTATTTATTTATTTATTTATTTATTTATTTATTTATTTATTTATTTATTTATTTATTTATTTATTTATTTATTTATTTATTTATTTATTTATTTATTTATTTATTTATTTATTTATTTATTTATTTATTTATTTATTTATTTATTTATTTATTTATTTATTTATTTATTTATTTATTTATTTATTTATTTATTTATTTATTTATTTATTTATTTATTTATTTATTTATTTATTTATTTATTTATTTATTTATTTATTTATTTATTTATTTATTTATTTATTTATTTATTTATTTATTTATTTATTTATTTATTTATTTATTTATTTATTTATTTATTTATTTATTTATTTATTTATTTATTTATTTATTTATTTATTTATTTATTTATTTATTTATTTATTTATTTATTTATTTATTTATTTATTTATTTATTTATTTATTTATTTATTTATTTATTTATTTATTTATTTATTTATTTATTTATTTATTTATTTATTTATTTATTTATTTATTTATTTATTTATTTATTTATTTATTTATTTATTTATTTATTTATTTATTTATTTATTTATTTATTTATTTATTTATTTATTTATTTATTTATTTATTTATTTATTTATTTATTTATTTATTTATTTATTTATTTATTTATTTATTTATTTATTTATTTATTTATCGATCGATCGATTGATGTATGCATGTGTTTGTTTGAGTGTTTGTTTGAGTGTTTGTTTGTTTGAGTGTTCGTTTGTTTGAGTGTTTGTTTGTTTGAGTGTTTGTTTATTTACGTATTTGTTTAATTATTTCATGATGCACAGAAGAACTATTAACGGTGAATTCCATATATTGAAATTTTTCAAAGGAATGCGAAAATTCCTCTTCTCATTTTTTTGAACAAAAACACAGGTCTGCCGCTCAATGTCTTGGAGCAGGGAGATATGATGTTCTATACAAAATTCGATATCCAAGTTCACAGTTTCAAATGATATTCACATTTACAGGTTCATAGAATAATCTGTTTGAAAATTTTCTGTGTGTGCGTGTACCCGCACACTTAAAAACAACAATTCAGAATTGAATGTAATACTTACAGAACGTTTTTGAACTGGTCTGATACTTTTCTAGCATACCAGGTAAAGTGGATATAAAATTCCCCAGCCAGAAATATCTCTTCCAAGTTGTTGCCTTTAAGGATGTTTCATAACTACTTTAACAACTTTTATTAGAATACCACAAGATTGAATATTAATACGAGAATATCAAGTAAAATATGCATCCTAAATTTGTATCTGTATCGGTACTCTGAAATAATTTTCACTTTCATTGAATTTGGCATTTTAATTAATTATAAAACCATAGAGAGAAAAATAAATATTTTTAGAAAGAATATGGAGTTCGTGTAAATAAACACTTTATGTCAACGTTAGCCTTCTGTATGCTTTTGTTATAGTGTTTTCAACCATTATCATGATACTTATCGCAATTAAAAAGATGTAAATGGAAGTAAAATGCCGTAGGAATAATTCACAGTACATATATAGAAATAAAGAAGCAGCAACATTGTGAGATCCTTTTTTAGAGATCGCATCCTGTCCGACCAGATTAACAAAGCAGGCTTGAGCAAGATGGAATTAGTGCTTCAAGGCAGGTTACATTTGATGAAGGTTAAAAAAAATGGCAGTGTTGAATTCATTTGCATCCGTCATCCTCTTTGTTGGAGAGTAGTTCAAGTATTAACATAATGTGACGAAATACCCCACTCGTTTTCTCATTTCGGAAATTACCTCACAAAATTTCTAAACGCACTTAAATGTTAACGTATTCTGACCAGTGAGAAAGCTGTATCAAATCCAGTAATCCAAGATAGACCTTAATTTTACGAGGTTATTAAGCAACACAGCATGGTCCTAATCTTAGCACTAGTAGTGTGAGTACCAAAAAGGGAAAACACTTCGGTGGCTACTTTTATGTAACTTCACATCACATGGAATTGATTTGCGTCATTGATATTTATTCAGATTTTTTGAGTCGTTATGCTTACCAGTCCTCATATCGTAAAGGTTATAAAACATAACCTCTCTAATTAACTCTTCAATCAATAACATCAAGAAAGCTTGCTGTTTTCCTTGTATTATTTTATTTATTCACATTTGCTTTTCCTTTGATGCATCATCTGTGAGATCCTTCCTTTAATCTGGCTTGAAAAATAAACAAAAGGTATCACTGATACTTTTACGTTGCACGTTTCATCAGAGTGTTTTAATATCATTATGGTTAGCAGTTTTACTTAATACTGGTGTTTACAGAATTTCTTGCCTTTTATTAGTGTTGCTACAAAACTGACTTCTTTAGAGGTTTTGGAATAACTTGAGAATTTATCGACGATTGCTTTAAAAACCAAAATTGGTTTGCATACACTGAGGGATAAATAAGCAAAGTAGAGCTACTCAATCCTGGATTACATCAACTGTTTTGGATTGGACGTTACTTTTTGTTCTTAAATGACTTTTGGTTTACCCAACTTGCATTTAAGTATCCTTTACTGTTCCTTCTGCTGAACTATAAATATTAATTCTAGCCAAAGAAAGGCTATGAGGATATGAGGATATTAGTACTTTCAGGTATTTAGAGTATGAAAGTATCACAGCGGAGTTCCTTTCTCATCCACATCGCGTTAGTCTAAGTTTTTAACTTACAGTATAAAATGGTGGATAAGCGGTTCCCTGGAAGTAGTATTTCTCCCTTAGGTACTACTGTTATTAATTCCCAATTTGAATTTTGTTTAATCATTGAACTGAAATATACATTCATGTTTTCAATTCTTCCGGAACTTAAGTATATCTTCCGTTTCGTACGGGAAGCTTACCAAAAATGCCATGCCATGCCATGTGGTGCTATCTGGCTGTATAAAGCCAGAAGGTTTTTGCTGCGTGCCCACCCGTTTTTAAGGATTTTACCGCAGGTAAGGTAAATATCGGGATGTTTTAGGGTGAAATGTTGATTTTTAGGATGATGAATTTTTCTGAGGTTACTAGTAGTACCTGGGGGTTGAAGGACAGGATGCAACACCTTGCACCCTGGTGTTTTATTTATTTAAATTTTGGGTTTATAATTTTGATGCCAAGCAGCTTGGAAGAATTATGTGGAGCTCAGCTTTAGCTGCTGTTCGGATTTGCTCCTTGGTTATCTCGGATGCCCGCAAGCCATGCGGGGTAACCGGTGATGACTAGAGCGACGTCTAGTGGGGTAATAATCTCCCAGGGATCTGACAAGGGCGCTTCTATGAGATGGTGAACTTGCGTAAAATTTTGATGCTCGGCACCTGATTTCATCCTCCACGTATGGGAGACTCGAGGCCTCGTGTAGCAACCTGGTAGGAAAATAAGGACCCACAGAATATATAGACCTGAGTCCTCTATTCTGTGCACGTTGGAGCCATGCTAGCACGCTGTCTGCGGCCATGCCCCAGATCTCACAGGCATACAGCATAACCGGGATTACCAGCGTTCGGAAAAGGTATAACTTCATGCCAACTGGCATCGAGGTTGACCCCAGCATTGGATACAGTGAAGCAATTGCTCCCTGTACCTTAGCCGCTCGGTCCCTGATGTGTTGGCGAAAGGTTAGACCTTTGTCCAAGTTAACACCTAGGTACTGGACAGAGTTAGTCCACTCTATCCTTCGACCTCGGTAGCTGAAATTGGGGCAGTCTGCGGGGGTGTGGCGCTTTGTGAAAAGTATGGCGTGGCTTTTGTCCGGATTAACGGACATCCGACAACGCCTACACCACTGCTGTGTGAGACGGAGATGTCTTTGTAGGGGGTTGAAGGCTCTGAGGATGTGTTTGTCTTTGCAGAACAGAAGCACGTCGTCTGCGTATTGTGCCATTTCGACTCGTGGCTCTGTTGGGAAGTCTGCCATAAAGACGTTGAATAGGGTGGGGGATAGTACAGAGCCTTCGGGGACTCCGCCTCTCACTGGTCTGAGTGTAGATGTTTTCCCCGCGACTGTGACTTTGAATGTGCGGTGTCGCAAGAAGCTGTGTATAATGTTGAGTAATTGTGTTGGTAGCCCCAGGTGGATCAATTTGTAGAGGAGCCCGGCGTGCCATGTCGTGGAGAAGGCCTTCTCGACATCCAAAGAAACTGCAGCAGTGAAGGCGCCTTCCTGGAATCCCAGGGCAGCAGTCGCCACCACCCGCAGCAACTGTTGGATTGTCGAGTGCCCAGGACGAAAACCAAACTGATGTGCGGGAATGGCTTGAAGGTCTCCCAGTATTGGGGACAAGCGCATGAGAATCAACCTCTCGAGAACTTTCGAGAGGGTGGAAAGGAGGCTGATGGATCGGTAGCTGGAGGGGTGAACCGGATCTTTCCCAGGTTTCAATATGCAAATCACCCGGGCCTCTCTCCACTCTCGTGGAAAGTACCCAAGGGTGAGGCACATGTTGAAAATCCTAGTGAGGAATAGAACCGCGTTGAAGGGGAGATGGCGCAGCATTAGGGGGGTCAGCCCGTCCGGCCCCGCCGCCTGTTTTGCTTTGAGACGCTGAAGTGTACCCTGGACTTCACTGGGACGAATGGTGGGGAGTCGAACCGCGTCCTCAGGAGGGCGACGTAGGAAACGACGCACCTCCCGGCGAAGGCGTTCGGAAAAGTTATCATCCTGGGGGTCATCTCTTGGACATAAGGTAGGTTCAAGGTAGTCAGCGAAAGCATCGGCTTTGGCTTGGGGATACCAAAAATGTCACTTCAACTCTTCATTATCTATCATCAACGTTACTTAATTATGATGCACAATAATTTCATTTGCTTTACATACTTTATTAATTTGCTTTTTTGTTTTCATTTCTTTATACGAGATTTTATCAGAAACGGTCACATGGCTGACATTACTGGATTTTGGTCCGCTATAAATTAGTAGTGTGCAGCAGTTCTAATACATGAGGCTGACGGCCTCGCAGAGTTTCAAGCACCCGCCACCTATTGCTAATTTAGGGCAAACGCAAGTGGTGACTCATTTGGATATTTGGCATCTATGGGTGAAACATGTAACCTAAGCTAGAGTTCTCTACGATCTGATCGAGGTAAGTGAAGAGTCTGTAATGTTTGGTCAGTATGTTGCAAAATGCTGTTGAAAGTTTGCGCCCGACAGATAGACAAATACTGCAGTGACCAACCCGATATGGCATCAACAATTACGAACGCAACTCGTGTGGAGAAGCTGATTCAGAACAGAAGAATCACGTTACAGCATATGATGTATTGGGAAGGTTGTCTTGAAGCATTCGTCACTTTCCCCACGACATGCTGCAGTAGCGAATAGTTCGTTCCCGATGGATTCCATGTATCCAAGCAACCTAAGGAGAAGGGCGTTGGGTCCATCTGGAACCTTTACAACGGTTCTTTAGAAAGGGAGCATTTTTATTTGCCAAATTATCACACGTGATGAAACACGAATTTACCACTACACCCCCAGCAGCAAGCGGCCGTCAATGTAGACGAAGCACACTTCTCCAAAGACAAAAATGTTAAATGTGCCGCTATTTGCCGGAAAGATGATGCCCACAGTGTTTGGGGACAGTGGTCGTGTGGTACTCATATATAACCAGAGTCGGCTAACTGGGACACCTTGATACGATTGCACGAAGGAATCATAGTCGTACAGCACAGGAGTCCACCACAACTGCTGAAGCATTCCGCTGAGACATCGACAACCATCTATACAGCCTAGACCTCGTTCTTAGCAACGCTCTCCTTTTCTCCTAGTTGAAGGAGCACCTAGGATGATCAAAAAATTAACCAGATGTATACATTCTCGTATTAGTTGACCCTGTTGGTTGTATAAATACAATATACAGGTTTTACTAATAGCTTTGTAGTTTTAGTTTTTGATCACCCTTAATTTAAGGCTATTGACAAAACGTGTTCGTTTTAGGCATATGTTTTTCTTTAAATTTGTGTAGTTTGTACCCGATTATCTCAAATACATTGTTTGCTTAAAGCAGCACTATTTTTCCAAGAGCATTTGTTTATGTACATACATTTTAAATATATCTTGAAGCATCGATGTTAAACGTATATGCTGACATTTTATCTTCAGAGATAGGCACCAATGATTCCTTCATTCTCACAATGCAACAACACTTTCTGTGAGTAAGATTGTCTCCTTTTGTTACAGACTTTCTGTGGTAGAAATTCCAGCAAATACCAAGGGAAGGCAAACATTATGAGTCAGGAGTGTGAGCTGAATGACATATTTTGAAACCAGTAACTCGGTAGCTTGAAAAGTGAAAGAAGCGACAAGAACTAGTGGGACCAGAAAGAAGTGTACTCATGTTCTTATGACTTTCGCTGATAAAGTACAACGTGAAAGGCATTTTCCATATAGACTACAAGCGAAGATTAAGAAAGGTGAACTTACTGACTTTCCTTGTTTAATAGTATTAGCTTACAAAAGCACAAAAATGTATGCTTATTCTATACTTCTGGATTCAAATGTAATTAAATGCTTTTTGCATGTTTAAATGACCCATAAGTGATATTGTCCTTGCACTTCAAACAGAAAACAAAATCACGAGAGGTTGGTAATAATTGCATTTATTTATATATAAGTTAATACCTGTCCCACGAGATACTAACCGCAAGAGGCTGACGGTAGAGCTGGATAAACGGCCAGGAAATTAAGATCGAAATACTTGAAATAGTTTAATAATTTTGTAAGATGGGCATTAAAATTTGCTCTCAGATCTTAAGTTCTCCACTTGCTTCCTAAAAATAGAGGTGAACAGAAAAAGGGAAGCGATCAGAAAGGAATAAGAGTGCAGTTGTTTAGTATAGATTCAAATATTACGAAGAACTAATTGAGCTTGATTTGCAAAGGCACGATCAGGTAAGAGTGAAGGTGGCCTAACTCCTAACTCGTCAGCTAAGTGGTACTCCATTCTTATATACGAGGGCTGTTCAATAAAGAATGATTACAATTTTTTTTGAGAAAGTACCTTTACTCATCCTCATAATTTTGATGGTCCTTCTCAAAATAGTCTCCCCTGAACGCGATGCACTTGTACTAGCGTTTCTGCCAGTCTTCAAAGTCATGCTGGAAATCATTTTTAGAGATCCTTCAAAATCGCCTCCGCAGCCTTCACCACTGCTTCTGATGATGGATAATGCCTCACACGAAGGCATTTCTTCAAATTAGGGAATAAAAAATGTCACATGGGGCTAAATTCGGACTATAGGGAGGGTGAGGGATGCACTTCACGTTCATTTTTGCAAGATATTCAGCAACAACATTGGCAATATGCGGCCACGCATTATCGTGGTGCAGCATCCAGCCAGCTTCACAGAAATGTGGTTTTTAGCACCTGATATGGACTTGCAATGTTTTCAGGACATTCCTGTAGTACTGTCCAGTTAATGATGTGTGTGCAGGTAAAACATGCTGATAAACCATTCCATGAAAATCAAAGAATGAGATGACCATAACTTTACCAGCAGAAGCAACCACGTTTGCTTTTTGGCGATTGGTGATGGAGATTTCCAGACTGAGCTTTGCAGTTTGATCTCAGGATCAAAGTGATATAGCCAAGTTTTATCAGCAGTGATTAGTTTTGAAAGAAGCTCCGGATCTTCCTCTAACATAAACTTTAACTGCATGTAGACCTGCATTCAAATGTTCTTTTGTTCGGGAATCAACAGTCTTGGAACCTATTGCGCGCAAACACGTTTCATGTGTAATGTTTCGTCACCAACATGTGAGTGGCACCCAATGAAATGTTCAATTTTTCAGAAAGTGATGTTAAGGTAATTCGTCAATCCTCTCTCACAATGGCAGCAGCAGTGTTGATGTTTTCTTCTGTAAGAGCAGTAACTGGAGCACCGGATCCACCTTCCTTTGAAACTGAGTCTCTCCTCTTTAAACATTTTAAACCAACTTCGAGCTGTGCTGTAGGGAAGAACAGACTCTCCATAGGCCTCCTGTAACATTGTATAGGCCTCAACTGAAGATTAGTTGAGACGAAAGCAGAATTTCAAATTCGCAAATTGTTCCTCGCGTGTTACCTACATTGCAGTGGTAGGCGATACTGAACATGTCTGAACTTGCCTGGTTCTCACAGGCGGGAAACAGGAGTACTAACAGTGAAACTACTACGGCGTGTTTGTTTCACATTAAGCTAACAGAATATAGTAAGTTTGAATTTTAGTGCGAAAAATGATGACAGTTAAAAAATTATGATCATCTTTATTGAACAGCCCTCGTAAAACTTTCATCTCATAGGTATAACAGGAAAATAAATTATTATGGAAACTCTAAACTTGGTATAACGGGATGAACTCAGGATTAAAAATATACAATAGAGAAACCTTCTGAGATGTCACAGATCTTTTGAGATTATTCGATTATCAAAACAACTGTTTACAAGTTGCATGTTGTCGTTAGATGTATGGTACGTTGCTCCATCTTGCTGGAAACAACCTTCTCTCAATTCGATATCATCCAGCTGATCCACAAATGTCTTGAAGATACCCATATAAACTTCAGTGTCTACAGTCATATCAAAGAAAATGTGATCAACGATCCTGGAAGCTGACACCGCGTACCATACTCCAGCCGTTTCATCATTCTCCCAGAGCCACTGAGATCATTAAGGCAAAGTTATACATTCTATGCGCATTCAAAGGGTAATTATGGCCTATTGAGATGATTCAGTTTATTTGGATCGTAGTATACTGTGACTTTGTGGGTTCGTGAAATAAAAAGTCCAATTTCACCACTCAAAAATGTTCTTTATTTCCACCGGCTTACAGTTAAACTCTTGCCAATTACACAGAATTACTTGCTGCACACAATTACAATTCACCAGTTCGTCCGTTACAACTTCACTTGTACTCGCGATTACATAAACTCCGATACACATACACAGTTCGTACAGTCTTCCGTTGCACAACCCTTTCGTTCATTAACACGTCACTGACTAACACTGCCTTCTTACACCAAGAACTGTCCTCGCTCACACACTAACCAACTGACTGACTGACTCACTGACTAGCTGCAGCCCTTTTTATAAGCATCTCGCCGTCTTCTAGACGTTTCCAGATGATGAAAGATCCCGTAAATTCTGGAACCAGGTGGAAGAGAAACAGACCGCACAATTATGTTTCTTTCCCCAGTCGTCCCTGTCACCACTATAAGACAAACGAGGGGAGGGCGTAGCTAACATTGACCTCCCCCGTCTTCCGCTCCCAGCTGCTTTACAGGGTGTTCCAACGGTCGCGTTACACTGCTCCCTCCTCAAAGCTGTTCGCCCCGAACAGCCCCAACGTAGCGTGCGAGGCG
The DNA here is from genome assembly GCA_030765055.1 of Mantis religiosa. Taxonomy (NCBI): domain Eukaryota; kingdom Metazoa; phylum Arthropoda; class Insecta; order Mantodea; family Mantidae; genus Mantis; species Mantis religiosa. Next base: position 56,458,653 of record CM060958.1, on the reverse strand, counting down.
GTCCAGGTGTACCACCAGCATCCGCTCGGAGTCTCAGCCAGAAGTAGCGCTGCCGTGGTTTGCGAATCATTCGGTTCGCTCCCAGGTGTCCTCCTGAAGTACCGGCGTGCACTTCCTCCAAGACTTCCGGGACCTTGCTCCGGGGAAGTACCAACTGTTCTCTCTGCGCCTTCCCATCGGGTGACTCCCATACCCGGAACAGCACGCCCACTCTGGTCTTCAACGAGTATCATCGGGCCCAGTGCGACTTGTAGGTGGCGCTCCTCGGTGCGATGTCCTCCCAGGTTGGTCTCGTCCCTGCGTCCACTTCCCTCAAGAGTGGCCCCCAGTCTGCGTCCGCCAGCTGCTCCCTCCTCAGGCCTGCGCTATCCCAGCCTTCAGCAGGCACTGCCACAACTACTCGGACTGCTGCGGCACGCTCCTCCTCTTCCACTCTTGTGCGCTCGTGGCCGTCCTGGATCTGCGATAGGACACCTCCAATGCAATGGTCGCTGGCGTCGGTGTCCACAATGAAGGCGCCACCCGGTTGTGGGAAACCCAAAATTGAAGCACTGCACAGGGTCCCCTTCGGGTGCTGGAAAGCGTCTTCGGCGTCCTCCGTCCACACATAAGGCCGGTTTTCCTCCGTCAGGCGGGTGAGGGGTTTTGCGATGTTGTCGGCCTTTTCCTCTAAATCATTAAGGCGGTCGTCTACTTGACCCTTCCGTTTGCCCAGGTTCGCGACGTCATCCCTCACGCCGGCCAAACGTTCCTCAAACTTTGCGGCGAGAGCCTCGTTCGCCGCCTTCATTTCCGTGATTAGTTCGGCCTTCATTTCTGCCATCTTCCCGGCGATGTTGTCGTTGGCCGTCTTCATTTCTTTCAGTTCCGCTTTCATTTCCATCATCGTCTCCAAAATTTTCTCCAATGCCGCGTCCATGGTTGTATTGCTCGGTGATGTTATCTTCCCGCTTCCTGACACCAGTGTGACTTTGTGGGTTCGTGAAATAAAAAGTCCAATTTCACCACTCAAAAATGTTCTTTATTTCCACCGGCTTACAGTTAAACTCTTGCCAATTACACAGAATTACTTGCTGCACACAATTACAATTCACCAGTTCGTCCGTTACAACTTCACTTGTACTCGCGATTACATAAACTCCGATACACATACACAGTTCGTACAGTCTTCCGTTGCACAACCCTTTCGTTCATTAACACGTCACTGACTAACACTGCCTTCTTACACCAAGAACTGTCCTCGCTCACACACTAACCAACTGACTGACTGACTCACTGACTAGCTGCAGCCCTTTTTATAAGCATCTCGCCGTCTTCTAGACGTTTCCAGATGATGAAAGATCCCGTAATTTCTGGAACCAGGTGGAAGAGAAACAGACCGCACAATTATGTTTCTTTCCCCAGTCGTCCCTGTCACCACTATAAGACAAACGAGGGGAGGGCGTAGCTAACATTGACCTCCCCCGTCTTCCGCTCCCAGCTGCTTTACAGGGTGTTCCAACGGTCGCGTTACAATACAATCTGTTCCTACAGTTGAAAATTATGAGAGTGCCTTTTATCCAAATTAGAATCCTATATAATTATATATAGTCTAAGACGTAATATAATGCCTCTAACCAACGGTGAAAAATGTTTTGTTTTTATTACTGTGTGATGAATACTCACCTCGTAATTGCAGTTTTAAACTTATTTAAATTTTAGAATTAATTTTGTGTATATACAATGCAATGTTTAGTATATAGTAACCATGTTAAATGCCCAAAGTATTTTCTTTAGTGCGTACTTTGATAATTTTGAGCTTGTTTAAAATGCCTAAAATTGGTCCCTAAAGGGTTAAAGTCTAGTGAGTACGGTGATAAGTGTAATTATAACTGACAGATGACATTTCATGTAAAGTTTTTTATACATGAAGTGTACATGGATGTACACTACGTATGTAATATATACCGTACGAAAGTATGTATGTTAAGTGGCTTTGTTTATCCTCGTATCTCTTTTTGGTGGAGGATTCCAATATATGGTTGCCACTAGAGAAAGGTCTCAGGGAAGATGTATTGATATAATTATCTGATTAGAGGAAGGTCATCCACCTACTACTTACAGTTGCACCACAAAGTGTAATTTAACGGCGCCTTACCGGACACCTTTCTCCTCACCTTGCATTTATGACCAAATCAGCATGTATAGGAATGCGGATCAACTCTTAAATATCAAAGAACCTAATATATTTTAAGAAGCACCTACACGACTTGAAACATTTAAAGTGGTGGCAAAAATTAAGTTGTCATGAATCATAACATTAAATTAAGTAACTAGAAAGTGATTGCTAGTATGCATACACTTACTTTGTTGGCTATCTTTATTCCAACAAATGTTCATAAGAACTTGCAGAAGGCAAAATCACCTTGGAAACCTTGCACATTAAAACTTAGGCTGAATTTTGTTTTTATATACATAAATTTGTAAATTGGAACTCAATATTATTTTAGTTAATTGATGGAAATTAATCATTTCTCCACACTAGCCGTATATAGGCTAAGGGTTTTGATAGTCAACATGAAAAATTCAATGCCATGGCCGGGATTTGAACTACGGATCATCTCGTTTCCGTCCAGTCGCTCTTGACTTTTGAGCTACCATGGCCAACGTGCCGTCCTGACATTAAATTCTCCAGTTGATTCGTATATTTTCCCGGTGGACCACTAGGGGCTCTCGCATCCCAGATACACCGTTTGTGCCGACTTACTATCGTAAGTACTTAAGTCCCAGGCTTCATCATTTAACTCTTATTATTTTAGTTAATTGATGGAAATTAATAATTTCTCCAGACTAGCCATATATAGGCTAAGGCATTGAATTTTTCATGTTGACTATCAAAACCCTTAGCCTATAAACGGCTAGTGTGGAGAAATTATTAATTTCCATCAATTAACTAAAATAATAAGAGTTAAATGATGAAGCCTGGGACTTATCTTGGATGCGAGAGCCCCTAGTGGTTCACCGGGAAAATACACGAGACAAATGGAGAATTTAATGTCAGGACGGCACGTTGGCCATGGTAGCTCAAAGTTTAAGAGCGACTGGACTTAAACCAGGAGATCCGTGGTTCAAATCCCGGCCATGGCATTGAATTTTTCAGGTTGACACTATCTATTTGAACTCAATATGTTTGGAATCACATACTTGCCCTCAAATACGCTCGTGCGTAAGTTTTGAAAATTGGAAAGACAAAGTAATTCTTAGAATTCAGCAAGTTACGCAGTACAACGCTGTAACGCATGTTGTAGAAGTTTTGATGTGGCAATAATGAACTTATGTTGAAACAAAAGAACGTATAAAATTGTAAGACATTTATTGTGCCCGCCTCGGTAGCGTAGATAGTCACGTGTCTGCCTCATGTTCAAGAGGCCCCAAGTTAGTATGAGTTACCTGAATAAGGCTTTTTCCTTGGTTTTCTCTTATCCTAAAGACGAATGTCGGGTAACTCCAAGCCCCATGAACCCCAGACTCATTTCAACATCATTGCACCAGTTTCATTCATCGTCCGTTATTACTTAACAATGGAGGACGTAAATTAAACAAATTGTATATCAGTGTATTACACAAAGTAGTTGCAATATGACCTAGTTAATGTGACCCTAAATAAATACATTTTAAAAAGGCACGTATTTTTAAATATTTTAACTTTTGTTTCACAGAATTTTCGAGTATTTTAGAATTATCGTACTGTGACAATTAAGGACAGCCATAATATCGCACTCAGTTAGCACATACTTGGCGGTAGCAGCATGTGACCTTGCCGTTCAGTATTTCAGCGGCAACTTATGTTTCTATATGTTTCTATTATGTTTCTATTATGTTTCTATTGCGACAGCAGTTGTTTTAAACCGTAAATTTACATATACTTCATATGCGTCCAGATATAATTCATTACTTAGTTTCTCGTATTAAGATTTAGAAATCATTTAATTTTAGATTTTCAAAATTTTGAGAACTCCTTCAAAATGGTCGTGCATTAGCCGCCATTATATTTATAAGCCAGTTAAATGTAGCTGTACTCACACCTACCTAAGCATAACTTGACAGGAAGTTCCCTCAGTTAACTGCAGTTAGCAGCCGGCAAGAGGTTATCAAAGACGAAGAAGAGGAAGAAGCTGGAGGGAGATATTAATTTTTTCAATCTCACAACCCTAATGTTGCTCCCATGGCTACCCTGGTCTTCTGCTCTGCCAGGTAGCTCTTAACCTCCATACCTCCTTGTTACTTAATTAGCCCCATTCTTCACCCTCATCTTCCTTTCTTATATTCTATACATTTCTTGTCCAGTTTTCTTTTACCTTCTTCAAGACCTTGCCAATAGTTCTTACCTTCTTTTCCTCCCTGCCCGTTAACATTTTAATAGCTACTATCCTCTTCTCTACTTTCTCCCAATTTTTCCTCCCAAACCTTTTTTCTCCACATTGCAACCTCCTCGCACTCTGTTACATAGTGTTCTATGCTTTATTTCCCCCCCCCCCACACAATTCACAAATTCCCCTTTCCCTACCTCTTATCCCTCTTAGAAGTATTGTTCCTGTTCTCATCCAAGCTAACCCTTCTCTCTCTTTCCTATTGGAATAATCTGTATATGCTTCTGGTCCCCAGTTTCTTTTTATTTGCTTGTAAAATTGTAATAATTTCATATTTTCTAGACTTCCCCAAATTTCCTGCCTTTCTTTATCTTCTATTCTGCATATTACCAATTTACCCACATCGCTTGTATTCCTTTCCTCTAATCTCCATATATCTCCCATTCCTATTTCTTCCCATAATTTCTCATATCTCTTGCCACCAATTATTTGAGTTCTCTAATCCTTTTTGCTGTCTCATGCGTCATTTCCTAACTTGCCCTTCTTTGGCCAAACACCTATACCAAAATTTTATTATTCTTTCCATTATTATTCCTTGTCTTTCCTAATTCTACTAAAGTTACTTCCCTAGGTGATAATCTTGGTAAGCCTAGTAGCTCTTTACAAAACCTTCTGTAGTTTTGGTCCACCGTTTTGTTTTCCTCTATGCCCCCCACCACATTTTGCATTCCAGTAGTGCTTCAAACATTCTTTCTAACCACTTGGTTGTCATTTCTAGCTGATATTTGCATATTCTTATCCCATTCATTGCCGCCCTTCTTGTTGCTTCAATTTTTCTCCTGTGTGCTCCCGACTTTCCATTGTTATTCATCCTCACTCCTAAGTATTCAAATTCATTGACCACCTTTGCCATTTAGTACCCAATTTTCATTTTTTTCAGTTTAACTCCCTTCTTGAAGATCATAAATTTGGAATTATTTATGTTTATTTTTATTCCCCACTCTTCACGGAATTTCTGCATTTCATTTATTGCCTTCTGCAATCCTCCTACCGTTATAAATCCGACCATTAAGTCATTCTCATACAGAAATCCAGGAATTTCTTTGTTTGCTGTTTCCGGACACTTCTGATTTCCTTCGTATATGCTGTACTCGTGAATTGATGCTAAGCATAGTGAAAAAATCGATAAACATCTGTAAAGGCTGTTTAAATAATTAGGTATTGTAATTTTGAGGTTTAAGGTGCGACACAGATTTGGCAAATTGGTTTCACACGGTGGTTTATCTGCGCTACGAAAGAAGCAGTGGGAGTAAAGGTGTTTCATAACATAAATTAGCAGCAACAGCACGAGTAATTGCCCCACTGAAATGGTCGAGTGAGAGGATTCAGGGATGACGCCACAACCTCCTTCACACCTTTGCTTTCTTTCATTCTCGTCGATGTAAAGCGAATTGCGTTTGTTCCTATTCCCCATCTTTGTTGTATAATTATTTGCTTCCATAATTGTGTTAGGATCATTTAAAGCCAAGGTTTCAAGTTAACGTCGGAGCCAATGGAAACGGGTCAGAAGAAAAGCTGTTATATTAACAAGAATTTTTCTACAAAAGTTAACTTTTATGCTTATCAAACTATTGCTGCAAAAATTTGTTGCCGAGGAAACATTGTATTCCGTCCAAATAATCAATACCGGAATTTCACCTTAATCTTTAAAATCCGTATTTAATTTTTCATTTCCTAGAAAGGAAACTATTTAGAATTGAAGAGGAGGTTCTGTGGGAGAGTTATCCACCTATTACTTCTGTGGGAGAGTTATCCACCTATTACTTAAATTATACCTGCATCTGTTTAATGTATGCTGGACTACAGCAAAAATTCCTAGTACATGTTTAGGGACAACAATATTTTCCACTTTTAAGAAGGGGGAAATAATAAACCCACAAACTATAGAGGCATTAGCATTTTGAATTGAACTTACAAAATGTATACAGGAATGTTGAATAATAGAATAAAACCAATTACAGAAATATTATTGCAAGAAGAACAAAATGGTTTTAGAGCAGGAATATACTGCGGGGATAATACCTTCACAATTAGGCAGTTAATTGCGAAAAGGGGGGTATATAATCTACTTACATTTATGGCATTTATAGATCTGGAGAAGGCTTTCGACAGAGTGGACAGACAGAAGCTATGGATGATATGAATCAGGGACACCCCATGGATATTATAAATTGTTTAAAAAGGTTTTTGTCAGAACATGGGCTCTGTATGTCGTATAAGGGAGAGTATATACAAATTAACCAAGGCCTAAGGCAAGGGGGTATGTGTATTATCCCTCACACTTCTTAATATTTACATAAACACAATGAGATGGAACAATATGTATAAAGGGAATGAAGGTAATGGGCATTAATCTGAGGGTGTTAGCCCATGCAGATGATTTAGTTATTATTCAGAACACCGAACATGTCTTCAGAGAGCAACTTAGCTGTTGTACCAGCTGTGTAAATAATACAATTTTAAAATCTGTATACATAAATCGAAAGTCGTGGTATCACAAGGTAAATACCCAGTAATAGTTAAAATAATTGTAGTAAATAACATTTTAGAGCATTGTTTCACCTTTTCTTGCTCATCTTTTTATGAGTCCTTTTCGAAATGCAAGTCACTACAGCATTCTCTTTAAATTTTAAAGTTTGGTATAGATATATTGATGATATTGTTTCTATTGTTAGTGATGAATACATATATTGTGCTTTAAAATTACTAAATTTAAAAGATAAAGCTATGAAATTCACATTAGTGACTGAAGTTAAAGGATTTGTTCCTTTTCTAGAGTTAAAGATAATAACAAATAATGAATTAAACTTTGGTATTTATATTAAGTCTACTGATATCGATAATTACATAAAAATAAAAGTTTAACCCTTTTTCACAAAATTTGCTGTTTTAATAGTTTGATTTATAGATTAAGATACCGTATAATAAAGAGGAATTTAATAAATAATATGAACCTATTTAATATTGCTTTAATTATTGGTTTTAATAAAGACCTTATACATAAAAATTGAAAAATGTGTATATCAAAGAGCTGTTAATGATGCTTATACCTTTACAAAATAAGACGATTATTTTTTAAAAAATTACTTACCATCCTTGGGTTGATAAACATTTTCAAAAAGTTTTAAAGAGTTTGTATAACTTTAGTTCCTCAAAGTAAATATAGTATTAAAATTTACTGCATTCCTCTAAAGAAGATAAAATTCCTAATAATAAAAATCTGGTATTTATCAATTTAATTGTTTGGATTGTGATAAAGTTTATATTGGAAAGACAAAACGTAATTTGGATACCAAAACGAAAGAACATTTTCGCAATATTAAGTACAAACAGACTGATAAATTGGACATAGCAAATCATTTTTGGTCATTTAACATGAAATAAATCCAAAAGTTAATTTATTAAAACAGTTGAATAGTCCGATAGATTTAATGGTTTGGGAAAAATATGATTATAAAAAATAAACATCGCATAATGAGTTTTGAAACCCGGGAGTCGATTCTGTTTTTAAAATTATTTCATTTTCAGATTGTGATAGTACTGGCAAAATCATAGTGAGCGTGACGTTGACAACAAGGCTATTTGAGGCTTGAGCTGAAGATGGGAAGAATTGTTTCACGAAATGGCCATCCTCATCAATTAATAAGAAAACGTTCATCATTTGTTATAGGATAAGTGAAGTTTTATGTTAAAAATTATTATAGTTGTATATATTTGTTTGCTTCACTGTCAATAGCTTCGTACAATTTAATTTCACTTATCTAGAATAAGAAATTTCGTTTTACTATGACAGAGATATACAAAATAAAATAAATTTCATTTGCAGTATTATAACAAATATATTAAAACACAATTAAACTTCACAACATAATGGCAGTACCTTTCTGTTATACGGCATTGAATCCTGGATATAAGACAAAAAGATTTGTCACATTCAAGCTACAAAATGAAACTTTTAAGGGTAACTTTGGAACATAGAAGAAAAGTTAAAATAAGAAACAAGTCTATAATGGAAAAGCTAAACATTTTGAACATGATAAAATTAAAGAACATAAAGAAAACGACGAAGCACAGGTACAAAGAATGGAATGCACAAGAATACCAAGTAAGATTTAAAATTATAAATCCACAGGACGAAGAGATTAGGGAAGCTCCATACAAAAATGGATAGAGACCGAATGGGCTAATCCTTGTTACAAGAAAGACTTCTTCGCCTGGGGTTGTCCTTTACAATTTTTAGTAAAACGGAATTTGTGATATTTAAACGTAGCTAACTGCAACCTAAACCGCAACGTTCCGATATGACGTTCCACGATTTGAGCCTACTATAAAACAATTTTCTGTGACTTACTCAGTACTAAGAATTTTTTCCTTTATAATATGTAGAACCTCCCACGGTATGTTTCTGCATGTCCTGCTACTTCAGCTAAAAGATTTCATGTCTACTGAATTCTAACGTATCCTTAAAGATTACTTAAATTCTCCTTACAAACTTATAACTTATCTTACTTTATGCATCTGTTTTATTATGCTGGAATTATCTATTGTAATAATTTTTCTATCCCTGTAAAATTTTTAATAAAAATTTTAACTTTACTTGTCATTTACTTCTGTGATAAATGGAATATCCATAAGGATTGGAACACATAAAGTTGTGATGACGTCCTTTAATCTCGTTGATCGTTCGTTCATTTTCATACACTTGCATCACCCTTTTTGTGAAGTACACTTTCGGCGACAGACACATTAGACAACTGTTTCACCCTCTCCTGTGTTTGACTTTACTTTCCGTTTGTGCATGACACATGTCGTGATAAGGCTATGATTAGGCTTACGTTGTAATACTAAGGCTATCATTAAGAATTGTCCCTTATAGTTTCTGTTTTAATCTCTCTACCGCAATATGAAAAAGATTACGCTTTATTCCAAGATGGAGTAAATTACACGAGATAGGTTTGTGAGGTCGGAATTATTGAAACAATCATCTGTACGAACAAAGTCGTAAAATCAGTTAATTATTAAGTTGTTTATTCAAAATAAGTTACAATTGAAATGCAGTGTTGCTTTTCTTATACTGTGTGTTGAAGAAGAAAATGCCTTTCCTCTTCCTACACATAACCCATACTCATTCTTAATAATAATGATAATAATAATAATGATAATAATAATGATAATAATGATGATAATAATGACAATAATAGTGCTAATAATAGTGATAATAATGATAATAATGATGATAATAATGATAATGATGATAACAATAAGGATAATAACAATGATGATAATAATTAATAAAGATGCAACTGAATGGGAATTAAGTTCACAATCTTTCACTTTTTGTTTTTGCTGTACTCAGAGATCGATTGCTGTCTGTTGACACGTTTGAAAACGTGATATCTCTCGCACTGGTTCCCGTACAGTTTACAAGAACAGCTTTTACACAGCTCTTTGTATTTATTGTTTTATATCGTTCATGCTGGAAGCCATGGGTCGATAATTTTATGATGTCTGTGGGATTGACTTTTCGTTGACCAGGATCTTTCCAGGATTGCACTAGAGGTGTAGAAGTCATCGTGAATCTCTCTTCTCTTCACTCTTCTCTCTTCTAGCACTTACTCATATAGGCCGGTAGATGGTAGCAGATATGTCAGGATTATGTTTTCGAAGTAGGTCTCCCTGGTAAGCTCATAAACCAGTCGAGATTTGGTGTTTTTCCCTACGCCCAGCACCTTCTTTGCATACGTCGCTTTTACTTTCTCCATCCTTTTAAGTTAGCCTTTTTCATCTTCTCCCATATTATTTCTATACCATAGAGTGCTACCGGCGTTACTTTCGCCCGAAACATTTCATTTTTATTAAGCTATATAAAACATTTTTAGATTTGCGTTGTTCATATGTTTGTCTTTTAAAAGCAATAATTCAAAATGGAAATACGAAACTTATTCTTGAAGTTCAATTACGTACCTAAGATGAAACAAGCTCATTTTCTTCTTTATCTATCCCTTATGCATTTAGGGTTCATTAAGCTACTTTCTAAATTCATTTCTGTGCTGTGATATAATGTATATTTCTCACGGCGACTTTCCTCGACTGGCTGCCGCTTTTTGCACGTACTGCTTCCATTCGGTCTTCCTACTCACCTTCTCTCTGTTCTTGTCTCTTATATCCCGCTCGTATCCTTTCTTCATTCATTCTTACTACATGCCCGAGCCATCTTAGTTGGTTGCCCTCTATTGCCTTTATTAGATATACTCTATTTAAATTTTCTCTTATGGTTATTTCTGACTTGGTCTCATCTGGCAAACCCATCTACTCTCCTTAGATTCTCATTTAGGCAGGTCCTATTCTACTCGCACGATTACCTAGGGTTGTCCAACTTTAGCTCCCAAATATTAAAACTGATTGGTAGAATTCTGTATATACCCTCATCTTCTGTTGTTGATTCAATTTCCTCTTTCTGATTATAGTACCTACTACATATTTGATAATATATATATGGCTTTTTATCCCATTATTTATTTCTTTATCTGTTCTACCGCCTTTTGTTCATATAATTTTTAAGTAGTCATTGTTCTCAATTTTTGTAATTTCTCTCCCTTCCACTGAATGACTATCTGTCTCACCCTCCTCTTTACGTATTGTCATCACTTTACTCTTTTTAACATTTATTCTCATTCCTCTTTTCTTCTAATGTGCTAGCCCATTGGTTTACTGTTTGCTGTAATTTATCCTCACGTTCTGCCATCTATACTGTACTATCTGCGTATACTAATACTTGGCCACCTTCTTGTCTTATATTTCAGTATCCTACTCTCAGCTTACTCGTCATACTTTTGCAGTATACGATAATGTGTTTCATAAATATAATAAATAACAATGGGCTAAGACTATCTTCCTGATTTACACCCAACCTTTCCATTTCAAACTGTACAGATAAACTGCCAGATATTCTTACCATTCCCACCATCTTCTCGTACAAGCTTTTAATTACTCTGTTTATCCACATCCAATTCCATTAACGCTTTCAAAATCTCTTTTCTAGATGTTGTATCTAATGCTGTCTTTAGGTCTAGAAAGGCATTCTTCTACTCGATCTGAGATCCATTATCTGACTCATTACAAATATATGATCTTGTGTTTGCCTTTTTTTCTCTAAATATACTTTGTTCTTCCTTTTGTTTTTGTTCCAATCCATTCTCAAATTATCAAGAAGCTTATTTTTGAGTTTAAATGTTTCCTTATTTTATATTTTAAGATATAGCTCAAATAACTTTAATAGTAATTTAAATGTTATGATTTTAGTGCGTTTTCATAGTAATACAACAAGTCTTAAATTTTCTGGGGATAACCAGATAGACAATGTGGTATACTTTGATAGAATAATATATCTATCCAAAGGTTTACTTGATAAATAATGTAGATCTATTTAAAACACACAACTTATTTTAAATATAATAAGTATTTGCAGCATTTGCCATAACAATATCTTTTGTTATTTAGTTTTAGTGTTTCAATGCGTTTGTCATTTTCGAAAGGCTGTCACATCAGATGTTTCTCACAATAACAGAGAAAGAGCATACCATTTCAACGCTAGGATATAGTGACACGCTTTTAATCACTTCCCCGTTTGCTATTATATCCCATCTCTATCTACACTGAAATACGTAAATGAATTGGATCACTTAACTATAAATAGATCAAAATGCTTCGTTTGTCTTGCGCTGACAGTGTCAAACTAACGGAGAGTACCTACATGTGAACATTTTAAATTCTGCGCTTGTGAATATGTTTCTGAAATGCATACCGCAAGTAATAAATGAGCTCATTAGACTATGAAACTAGGCAATTAATTCTTAAAAATGTATACCTATATAATGCTCTTGTTGATGGATTTAGCTCAATATTTACTTATGAATGTCCTTAACAGAATCTGAATCATCAGTAAAGGAATGTCAGAAGGACAAGACATGATATATGACGAAGTGAACTTTGTTGATGATAATAATGACGGCAACAGAACTGATTTCCCTAAATGCTGTTTGAACAAATATGAGTACTGCAGATATGAAGAAGCTACAGGACTGCTAAGCTACCAGCCTGAGGACAATTTACCCGTTGCGCTTGAGTGCGCAAGAAGCCTGTATGCGAATTCAGTTAAGCATCTGTGACTTAATTACCTCGGCTGTTAACCGACACAGTGCTCTTATTGTCTAACCGTCTCCTGTATAATGCATCCTCATTTATTATACTCCTTAATTGTATCTGCACCTTATACGGCATTTAAATTGTATACCAGTTGCAAATTGCGGCCACATTCACTCCCTCATTCATACTTCAGATTCTATGGAGTGGAGGTTATAAACCGATCAAAGAAAAAATCCTACTTTACGAAACTGAGGGTTAGTTGTCTGCTTGGAGATATACTTTTTAAGAATTGAATTCTCTGACAAAAATAACGATCGTTTCCCGGCGCTGTATATGTATCCATTTCGACGTAAATCAATTTTCACTTCAGTTCTACTGCATTGGTTTAGGAATTCTTAAGCAGTGGTTTCAAATTACCTCTATTGAAAACAGAAGTTAATGTGAACGTACTTGAAAAGAAAAAGACAGCTTGCACATTGAGGAGGAATATTTTAGCCTATATTTGAAACAAACTCCTAGATGTTGATTTTGGAACAGAGTTCATTTGTTACTGTATCACATTGATTTGTTCTCGTGTGATTTGTTTTTGTCGTGCTTGTAATCGGATTATTGAATTTCAGATCTGTTAAGTGGAATAAATATTCGATGGATTCTTAAAAAGCTTTATTATATGCAGGAAAAATTTTGCATGTTTCGTTATTATTTGTTCCTAATGTAGATATTTGAGAATTCTCACCAATAACAAGGAACATTTGGAGAGTGGTTATCCATGTGTGAAATACACATATTTATACACTAAGAGTTTGTGTATCTCTTATGCAATTGCCATTATAATGAAGAGATTTCAGAGGTTATTTAGAAAAGCGTCAAGAAATACATTTCACTTATGAAAATATCATAAATAAGAGGACTATACAACAGGTGGCAGCATTTAAAACCTTGGAATCAGAACTGTATTAGACGAGAAAGATGTTGACAAGAAAAATAAAGTTAGCTTTATGTGCTGTACAGTAAAAGTAATCCTTAGAAGAAAAACTAGCAGAGAATCACAAATTAAATTTTAAGACATTGGCAGTCCCTTTGTTACTGCATTCAAGCGAAACGTTGATTTAAGCACACAAAAGAAAAGAAAAATTGAATCAGCAGAAATGAGATTTTTAAGATCAGTGGTGGATATTCTCTGTCGTAACATAAAACAAATGAAGAAATAAGAATATTTGAACATATGAACTTAGAAGAAAGGATTAAAGAGAAGAAAGGAAACTGCAAACGACATAATGAAGGGAATAAACAAGGAGAGATTCACTACGTTCCAGCAGATAAAGGAAACATAGAAAGACCAAGGAAGAGATAGAAAAATATTTATTAATGGGGAAGGAACGAATCCTAACAGTCCAAACCTTGAATGATGATAATGAAAATATCAGTGTTTTATTCAAAGTCGTTAGAGTAAATTTTGAGGACAGCATTTTCAAGAACTTTTCCATCTGCCTGCTAGTTAGAGATGGGAGAAACTTTCTTGAAAATATTTGTGCCCCATTCCTCGAGCATGCAATATTAATTTAGTCTGTTCAGACTAAAGGACACACACATACAGACACATACACACGGTCACTCACACTCAATGTTGGAGCTTCTTTCACCTTTTTCTAAAAATCGTTTTATGTTTCAGAAGGAACACGTGTGTTCACCTTTAGTGGAACACAGTTCCTTCTCTCCTAGTGGTAGTGGTAATTGAAAGAGCATTATAACTCGTTGTCAAAGCAATTTTATACAATATAATAAGAAGAATGAAAATATACTTTCTTTGGTGAAACCATGGGTGGAGGACAATAAAAGGGGAGTTATCTGTTCAGCCACTATTGTCTACGATGTTGCAATATGCTACGTCTTTCTTAAGACGCGACGAATTGCAGTTGGCTGACATACTTCAGAAATGTACATGCTTCAACAAACTGACCTCATTATACGTCATTATGGGCACTCTGTAGTATCACAATGTGTTACATATAAAAGAATGATATGATGAAAAGTGGCAGGAATGATTAAACACAAAAAGTGAAGCAACATTTCAAAGAGATGGAGAAATGTTAAGACGGGTAGTAAAGTTACTTTCTTCTTTGCTCCCGTCTTGTTCAACTTTTCAAAACTTACTTAGCATGCCACACACAAAAGCCTGATTTATAATTGATATGTCAACATCTTAATCCAGAATATTGCACCTATTTAATGAGGTAGAGGCATTCTTCGTTTATTAATGGAGTTTGAGTAGCTATATTCACAAACAAGGCAAGAGGCATGATTTGAATTTCTTTTGTTCCATAGACACGAAATTTCTGCACTTGTTAGTCAATACGACACCAAGAATGTGATCTTTGTGACTGTTATTCACAATTAAACGGTCGAAATAAACGTTCAGTGACAAATAACCCTCTCATATTTATCGACACATAAGATTTAGAAATCTAGCGAAGGAAATAGTAAGATTTCCACTCTCCCCTAGCATCTGAAGCACCTGGCTGTACTTAACTGTACTGGAAGCCATTTCTCTACAGCTAAATCAATTTATAACGAATATTTATCAATGGTGTGTTCTGTACAGTTATGATAAAAATTGTTTTCATTTCACTATCTTTCTAAAACAACAATAGTAAAGAACAATGAAGTTGAATTATCATATTAATGTGGGAAAGGTATTATTATGAAGCGAGGGACGATTTGGACTAAAATAGAAATACAATATTTAAAGATTAATTTGAATTGGGGATGTGGATTATAATAATGAAGAGGGATGAAATTTTGGATTATACTTTGATTCATGCTCCGGCTTATGTATTGCATTACTGCCACTAAACTTCAATGGGACAAAGGTGACAAAGTTACAGTTCACCGGAATCATAACTCAGTGACATTCTAGGGCAGACTTTCTTTGGGAACTTGCTTTCTGTTTAATAGTGCTAACTTCTATTTGCAGACCCCTACAAGATTTGAATTCTGAGGGACCATTCGGTGTTGAAGGAAAATGCCAAACTTATAGTAGTGGATTTAACATTAACTAGTGGAAGGGTAGAGCCAGACTGAACAATTCAATGCCATAGCCAGGATTTGAACTGCGGACCTTCTGGTCTCCGTCCAGCCGCTCTGAACCATTGACCTACTATGGCCAACATGACATTAACTTCTCCAACTGACTCGTGTCAGTTGGACGGAGAGGCTGGACGAAGACCAGAGGTTCCGTGGTTCAAATCCCGGCTATGGCATTGAATTTTTCAGTCTGGCTCTACCTATTCATAGTGCGTCCTACACACGGCTAGTGTGAAAGAACAATTAATTTCCATTAACAAGTGGATTTATCATTCTCCTCCTTGCCATCCTGTACGGCAACTGTCATTTACCGCCTGTGAAGGAGACTGCAATAGAGCAGCTTCAGAAGATAAGTCGTTGCTTAGGCAGAAAATTTAACCGTTCACAATACGTAACAGAATTCTAGCACCATTATTGAAAGCTAGCTCTATAATACGTTCTTACAGTAACATTAGTGAAAAATATTTACATATTGAATAATGATTTTTCCTCTGCCTCTACAATCAAGGTGGTTTTCCTGGGGCACTGAACTAATGTTAGGGTGGTGTTTCTTCTACTAAAGCTTTTCTGTCTACTTTATGTTCTCTGGCGTCGGTTAGACTACTCATAGAGCACCCCTCTCCTTCAGGGGAAACCTGGGTGTTTCTTGTTTGTTTCAGTGGAGTCGGTTACATTCAATCTGGAAATGTTAGGGACCACATATACGCTTACACATGTTGGATCTGGTGACCATTAGGGTCTCTGCAATCTCCTTTCCAGAAGATGGTTAGAAGTATGAAGCAGCCCTTTGTACATTTGTCTTATTTTATATGAAAAGGGAATATGTCGGCGTGAGGGATATCAGTGGAAATATTTGATGTGATATGAAGATATGAAGGCCACGTTGCATACGTTTGCTTTTAATTTCTGCAGTGGACTGGAAATATTTAACTACTTCTGTGCTTCTATTTCAGTCTTCTGCGTGTATTCTGTGCAGAGCTATTTTAGAAACCTCGGTGAATAATTTGCTACTTACCATTAGCTAATTCTGTGGTTGCAGAAACACTCTACAGCCTCCATTAGCTAATTTACTTGATCTCTTCCACAATTCGCCACGTGACCATCGAGCTGTCATCCAGATGAGTGGGTTACTCAACGCGAACAGGTTGTTCACGGGTAGCTCGGCGGGGAATGCACCAGTCAAAAACCCAGAGCGTGAGAAGCAACTGACTACTCGAGCGTGAATAATAATAAACACGATGTCTTAAAGTTCACGGACATACTTTGTCAGTGTGGTGGCAGCATTGCCAATTATTGCTGCCATCGACATTTTCGCCTTTACTCCAAGGTTGCGATTTATCTTGGGCTAGTCTAGTCCTGTTGAACAGGTGGCATTCTCGAAATGCCATTACCGCTGTGTTGCCCGCTGTATAAATCTTCTTCAAAACAAACTTGGGATACTTTGCTGCTTTCTCTCTCACTTACTCTTGCATTCGAAATAAAAGTTCAATATTGTCATTTCGTGGGAAGTACATTTATTGAAATAAACTGGAAATAGCAAACAACGGAACTTGAGAAAATACACAACAGGAAGTTTTATTTTAATTTACGTCCTCCAACGTTAAGTCATATTAGAAGGTGGATGAATTGGATGAAATGCTCAAAGGAGTCCAGTGTCCATGGAGCTTAGAGTTACCCGACATTCCCCCTGAAGGACAAGGGAAAACCCCGGAAAAACCTTATCCAGGTAACTAGCCCTGGCCGAGATTCGAACGCGGGACCACTTGAACGTGAGGCAGATACGCTACCACACGTTCAAGACGTCCCGAGTTCGAATCTCGGTCAGGGCTAGTTACTTGGATAAGATTTTTCCGGGGTTTTCCCTTGTCCTTCAAGACGAATGTCCGGTAGCTAAGTTCCATGAACACTGGACAATAGCCTCCAACGTTCGGTCTATCAACTGCCACTGATCCCTGGAACTTAATACATGAAAATTTGAGTGGCTGAAACCAAAGTAATGATCGTTGTAGGAAAAAATCCATATGATCTTGTAATAAACCCCTATTTAGGTCTCTTAAGCTAAACAGAAAAAGATGTTGCAACATAAATAGTTTTACTGATGCAACGACTAACTGGTTCTACAACAACTAACCAGACTGGTTTTCATGTATGAGCTGACAGTGCATCACAGCATATTAAAGGACATTTTAAGAACAGCAAGATATTTCAAATTGGATCAGGAAATGTAGCATTATAAAGGAGCTGAAAACTGATTCTTTCGCCGAAATATTAGCGGCAAAACTGGAGGTCCTATATAGTAAGGATGACTGCAAAAGAACTTGATTACCATCCACATGAGAAAAATTCTTTGGGTCTTTCTACGAAGAAATATATTAAGACTGCAATAGACCATTAAAGCCAATACGACGATGATGACAGTGGCGTTGAAATTCTTGAATTAAAAAAATGACGATAATAAAAACAAAATAGTGCTCATACTTTTACGCCAAATAATTCCGTCACGTTATCACATATTACACGATTTGCATACAAAAGTACAGTACAACTTCGTTTAGGTGGGTCAGCTGTGACCAGGAGCTGTCCGAGTTAACGAAAATGTCGGTTATTCAGAGAATGGTGGGAAAACAATAAAAACACACGTAGAACATCACCCAAATATGTTTTAATGGCGTTTGGAAATTATATTTGGCGCACCTTCACCTAAAAACATATACACTATATGTAGTGTAATAACCTATGTATTTACACTATGCTCTATATAGCTACAAACTAATTTGCGGGTAACAAAGGTAGTGGGCTTCTACTGCCTCGGTTTAGATTATTGCTTACCAGCTGCGGATCTCACGATCGATTTTACATTATAAGTTCATTTGCAACATTTTGGCTTGATTCTCGAAATTAAACAATATTATGTTTGGCACAACTGGCTCATCAACACTGTCTGAATATTAATACTTTTCATCTTTATTTTGGTAGCACTGCAGATACAATAATTCCTTTCTGTGTAATCGGTTTAAAACCTCCGTCATTGGCAATTGCCCTCTTCATCAACATCGGAACAGCCATCGATATTTTTAAAAATGTATGTAAAATCTTCTTCCTCACTCAATTTTTCTTCTTCAGTCTTTTCTGCCTAGTCTCACACACACACACACACACACACACACACACACACACACACACACACACACACACACACACACACACACACCAGGCCACAACTTTTTCCATAACTTTATCGTAGTTTCTCTTCCAGCCTGGTCCCAACCACGTGGAGCGAGTGCAATGAATTCACTCGCTAGCAAGAGAATTCGAGTCATTTACTTAATGAGAATAGCAATTTACCGTCTATAAAACAAGTCCGTATAAACATTTTTTCCCAAAACTGGTCCGGGTTAAGGCCTGGGTTAACGGGGTTTTACTGTCATTATATTTAGTGTAATTTACTTAGATTCCTGTTTTTGCTATAAGAATGCCGTATTAAGGAACGTGGACTTCGTTACATCACAGTAAGAAAAAATCCACAAATATTTGCATAAGCGTTGTCACTAACGGTCCCAAGGTCGAAAAAACAGGAATGTGGTAAGCTGCTTCATGGATGCTACATCACAGTTATTAAGCGTTTTGAAAATAACTCATGTCACAAAAGCTTCTTTGAAGTACATTTGTTATTTCCACATTTTCGTACAAGAATTTGTTGCTTTATCAAGTAAATCAAATTGTGAAATACTTTTGGAATGAAGAGAAATTTGTAGACTATTTAAGAACATTCAAGATGAGATGCTTATTAGTTAATAAATGTTTTAAGCATTTAGTATTTGAAACAAATTATTTAGCGGCCTTTATAGAAAATGAAGATAAAACAGGGCACTTTTGTACAGGGTATTTTCTTGAAAATTCTCGTTTGTATGTACAAACAGCATGTGGAACCCCGTTGATGCACTTCAATGTTTGTTTTTTCAATAGCTGTTCTTAGAATTTTACAAATATAAGATACACAAGTATTCGAGATTCTATCATTTACTACGATGTATATAGCCTTGGAAAGCATTTCTTTTTATGTAAGTAATGATGTAAAGTTCTGCAAGGAAAATATGGATCTGGTTAAAATTTACAAGTAATACATTTTTGGGGCTTTAGTTATTTAAAAAGTATTTTTATTATTCTGTATAGATTTTAAAATATTACTTTTATTTCTATAGAACTAGTTTCGGATTGACTTATACCTATTAATTTATTAGTTTCGCTATTTCATATTGTCGTGGTAACAGGCATAAAGGTTTCGGTGCAAATAGATAATAGACCGCGGATAATTTTTCACGGTAATAAAGAGCTTGCATAAGCAGTGTGGTTAGTGTACACAAAGGAAGTGATAGGCGGCTAGCGTTCACAAAGCGCCGACAATTAACGATAGCGCCGATAAACAAGAGACGGATAGTTTATCACAGAGGTGATAGACTGAGATAAATGGAAATTTATGGTAACATGTGGATTATTTCGGGTTATTTATTGTTCTGGAAATCTCACAAATTACGAATGAGGTATTTAAGGATGTGACGAGTTGAAGCAGTAGTAGTTGTGTACCACGAGTGTTGAGAGCTGATCAGGACATTGTAGACTGTGTATGTGTCGTAATATTGTTACGTGAGAATAGAACAGTGTATTCCTACGCAAATAAAGAATGATTTTTATTTTCTGCAAATTGGGCTTTTAATTCTACGAACCCACAAAGTCACAATATTTAATGAGTCGAGAAGGTATTTCTTTTCACCAAAATATTTGATCACTTTGCTGAAAATACTGTCACCCGATCGTTGGAACACCCTATAGAACCAGCTGAGAGCGGGCAAGCAGGGGAGGTCGGTGTTAGCCACGCCCCCCTCGTTTGTCTTATAATGGTGACAAGGGGTAGCTGGGAGAAAAAACATCACTGCGCCGTCTCTTTCTGTTCCACCTGTGTTCTCGAACATACGGGATATTTCATCTAATCTAGAACATTCTCGATCCCGCAGCTGACCCTATATAAGCAACACGCCGAGTCAGTCAGTTAGTCAGAGTTCTTGGCGAGCAGTGTAAGAGTGCAGTTTACGACGAGAAGACTGTGTACGTGCATCGGAGTATTGTATGTAATTACGAATGCAAGTGAAATTGTAACGGACGAATAGGTGAATCGTAATTGTGTGCATTACGTAATTCTGTGTAATTGGCAAGTGTTTAACTGTAAGTCGAAAGAAATAAGGAACATTTTTGAGTGGTGAAATTGGACTTTTCATTTCACGAGCCCACAAAGTCACAATTGGTGTCAGAAGTGCGACATAACACAATGGAGGCAGCATTAGAAAAGATTTTAGCGGATCTGAAAGAAATGAAGACGGCAAATGAAAACCTCGCTGCAAAAACAGAAGCGGCAAATAACAGCCTGGCCGCGAAGCTGAAGACTACAAATAACAGCCTGGCCGCGAAGCTGGAGACTACAAATGACAACCTGGCCGCAGAACTGAAACAAATGAAGACGGCCAACGACATCACCGGGAAGATGGAAGAAATGAAGGCCGAATTAACAGCGAAGACGGAAACGACAAACAACAACTTGGCCACGACAATGACCGCAAGGATGGCCGGACTGACCACGGAAATGAAGGTGGCGAACGAGGCTCTCGCCGCCAAATTTGAGGAACAGTTGGCCGGCGTGAGGGATGACGTCACGAATCTGGGCAAGCGGATGGGTCAAGTAGACGACCGCCTTAATGATTTAGAGGAAAAGGCCGACAATAACGCCAAGACCCTGAACGCCGTGGTGGAAGACGTCGAAGACCTTGCGAACCGCGTAAACAACCTGGAGGGAAAGGCCGACAGCAGCGTCAAGTCCCTGAACGCCATGGTGGAGGACGTCGTCGGCAGGAAGCTGAAGGGTTTGAATGCCGACGCGCCGGGACGCGACACATCTGCGCGCGTCAAACCTCCCAAGTATGACGGCGCGTCAACGTTTGGAGCCTTCCGCCGCCAGTTCGACACAGTGGCCAGGCACAACAGATGGTCACCGGAGGAGGAGGCCACACAGTTAATAGCCAGCCTCCAGGGACGGGCCGCGGAAGTCCTAAACGCGGTGCAGACGACGGCGGTGCCCAAGGACATCTGGGAGGCCCTGGAGAATCGCTTCGGGAACCACCGCTTAGCCGCAGCATACCGCCGCCAGCTAAAGGCAAAGTCGCAGCAGCCGGGGGAGACGCTGCAGGAGTTCGCCATAGCGATCGAGCAGCTGGCTAGCAAGGCCTTGGTTGACCTGCCACTGGAGTTCGTATCCTGGGAAGCCGCCTACAATTTTGTCGACGGGGTACGGGACATGGAGATTCGTCAGCGCCTAATGCTCGGCGAATATAAAACCATCCACGAGGCGCTGACAGCGGCATTAAGGATGGAGGCGGCCAAAGTAACATCTATCCCGACGTCGAGAACGAGGAATGTCCGCTACGCCTGAGACCGAAGACCAGCTGAGGGACGCCGGCGAACACCTAGTGGCCTGTGTTGGGGGTGTGGACAGCCCGGACACCTGCAGAGAGGCTGCCCACACCAGGAAGAGCAGCTGGAAGAACGAGTAAGGGCCGGCGTGGAGAGAGGCACGTCGGCGACATTACCACCATCCCCTCGAGTGACACTGCGCGCCGTCAGCCGGCGTATGGATGACAGCCTCATCGCGGACGGTTGGGTGAGAGGGAAGCCGTGCCGCGTACTGCTGGACACTGGGGCAGCCGTTACCGTCATCAGACCTGACGTGGCGAAGGGTTTGCCGACGAGGAAGCCAAGCCGACCATACGAGCTGGTCACGGCATCTGGCGACACCTTGCCTGTGGAGAAGGAGGCCCTGCTGGAGATGACCTTGGGGCGGATTGCCGTGCGTCTGTGGGTGTTCGTCGCGACGGTGGCTGAGGAGGTGATTCTGGGACTGGATGCCCTCAGGAGCCACGAGGCGACGGTCGACGTCGGCAGGAAGGTCCTGCGGCTCAACGGAGAAGAGGTTATACTCCGTCAGCCCGAAGAGCGCTTTGGAATCTCCAGGGTCGTCTTGAACGAAGACGTGGTTGTTCCCGCGAGGAGCGAGGTGATGGTGACGGCGCGGCCAGAAGGCCAGAGAGCAGGTTGGGTCCCGAGGCTGCAGGAGTACGACTTCACCTCGGAACATCGTAGAGGGAAGAGCCACGGTAACGCTGACGCCATGTCCCAAGCACCCTGTCTAGAAGAGTGCGGCCAGTGTACAAGAGTGGAGAAGGAGCGTGCCGCAGCAGTCCGAGTATCACGGCAGTGCCTGCGGATGGCTGGGATAGCGCAGGCCTGAGGAGGGAGCAGCTGGCGGACGCAGACTTGGGGCCACTCCTGAGGGAAGTGGAGGCAGGGACGAGACCAACCTGGGAGGACATCGCACCGAGGAGCGCCACCTACTAGTCGTACTGGGCCCAATGGGACTCGTTGAAGACCAGAGAGGGCGTGCTGTTCCGGGTATGGGAGTCACCCGTTGGGAAGACGCAGAGAGAACAGTTGGTACTTCCCCGGAGTAAGGTCCCGGAAGTCTTTGAGGAAGTGCACGCCGGTACTTCAGGAGGACACCTGGGAGCGAACCGAACGATTGACAAATTACGGCAGCGCTACTACTGGCTGAGGCTCCGAGCAGATGCTGAGAGATGGTGCCGTCAGTATCACGAGTGCGTGGCGAGTTGCGGCCCCCAGACTAGGAGCCGGGGTCGCATGCAGCAGTACAACGTCGGAGCGCCATTCGAACGTCTCGCCGTTGACATTGCTCCGGAAGCGAAACAGCCAGCGACCGAGTGTGTGGAGAACTTGGTGGACCATCTCCACGACATGCACGAGATGGCTCGCCAGAACATCCAGAAGGCAAGCGACCGCATGAAGACCAGGTATGACAGGCAAGCCAACAGCCAAGGGTTCCAGCAAGGTGACCTGGTCTGGTTGTACCGTCCTACCCGGACCAAGGGACGCCGCCCGAAGCTCCAGCAGCCATGGCAAGGACCGTACCGGGTGGTGAAGAGGATAAACGACGTGGTCTACCGCATCCAGAAATTTCCCCGAGGGAAGATGTTGGTGGTACACCTGGATCGCCTGGCACGCTACGATGGTGCTGTTCGGGACGACCAGCTTTGAGGAGGGAGCAGTGTCACCTGATCGTTGGAACACCCTATAGAACCAGCTGAGAGCGGGCAAGCAGGGGAGGTCGATGTTAGCCACGCCCCCCTCGTTTGTCTTATAATGGTGACAAGGGGTAGCTGGGAGAAAAAACATCACTGCGCCGTCTCTTTCTGTTCCACCTGTGTTCTCGAACATACGGGATATTTCATCTAATCTAGAACATTCTCGATCCCCCAGCTGACCCTATATAAGCAACACGCCGAGTCAGTCAGTTAGTCAGAGTTCTTGGCGAGCAGTGTAAGAGTGCAGTTGACGACGAGAAGACTGTGTACGTGCATCGGAGTATTGTATGTAATTACGAATGCAAGTGAAATTGTAACGGACGAACAGGTGAGTCGTAATTGTGTGCATTACGTAATTCTGTGTAATTGGCAAGTGTTTAACTGTAAGTCGAAAGAAATAAAGAACATTTTTGAGTGGTGAAATTGGACTTTTCATTTCACGAGCCCACAAAGTCACAATACAGATCTTCTGAAATCCAAAATAAGGATCCTCCTGTTGGTGTGTCTGTGGGTAGCATAATTAGAAAACGAAGCTTAGATAGCTATATCTTCCAGGGAACCCATAAAAGTATTCTGTGAAACAATGCTCCTACTCCAGATTTTTTTGTGCTTGAAATCGTTCCAGATATTTGATTTTCTAAAGAATGGTTCTGGCAATTGTGATTAAAATACCACATCGTTAAGATATTAATATAAATAGGTATGTGTGGAGGATACCATTTATTGGCGGCCCTTATGAATTCAATATGACCGAGTGAACTAAATTTATATATATTTGCCATATGAAGTACGTAAGAGAAAAGTCAGTAAATGTCATTATGAGATTAGCGTCAATTTTACAAAAGAGCTATAGAATACCTGTTACAGCAACATAGATATACATATGAGTTTTGTAATAGGTATAATAGGATATGGCACAAGTACATGGGCACATAGGTTAATGGTGAAATCCTGCGGAGTTTTAATCCGAAAGGCTCAGAGGCAAATGCTACTTCGCAGCAGCGGAGCTACAAAAACATCTACTTTGGCCCTACTAATAGTAGCGGGAATTTGGCCTATTGACTATATTATTAGATTGAGTGGTGCAACTTATTAGCTAAAGAAGGAAGAATATGGGAATGTTTTTAAAATTTGGGGGAAAAAGGTGCAATACCAAGAAAGAAGTGAATAATTATTTATTACAAGAATGGCAAGAAGAGTGGGATAATGCACATGTAGGAAGAAGAGTACATGATTTATTTCCGGACATTAAAGAAAGGCTAAAATTGGAACATATAAAACCAAGAAAAGGATTTTTTCATTTTGTTTTAGGACGCAGCCCATAGTATATTTAAAAACAATAGGGAAAAAGAACTTAGATTTATGTGAGCAATGTGACTATTTAGATTAGCCTGAACATGTTATTTTTGAGTGCAACAAATATAGTGAACTAGTAGAAGACGGTCGAAGGAAACTTCAAGGAAAATGTTTATGGAACATCTTAAGAGATGCAGAGGATTAGGTACATTTAGAAAATAGGTCTCAAATAGTATCCGTTAAGGCGTTGGAGGAATATATGACCCGCGACAAAATATTTCAAAAAAGAAATGTAAGAACATTGCAATCTATGAGAAAAGAATATAATTTAAGAGATCGTCGGAGGGAAATAGGACCAAAAGAAACTGAAGATACAGAGTATCAGACTTGAAGACCTGATTTAAGACGTCAATTATGGACATCAGAAAGAATACAGAAAGACCATAGACAGAAAGAATACCAGGAGAGAAAACATATATATGGAGAGTATCAGAGCGGCCAGATGCAGCTGATTATGCAGAAACGGAGAGATGACTACCCGGATGTCTGGAACTGACGAACCAGCTCCATCTACTGATGCCAGTTCCTTTAGGAGATGGGTACCAGTAGGAGGAAGCTTTGGATACCAGTTGCAGAAGAGGAAATTCTAAAACTGTAGGAAAGTCTTTCGTCGCTGTAGTAGAAAGTAGATTTTATTTATATTGTTGGAGTAGAAGTAAAGTAGAAGGACTGTTTTAGAGAAATTATATTTGTAAGGTTACTGGAATCCAGTAATGTTTAGGTCTAGTTAGTTCGTTAAGGTAGAAAGTAGATTACATCTGCAAAATTTATAAATAGTTTCGTGAAATCTGATTCAGAAGTTATAGTTAAAAATGAAGTTTGTATAATAAGTCCTGATATAGATTCCAGAAACCGGGCTATCAGATATGCAGATTTTATTTTATTTTATTTTTATTAGCATTATTTTTAAATACTATTATGGAATGCCCAAAGCCATGTACACACACTGTGTCGTACGCTTAGGAAATGTCCTGGAGACGATTCAAGTGATGTAGAACAATTTATCTTCTATTTCTAACAGAGAGACGATTGACCTAGTGTGAAACCTTTTTCCCATTATTCCTAAGAAACGTAACGAGCTAAGGAAGCAATACAAGCGGAAACCCTTAAGATGACAATAAATTGTATTCCACTTTCTAGCTTTCGGAAGTAGCAATGAAGCATACAGCTCTTCTATTTGCTCTGTATTATATTTTCTTTACGCAAGCCCTTAAGCGTAAGAAACAATGTATAATTAACTGTTTAGATCCAACATAAGATAAAAATGATAATCACGAAAAGGCAATAAACTTGAGCGTTACAAATTATTTTTCCGTAAATCTTCCACGATTTCCAGTACTACACCTTTATTGAATGCTCTTTTGGTTGCTATCATTATTGCTAATCTGGATTGTTTGTCTCTCGGCTGGTTAACAACGATCTAAAGGAAAGTGGGCTAGTTATAAGAAACATCAGCTACTATCTGCTGAAATTCAAACACTTTTATTATTTGAGTGCTAGGCCGATTAGTTTTGTGTTAATTATAAATATAGTTATTTGAACTAAATTAAGTAACATTGATTTTCGAAAGCTATGGGAAGTATTAAGGAAGAATACAAGCTGCAAACATTAGATAGTTAAGACAAATCGCTCAATATTCAATTTCATATTATAAAAAGAATAACAACATAAAAAATTAAGTAATCCTATCACTTCTGAAGCAATTAATAATTACATAATTACACGAAAGGCCCATTTCAGCCTTGACATCCAAACCCTTACCAAGTATTTCACGTTGTCGAAGAGATGTTGGTACAGCAAGAGGTAGTTAAGTTTAAACCTTGATGCGAATATGTCAAAAGAAGAAAAATATGAAGAAATTTCTGCACTTTATATGGTCTTTGCGCCCTTAGGACTCCGAAATTGGGAATAATTGCAAAATATTTGTAGTGTTTCCTATAACAATGCCAGTTGCATACATTTATTGCTGAAAGGCAGTATTGTGTATAAATAAATACAAATTAATACAAATATGAACTCAAAAATTACACCTGTGTTATAAGGGGTTGTAATGAAGGAACTTGATGTGGGATTTTGTAAATACAAAGCCCACGGAAGCATAAACTTCTAATTATATTGTTAGCACATTCTGGAAATTCTGCACCATTCATTTCGTTGAATCCCTACAGTCATATGTATAAACCTAATGTATTACAGCTTTCTCTACCCATTATAACTTTATATAATTCAGGTAAAAGGGAATGATTCGATCCATGTAACGTTGTTCTATGTATATTAACTAGAAATAATCCCATAGCAAAACTTTAATGTGTGAGATTGGTTCTTTCAAAATCAATTAATACACAAAACAAACGTTATTAGACATCTTTTCTTGGCACAGGACACAGTCCTGTTCATGTACGGTTCTCTATCCCTTATGCCATGTTAGGCATCCGGTGAGAGAGCGACAACTATGAGAGAGACAGAAATTCATTAATGGGTGATCAGCCAGTCCGCGGAATGAGGTCGAGGGAAGTGGATGAAAGGAAAGATGATAATGGAGCAATTGGTAGAATGATGTCGGGGGAAACCGGAGATCCCGGAGAAACCCCACCCGCTCCAGCGTCAGTGGCCTGAGATCGGCCGCCTTGGTGAGAGTCAAGCAGTCTATCTGCTCGGCCACGGTGCAGCCCGTTATTAGGCATCAAAAGTACATTTTCTTTGTAGCATTTTGACCTCTGTGACGGGATTTACACCTATATACAACTTGTCCAAAGAGTTCAAAACATACATTTTATATCTAATGCAAACATGCGACAATTTAATAAAAATTACGATAGACAGTTTTGAGAAGTAATGTAAATTTTTCTACTCAAACAACATATAGAAGGCAATTTTATAGAATGTATTAATTTGGAATGCTTATCTGTTAATGACTAAAGCATGAAGACAACGTTGGGTGTTTTAAGTTGTGTTTATGCAAAAACATACACTATTACTAAATTGGACTTCCCCTTATGTTCTTTCCCCTTATGTTCTTTATGTATCTTTTCGATTAATTTTCTGCACCTCTGAAGGTATGTTTACAGTGAGATATCCATCAAATTGTGGGTGAAATATAACTTTTCATTGCTTATAACGGGATAGTGGTAGAAAAAGTAATTATTTACGATCATTTCAAGTGGCTTTGAAAAAAAACTTAAGGAATCTACATATGTCAATGTTTATAGGAAAATTACCAGCAATAAATAACGTATCAACTTTAATCACAGTTTGTAATATCTATTTTAAATTAGACAAAGAAATAAATTAAAAATAAATATAGTGTATCTATACAGTAGAAATATAATAATCTATTTAATAATATTTTCATGTTGTAATTTACTTGCTTAAAACTGCGTTAAAGCTGTTTTATATGCAAAACATGAATAACTTTTATTAAATACGTAAAATATGAAGCTATACAGTGAAGCAAACAAATATCTACATATATAACAATTTGTAACTTAAATCTTCACTTATCTAATAAGAAATGGTGATATTTTCCTATAAATTGTCCGGGATCGCGATTTCATATAAAACTTTTATTAATCAGAAAGCTTTTATTAATTTTTAAGGCAATCATTTAATGATGAATTTATTGTTGGTGTCTGTAGCTACATTAAGAATGGCTAGTTCTCATCTTACATATTTGCAGAGCTCACAGATAAACTGCACCAAGCAACTGCACCCCTAAAAAAACACCAAGCTACTTAAAGAAAAGAAGTTACAGATACAACTCATGCGGTTCAGTGTGTAATATCTGTATAACTGTTATAGTTCTAACAGCTTCACACTCTGTTTTCAGAAGAGTAGAATAAAGTTCTTTTTCTTGCTAATGCCTCAAAATAGTATGTGCTAATCAAAATCATTAATCATTTTTGAGAAAAGTAACACAATATTGTTCCAGTAAGAGAGATTTAGCATGAATTTGCCTGTTTATTCCAGTTTTATATGCAAGAAGTACGTATGCAAAAAGTTTTGGAATATTTTTGGAAATCAAAACACTGCTTAAAACTTGCTTTTTCACATTGAAATCTACTCAAGTTCTGGTTTAAACCCAATAATCCCACTGGGTTAACTAGCAGAGCAAGTAGAATAATACAGCAAAATGAATACAAAGAAGCATATTTAGAGATGATACCTCATTGTGCCTCCATACAAATAATGAGGTTCTCTAAATACAAGAAGTACGTTTTAAAGAACTTCTTTGTTTGATACCTACATCTCTCTTTAGCGAATGATATATTGAAAGTATTTCTGTAAACATTTATCACGATTAATATAAAATAAATAGAAAACGAGCCTCTTCAGGATAGATTGTAGAACATATGTAAAAACGAATAATAATTGGTGTAAAAAATCATCGGAATTTTTCCTACGATTTAAATAACAAAAATATGTTTAATGGTTCACAAAAATTTCTCATTGAAGTTGTTAACACACAAAAGTAGGCAAAAATCTGAATGATAGCCAAAGTGAGACAAATAAAATGCTCTTTAAGCTTCTTCTTATTCCGTGTTTCTTAGTGTATTATTAAAATTGGAAATAGTAAACTAGGAAGTAATCGGTCCTGGAATATGATATGTTGGTAAACTTCGTAATTGTATAGGAAGACTTCTCCTTATTCTTTGGTTCACAAAACAAATTCGCGTATCTGTGTTTAGTTAACAAATTTGCCACTTTAATACACCTCGTCATATTTTGCCATATAGAGGAAACAACACAGCGAAATATGTTATATTCAATACAAAACAACTTGCAGCATTTAATTCGATTGTTACAGCTCTTCATCACACATTTGCCTGGTCGTTATACCGGTCAATATTACAATTAAATAACTCGCTAGTGTCAGGAAATAAGTCACTCGTGAACACATTAACAATTAGATAGACTCTCAGCTGTTAAGAATTAAGATAAATTACAAAAACAGTCAATTTGAACAAAAATTAACAAACACTGAAATAAATAGATCAACTCGCCTGGGTTGAGAACTAAGAACCAACCAACACGTCACATATGATGACTAATAGAAATACAGTTGGTAACGAACACTCCTAAACGGCAACTATTGACATTTTTCGAATTCTTTAGCATAACTGACACAAGAGAATGAAAATATGTGCACCTAGAAGTTTGAAGTGTGTTACAAAGGCTTTCCAACGGTTTTTGTCCTTGATAATTTAAATTCATGAATAGCTACGTTATACATATGCGAGGCACATTTGAACTCCCTTGCTTGCTGCTTGCCTTTTTAACTTAGGGCTACTGTAAGTCATCTACTGGTAATTATTGATTTTATAATAGCTTTGGAGATACAAAGCAGAGACCTCATGTTTTACTACTCTTTATTCAGCCTAGCCAATCGATAATGCATCATCGGTGATTCTAACAAATAAATGTAATGACCGAACAACGAAAGTGCTGGCAGGCTGCGTACAGCCGGAGTGCTGTTTCTACGTGCCCATGCTAAATATAATTTAACCGCAGATAGAACGTTTAGATAGGTTGTCGATTTTAAATGGGAAGTGGTTTATGAGGTGGCTCCATTCCAAATGGATATTCTTTTGTTTTCTTCAGTCTTTATTGAGAATCTTGATTCTGAAACGGGGTTGGAATAAGTATCTCGGACCTACTACGTATGTGTATAGAAAATAAGGTGCGTTGCAAAATGATACAACCACCTGTGTGATAATAGAAAGGATAGGTGAATATGTAACTGAAAACTTATACCCATCATTCAGGTATTTATTAGATATATTTTAACATTATGTAATGCATATGTGGGTCACAAAGTGCACAGTGTCAAGCACACAGATATAAATCAACTCTTACTACATTTTTTTTATATTGCAAAATGATACAACCTCATCTCAGTAGCCCGCTATTGAGCCTTGTTTGAGGAAAACCTCCATATTTTTCCAAGCAGATTTGAAGGTAGCTTTCAACTCTGAGATATTTCAATACTGTTTGCCATTAGCATACACTGAGGTAGATGATATGCCCATAGGTTCTCCATGAGGTTCAGATCTGGCAAATTTGCAGGCCAATCCATTACATACACGCCATTCTGTATAAACCACTCCCAGGTGGTGTTAGCAGTGTGAATACTAGCATTGTCCTGCTGGAAAATCCAACATGGACCTCCAATTGCTTCCCCTAAAAAGAAAAGATGAACATCTAACAGGTCTTGGTAGTCAGGGGCTTTCGTTCGACCCGATGGGAACGAAAGGTTTGTTGTGTCGAGATAACGAAACCCTGCCCAAACCATTAATGAACCTCATCATCCTTGCTGCCATTTGAAAAATATCTGTTCTTTCCGCAAATCATACCAACTGTTTGCTACTCCATCTGGTCCATCTAAACTGTTTTCTTTTTTCCATCACTGAGCACTACTTGACTACATTGGGCTTTCCAGGTCACACGCTCCTGTTCCCAGGATATCAGTATTTTCTTATAGTATGCATATGCATTTTCTTATGCATATCAGTAAGCCGAAACTGCCGTTTCTTGTGCAACATGAAGTTCTTCCTGGCTACCATTCGGGACTTTTGCACGTGAATATTTCGATCCTAAGCCAGTCTTCCTAGGGATGTTTCACCTGCATTTAATTGTTTTATCACACGTCTGTCCTACCTGGGTATAAGTTTTCGTGCTCTTCCAGAGGACTTCTTTGTGCCTTAATTTGTACCAAGGCGCAAAAAATTGTTCACAATGGAAGAAGATCTGTTAAAGTATTCTTGCTACTTCTCTAGACGACAAACTTTCCTTGTTATAAGTGATTATTTGCCCTTACTACTCGTTTGATAACGTTGGCTGACATCCCATTTTTCTGAACGCTTTCTGCATCATTACTTACTTCGAATATTGATGTGCAGGTATGTAAACAGTCCACTTAATATACCCACGTCCTCTAAGGCTACTATCATAAGTGGATGAAACGGGAAGAGGTGGTTATGAAGCAAAGATTGTATCATTTTGCAACAGTCGTATAGCCTCGTGGTCACTTTACTGTAAAGCAAAGGGGTGAAATGTTTCCGTCGATTGTCATAAATAAGTATAGGCACATCATGTGTTGCATTAGATATATCAATGCAAATTCTTTAGGTACTTATGTCCTGCTACAGCTGAAAATTAGAATGGTTGTATCATTTTGCAACGCACCTACTCTTGGGAAATAAAATGCTCAGAAGCTATGGCATTTCCTACTAAGCAATTATTGTCAAATAATTTAAATGCCAGTCAGATCCTCTCGTAATAAACAATGAACAATCGTTCCACCATCCCTTACTGCTGTAGTTTATGGGTCACAATTACGCAAATCATTATTGGTTTTATTTCTTCGTTCCGAGAAGAGGAAAATAAAGATACTCAGAAACTGTTGTGGAGATATTTGAAGCACTTTCACCTGTTTATCATACAAACACTTGCTTATGACTTCAATTATCAAACATCGTAGGTTGTAAATTAGCTGTACACACATTACGTGTTCTAAAACGAAAACTTTTATGTACTTGGGATTGTGTTAGTTCGACATGTATTCCAATAAAATTTCATCCGGTTATTATCTTGCTATATTAGACCAAATATAACATAATAAATTTTAATAATTATTAAGAACGGTTTGAATGTTTCTTTTTTTAATTTATGTCCTCCAACGCTGTCATATCGGACTATGAATGAAATGGGTGAAATGATGCTCACATGAGCTCAGGGAAAAAACCTTATCCGGGTAACTCGCCCTGACCGAGATTCGAACTACTTTGAAAGTTGAAGCCAGTGGCAACGACTGTCTCAAAAATGGATATTATCACGAAAAGTATACTTTCTGTGTTAAAATTTTGTCTGTCGCCTCAGATTAACAAAAGAGAGTGCCGAAACTTCTGGTTTCCTTCCAGCCGCTCTAACGATTTGAGCTACTATGGCCAACGTGCTAACGTGCCAACATGCACGAGTCAGTTGGAGAATTTAATGTCATATTGGCTTTTTAGCACGTTAGCCATAGTAGCTCAAATGGTTAGAGCGGCTGGACGAAAACCAGAAGATCCGTGGTTCAAATCCCGGGTATGGCATTGAATTTTTCAGTCTGGGTCTACACCTTCATACTACGTTTTTGTTTCACATTAAGCTAACAGAATATAGTAAGATTGAATTTTAGTGAGAAAAATTATGACGGTAAAAATATTATGATCATTCTTTATTAAACAGTTCTCGTAGCAATAGAGAATAAACGAAAGAGATAACGTTCTCACTCTCTCTCTCTCTCTCTCTCTCTCTCTCTCTCTCTCTCTCCGTCACACTCTTTGCTCTGTGTATTTTCCTAATTATATTCCTGAGTTCTCCCGGTTATAGTGGTAAAGTAGGAGCATCAGCAGTGGATGAAGCGATGCGGAAAGAGCACCAGTGACACCTAGTGATTCAATATTGCTTATTAACGTGCTTCCAGCTGCACTTTTACATTTACGTGTTCAGCCCATAGAAATTTCCAATCAAGGAGAGAGCTGTATTAATGTTTGAGATTTAAAATGTCTTAAACGTGTTTATATCCTTTACCTACATAGCTTGTTATAAACAAATGTGTTTACTGTACTGTGACAATTAAAAACAAAATATTTGTCATATTTATGGTTTTTCAATGAGCTTCTCTGTTAAAAAAAGGTGTACATAAAACATTATTTATGACCATATAACGTTAAGCAAAGAAAGTAAACGTCAACCACCTAGATTTATGCACAAAAATAGCTGAACTCCTTGCGGTTAATGCAGGAAAAGAGAAAATACCGTAAACAAATACTAAATACCTTGCAGTAAACAATGACGAAAGCTAAAATTGTATTTACGTGAACATAATTCAATTCAAATGGAAGAAACGCGATTTGGCGTTCACCAGCACTAAACGATGCTGTTAAATCATGTGGTAGGTGATCTGTCTTTTTCATACTGGCTTCAAAATGATTATGATTGTAAAATTAGTAAAGATTTTCTACAAACAGTTCGTATCTATATCCAGAGGTTCTTAGATATTGCTAAACATTCGAAAGTTTCAAATATTTAAAAATAGTTTTAACGAATTTGATTAAATAGTTAAATGTAACCTATTTTCATGGTAAATGAAGTGCAAACCGTGAATTTACTTTGACTAGCTCCTAAAGTCACCTTTATTCTCAATTAATTTTACTATCTGGTGAACCGGAACAGATAGATTATCTTATTAGACAAAAATTTAGAACCCGCCTCGGTGGCGTAGATGATATCATGTCTGCTTCACGTTAAAGTAGTCCCGAGTTCGAATCTGTCAGGGTGGGTTACCTGGATAAGGCTTTTTCCGGGGTTTCTCCTTATCTGTAAAATGAATGACAGGTAATTCAAAGCTCCATGGAACCTGGGCACATTTGAGCATAATTTCACCCATTCCATTCATCGTCCGATATGACTTAAAAAGTTACAGGACGTAAATTACAAAAGAAAGAACAAAAATAAATCTTGCTAAAGAACACATTTCATATTCCTTGTAGAACTTAACTTTCTTCGAGATATTTCTGGTCACTGATTTGAATTATGAGACAATTATAATTTTCTGAATTTTACTTCTCTGTTTATTCATCTTGTTCTTTCTCTTTCTTTCGTTTTTCTTATTTTATATCTTTTTCACTTGCAATTTAAATGCCATCGTATAGCAACAAACTCCTAAAATGTATTAAAATCTCTTAAAGTGTACTGTATTTCCTAACTCTCATCGAATTAATATAAGTATATAGAGGAACAATAATTTTAAGTATTTATGTACAATTTTAAACAACATTGTTACTTCGCATCCTTAAATTTGCCAATTTATAATTTTTTGTTAAGCCTCATGGTAATTACTCTAGAAAAGTTGTGAAATGTACTGCCTCTACAAGTAATTTTGGTTCTGTATGTCTAAATTATTCGCAAATGTGTCAATAATGAAGGTTGTAAATACCAAAGCTATTTTCCGAAACAATAACCTCAAACGTTCTTTATTTGAAGATGTCTGTTCTGTAATATTTCTCAGAGAAACATCTGGTTTTTTAAGTATAAAGACCTGCACTGTGTTATAAGGTTTAAAATTCAGAAACGCCATTGTGGGAAGTCTTAAGCACTTTCTTAGGGTTATCATCTTAGTATATGTACAGGTATAAATAATGTTGTATTCAGTATATAAAACGGTAGAGAAAACAAAATCTTTGATGAAATTTACTCTTTCAGTGTTACTTCATGTAATCGTTTAGGAGTTAGGTTTTAACAATCTCTGATGCTTAAGAGATTCACATAAATGACGAAAGATGACACTGATATCCTTGTAAGCATGGCTACTACCGTTAACGGAGAATAAAGGAAAAACAAATATGCCATAATGGAGGCCTTGGAAGCATTTCTGCATAACTTAGTAAAGGTTGTTACGTTGGCGTTATTCCTGTTATGTAGCGTATTTTGTAATCTACAAACATTACAGCAATCGTGAGAAATTCGGTAAGAGAAAATACTATCTTTGCACTTCGGTGTCGAGAGTCGATTCGAGGTCACTTTACACTGAAGATAATATAACAGTTACATAGTCTTTGGTTTACACCTTACTTAATATTTACAGCACTGAATAGCAAAATACGTTTACATTTATAGTTGCATTTTGTGAAGTCACATAATGTCCATTATTTTGTTGTAGTTAATTTGCATTTCCTTGGAGAATGTGCTTTGAATGCCAAAATATCACTTATAAAACAACTGAAATGCAGTTTGTTGCTTTGTTTGTTCTTCTAGGTCCTCATGTACTAAGCTTAGATGGCGCTTGGGTAACGTGTGCGATTCGCATTTGTAAACTCGCGGGTTTGTTCTCAGATGGCCATGCACTTACTCTGGGAAGTAAGGCTTATGGTCCCGTGTAGTAGATGTATGACACGTAAGAGACCTCTGAAGAAAAATGTTCATGCCCAATGTGGAAGAGCATGTTTTAAGAAGCGTCTAGAAAAAATGCTTAGTTTAAATTTCAGATATATTAAGCAGCAGGAGTGTTCACAATTAAATGTGCTTGGTTTTTTGTTTTGTTTTTTGAAGGGAAACTATATTAACAGTAGCGCTGTCATATCTCAGTATAAAAATGTCTTTAAGCTGCAGAGAACTCAAAACCATTATTTTCTGTAGTATAACATAAAATTTACTATTATTACATTTCATATGAAATACCTATAATGTTCACAATAAATAACTGAGCTGTGGAAGAGAAAGTAAATGTTTCCCTAAAGTCAGAATTTAAGATATTTCTGTAATTATTGTTGAACGTACATATTTGCACTAACCGCTGTAGTAGTCGTATACGTAAAATAAAATAAAAATCTTAAATACATTTTATTTATAATAAAACAAATTAGCTTTTAGGAAGCATTCCACTCGGAATTTCTACACCGAGCTTTCAACTGAATACATGATTTGAGCTACTCTGAATAAAAATGTTAATAGTATAACAATAATAAGAAACACTCTGTACAGTAGGTGTTTTTTTTTAATTTACGTCGGAATTGGGTGAAATGGTGCTCAAATGAGTCCAGGGTCCATGGAGCTCAGAGTTACCCTACATTCGTCTTGAAGGACAATGGAAAACTCCGGAAAAAACCTTATCCAGGTAACTCACCCTGACCGAGATTCAAACTCGGGACCTCTTGAACGTGAGGCAGACATGCTACCATCTACGCTACCGAGGCGGGCGCATAGTAGGTGTGTTGCACATTGTGTTGTGTGAGTGCGTATCTGTATATGTTGGCAAAAATATAACTATAAATGTCAGATAAAAAATGAAATATATTTAAATAGGATTTTCCAAAGCTACTACACATCGAATATTCTCCTACCTTCCAACAGCCCTTTAGGTAAAATAGTGTTCACAATTTTAGATTTGATCAAAAGTGCTTCGAATAGTTTTGAGTAAAATAACACACTAAAACAACAATATTAATATATGTAAATGACAATTAAAACATCTTATCTTTAACTGAAAGGGTTATGCACAGTCTTGTAAAACTAGTATACAAGTTGTAGCGGGATGATGGGACGGGATGATTCTCACCTGAACTTGTCCCGCGTTGTGACTGGGATCATGAGTTGTATTCAATCCTCCGGGAAGAAAATGAAGAGGCCACGAGATGCAAATTATTCTCGATCTCAGATGTATCAATGTATATAAAATCTCCTGTGCTGCTTCAGTCATTACATGAGAATGATTTTCTCAGGTGTGGGCGCAAGCGAAGGAGTCATTTGGTTAAATACATTCAGAAATAAGTATTTTTTTTTGTAATTTATAAAAATCCAAACTTTTAATTTAATTGTGATACTTAATGCCATTTTAATACAACACTTTACTTAAGAATTATTATTTTTAATATCTCAGTCCTTTCACTTCGATATTCCACAATCCAAGACACGTCTGTTCTCCTCGATGTTACGCAATCGAAAGACGCTTTCCTTCCTAGCTGTTTTACCAAAATTATTGATTTTTCATTCTCTCGTTGCCATCATTACCAATCAAACTTAATTTTACTGGTCCACGTCACACATTACATAATCTCATTTTTAAAACCACCAATCATAAAACATTCACATCCTTTCAGTTACATGTTGCGTAATCTCATAACCTACTGAATTTTAAAAAAAAAATTCTTGCTTATTCTAAGATGTCCATATTGATTCTTAAACAACATATTTAAATTTATTTAAATATTTTTTTCAACTCTCGGGACCTAAACAAAGCAACCGTTAAAAGTTAATCATAGACGAAAACGTACTTCACAGAAAAGTTATCCCTCAAAACACACACCTACTTTATTTAAATTATGTTCGATCGTGGTTATTTTTAATTGTTTCTCGCGGTTGCATGAAAATGCATGGAATTTCAAACCAAGAAACATTAACAGTTTAAGATTGCAGTTCTTAAACAACTCACTTTCACTGTTACCTTTGCATGTGTAACGTAATGTGTGGTGTAGGTAACTCTGAAAATTTTAACAAATATAAAGTGACAAATGGGAAAGTCCGGTTCTTAATACATTAATTCCAGCAACTTTTAGGATATTATTTTAGTTCATATGGAGACGAGAATACCCCGTTACTTGCTGCTACATCACTGGTTGCGTGTCTGGTTAGGATCATAAAGATAGAGGATGACATGTCTGTAGCCTGTCTGGTTCTTCCCAAGGTGTGGCAGCCACGCGCTAAGCTACGTGTGGGATAATCTGCACGACCACAGTTCACATTATATCACTGTGGTGCAGGTTTTCCTGGTA
Source organism: Mantis religiosa (assembly GCA_030765055.1). Classification (NCBI taxonomy): domain Eukaryota; kingdom Metazoa; phylum Arthropoda; class Insecta; order Mantodea; family Mantidae; genus Mantis; species Mantis religiosa. The sequence goes on along the minus strand of CM060958.1, from coordinate 56,420,148 downwards.
CATCCACCAGACCTGTCCGATTAATTTCACGTAACTACAGTTAGGAGCGAAGAAAGTGGTCCATTCCCTTACAACAGAATCACTAAATACCCGCGAACTGCTTTTGTTTAGCTTGCCTACAGGTACTCAAAAATATAAATAAATGTTATGTATAGGAACATTATTTTCTCAGTAAACTGTCTCACAAAACTTAAGGTACCGTCTATAAACTAAATAAGACAAAATTTTATTAATATTATTTTATTATGTATTTCATTGCAAGTGAAATAGCAATCGCAAATACAATAGACTTGACGAATAATAAAATAGTTTAAGTCGTTAAAGACTTGAAAGTTCGTTCTTTTTTTATGATTCGAACATAAATAAAAAACTAAACAAACATTTAATATTTGAGAAAATATTCTAAAATGTGAAGTACAGTAGAAGCCCGAAATAACACGTTGTTGAGGGACATCCTTTACTCCCACGTTATAATCGTACTGGGTATACAGTAAAACATCAGTCACAAACAGTTGGTTTAGGGAAATATGCATGTAACAATAACTTATTGTATAGTATTAAACTCTAGTACATAACTGCATTAGAATACTTTTAAAATTACTCCCCAGTTATGCTGGGAGATGTACTCCAGCTCGCAACCGATGTTAATTTATACTACACTGTACATATTTTACACCAACCTAATCAGTAAGTTTTACTTAACGCACTGATACGCTACGTTTTTTCTCCGCGTTATGTTTTATTGCAGAAAGATGGAGCAGAATCCACGTTCTCTTACTGTTCTTTTTAAGGACAATTTACTGCCCTGAATGTTAATGCTTTCTCTTAAATTAATAAGTAATTTAGCTATTGTAGGGGCACCTTTTTCACTGTTCTTTCTGATATTCCCGTGTTGTATGATATGCACTTTAACTTTTTGAATCATTTTGAAAAGACTGATGTAACCAGTTCTTCGTTTTAGCTTGTTTCTTCAAGTATGTTCACACATTTGAAACAATTTCTTAACTGTGTATTGTTTTGGGTCCTAATTAACAAAGTACAGCGATGGCATAATTAATGCAATGAGTTAAAAAAAGGGAATTGTGAATTAACAAGAAGTGTACCTTAAGTATAGACATCACCACCTTCCACATTACCTCCCCACCTGCAGGTCGTGATTTTATTCAGCAGTATTATACATATCGTTTACTTTCCTGGAATGCTTCAGTCAGGGTCAGCGAATACGGTTGGTGATGTAAATTATACTGCAGAACCTGTATTTGCGGAATACTATTATCATAACTTTCCAAATGAAAAAGTAAAATAATTAACTACATTATTTTAATACTTTTATCCGAGTTAAATCAGAATATATGGTACTTCGAGCTTCTACTGTAATAGCAAATTATTTTTAAACAGTTAGCTCAGAAGGTATTTGGTATAAATTGTGTTCTTTGATAAATTATGCATTTTTGTAGTATGATTTTGACTGTCTCTCACAGTTTACAGTTATTTAGAAAGTTTTCAGATGCTATTCCGACTAAATTCAAGATATCAGTTACTTATTATGAAAATATATAAAACATATGGGTAATAATCAAATGCGTTAGCGACATTTTTGAAAAATCGGTCATGGGTTTTGGAAGTATACTGCGTGTAGTATTCTGGGAAGATGATGGAGTTAAATGGCAATTTTTTATATTTAATAAACTTTTCGTTTCTGAATCATGATTTTCAGACAAAGGTATAAGCTCACATATACACACCAACTACTATTTTTTAAAAAATTCCGTCAGTCTCAAAGCACATTTCCTGCGAAATCTTGGTATTATTTTTTGAATAGAATGCAGTACTACCCTTAATATACGCAGTAAAGGAAGTAAAAATTTGCTCGCCTCTGTAGCATAGACGGTAGTGTCTGACAGAGGTCTCTGGTTCGAATCTAGGGCAAGGTGAGTTATCTGGATAAGGTTTTTACGGGGCTTTTCCTTATCCCGTAAGATAAATGTCGGGTAACTCTACGCTCTACTTAGCCTGGGTTAATTTGAGCATCATTTCACTATTTCATTGTCCGATAGGACGTAACATCGGTGGGCGTAAGTCAAAAAACAAACACATTCTTTAAAAGTACACAGCTACATATGTGCTACCTTACAATTTCATACTCTTGCCACTCATAGTGAGAAACAGATAAGTAGAGACAGAAGTTTAGTATTGAGAAATGCAAACCAGTAGTAGCAGATCTCTCGGAAATTGCAGCTATTAAAATTTCTACTTAAAATAAAATGTGTGTTTTAAAGATGTGTAATTTTCCTTCTAAGTTTTTTTATATGCAGTATTACTTTGAATGAAGAAGGCTTCACCGTCTTTCACCACAAAATCTAACATTTCATTTTGCTATGTAAATATCTCAACTGTATGATGTTTTTATTGAATTGGCTTTTCTTTAAAAAAAAATGAACATAGAGCAGTTTTCCATATGAAATTAGTTTGGGTTTAGAGGATTTCCTTTAAAATCTTTATATCCTACCTTGGAAGGTGCTGAAGTTAAGTACTTAATCCACTCGTTTTTTTCTAGAATTATGCTGTTCATACACACTCAGACGTTTCCATAAAAATGCTGTTTATGGATTCAGCAACTTGGACATTATTTGGGTGAAATGAAAGCTACTTCTCGTTACAGGAAATGTAGGAAACTTTGTGGAGAGAGTAAAGAAAAATGGTAAGAAGGGTAAATAAATTAAGAGGAAGAATGTGAAGAAATAAAAGGTTAATGTGCGTCTAAAGTTAGGAATAAACGACCAGGGAGACCAACAAATAAGTAGCCCATAAGCATGAGGTATCTCACAATATTTATACTTAGATTAGGAAGAATTGGAGTGCAGTGTTTTAATCGTAACAGATTTTGTATAAAATTTGCGCAAATAATGGTGGTGGCGGTGGTGAGGATGGCGATAATGATGAGGATGGGGATGGTAATGAGGATGATGGATGATGATGAGGAAGAGAATATTTCAAAAAGTAGCTATTGATAATCACTTAAAATATTAACAAAACACTATCCCGGTGGGTGGTTGGCTTGAAAACTGAACACATGAAACCTCACTTGAGTTCTTGTGTACGTGTTATTAAGTAAAATTTTCTTAGAGGGACTTACATCTAAAGTTGCTTCAGAAGCTTCATAACGATTTTAATTCAGATGACTTAAAATACCTGAACTAAGTACTTGGTTATATACTACTGTTTCCTTCGAGATTTCCTATGCCCTAATTGACCTTACCAGTAGGTTTCCATGCCAGGAAGAGAAATGTTAAACGAGTATACCAAACAAGTCTCAACATGTTTTCCCTTTGGTGGCAAGGAAGTTCCTATATCAGTAAGTTAACTTGATGTTAAGAACCGACATTTCCGTTCCGTAAGTGTGGAATGCGATACTTATCGATAGGTGTGCGATGTTTCGCAAAGGGAGTACCAGCACTACGCCCCCTTTTAAACTTACATCACATCAACTTATCATCCGTTACTTTCGCAGCATCTTCCTCTGGCCCACATTCTCGTCAACATTAGGCAAACCTCTATTGTGTCCTGCTTCCTCTAGGGCAAAGCTCCTCATTGGGAAAATTGCGTTCTCCTACAAGGCCACTTTGAACCTCCGGATGCCACCAGAAAGTTCGCCACACTCTGCTGGTTGAGGATACCGTTTTTTTGCGAGCATACTCATCCTTACCTCTCCATGTTTATGAATGTATTACGTTCACAGCCAACTTGTAGGGAAAATATTGCATTTCACTCAAAATCTGATTCACAAATTTCATTTGAGATTAGATACTTTGTGTCTCCGAACGTACGTATAACTGAAAAGTAAAGCTCCATAGAATTACAAGTATTGTAATCATAACCAGTATCTTGCCTAAAGAGACACGAAGATACTAAAAAACATCTTCCCATACCAAACTATACTACTGGGAATTTTTTTCTCGAAGTCATTTGATACTTTTTTAAAGGACGCACATTTAAGGAATTTAACCAGAAAATAAAATATTCGTATTGAATTTTTTGGAAAAAATGTGGAAAGTTCTATAGTTTTTGTGTAAATAGTATAATTAAAACTTAAAATCTTGGATGAACACACAATTTTTTATTTAATTTCAAATCGTCCAAGCATGTGTTCTGTTTTCATTCGGAAAGAGATTTATGTAATATGTGAACAACTCAATGCGAAAACTTTGAAAAGTGCCAAATTTTGTATAAAAGATGGAATATTTCAAAGATGCTTGAACAAATTTTAAAAAGTCTATTAACATCAGATCAAACTACTGGCAAAAATTTTCAAAATGTTGATTTACCTAAATATTGCTCTAACAATTTTATTTAAATCTCGTATAGCTTATTGGTAAATAAAATTGATTCTTGCATCTTCTTACAGTATCCTGTTCATTCAAAAGGAATTTTGTGCTATTTGTGCCAGTGGCATAATTTAAAAACCTCGCACTCAGGCTTTGTATTTAAGATACGCTTTTCCAAAGCGAAATGTAAATTTAAAAGAAATAGTTCCCTCTACATTTGGAACATTTTACGAAATCCATATCGCTTTAACAGTGTCGATGAAAATGCATACTAAAGGAAACTTATAGGATTAGAAAAATAAATATCTCTAAAGATGAAGGTTGTGAAATAATTTTTATTCGGAAGCTATTTTGTGCCCTTTTGTATAACTGGTAATTAAACACGTGCTACCACCTTTTGTTTGAAATAAACTTTTTTTCTGAATCAGCTATTTGGACATCCATTATTATTCATTTAAATATTCGAATCACTTTTTATGGTATTAAACTGTTCAATCTGACAATTGATTCGTTTCCTTTCTCGCTCCTGCAGCTTCTCGAAAATTCAAATGCGCATATAATGAAACTATTTCTGTAACCATTCATTTCGAAGAAATAAGCTTAGAGGTAATAACATAAGAATAGCTTTAGAGGTAACAAAATAAAGTAATAGTATGCAGAAACGACAATATGAATGTAAGACGACTTTTTTAAAATACCATTCTTCCAAAGCTTACAATCAACTTTTGGTCTTGAACCAATGTAAAAAAACTACCTTCATAACAAATTATTATTGAACCTGGAACTAATGCTCAGAGATTTACATAGGAACGAAAATCACAAGATTAGACTGAACTGAACTGGACTGTACTGTACTACCTTACGATGGAGATACGGTAAGGAGGTCCAAACTTGGTCTACTGAACCTATGCCTCCAAAAGGGGCACCATCAGGAGGAAGGATGAGGTGCGAGGAGACAGAGGTCAGCAGTACGAAGGAGCTGCAACAGTGCAGAGGGCAGGGTCGTTACACTTTACCAGCTGGAAATTCCCCGGCAGGCAAACACAACGGACATCTCACCCTACTGTGGTACGGAAGTAGCCCCCTCACCAGACCGGGTTCGGAGATCGTAGGGCGTCATTTCGGAGGAAGAAATTATACCAAGAGCCGAGAGCATGTATCCTACCATGCACATCCGAGACTGCCGCTGACACTTCTACCCTGAAGGAGACCACCAGATGAGAGATGAGGTGAAATGATAATGGAGGTGTAATGCAGAGACGGCCGCATTTGCCTTGTGACCTGAGAAAAACCCTTGGTTCAAGTAGGTTGGCCACGGGAATCGAAGCCCGACCTCCCGATGTGAAGAAGAAAATATTTAATTCAGCTCTGATCGTCTTTGTTATTTGCCTTCGATCCAATGCACCAATATCTCTTATCTTTCCTACTCTCTATCCCAATTTTACCATTTCTTCTAATTTATTCTCCCATTTCTGCTTTTGTTCTTTCAGTCAAGGTTTGTTGCAAGTTTTTTTGTATTTTTTACGTCCTCCATCGTTGTCATATAGGACGATGAATGGAATGGGTGAAATGATGCTCAAATTAGCCCAGGGTCCATGGAGCTTAGTTACCCGACATTCGTCTTTAAGGATAAGGGAAACCCCTGGTAAAACCTTATCCAGATAATTCACCCTGACAGAGATTCGAACTCGGGACCTCTTGAACGTGAGACAGACTCGCTACCATCTACGCTACCGAGGCGGGCTTTTATTGCCTTTGAATTTAATTTGTAATTTTATAAGCGTTTGCTATCAACTTCTGTTTCTCTTTTCATTTCTCTCTATTCTTTTCTTGTTCACATCTCCAGCCTATTCCCTCTCCTATTTTCTGTGTTTTCTCCTCCTGTTATACTTTCTCGCTTGATCTCGTCTCTACTAGTGTCTTCATTCTGCAATTTCCTGTGTCTTATACCCTCTCTAACTTATTTATTTTTTGTCCTCTCTTCTTTTCTTTACAATGACCAGAGAATGTGCCACTTTTTAATTACTCCTTCGTTGACATAAATATTGATCCCAGAATGAAAATGGAAATTTATTATTTTTCTGTCACTTTATGCCATTCTCGACTTTCAGAGGTTTTCAATGCTTTCACCGTTTTGCCTATTGTGTATTTTCTTGTAATTTTCTTGCATTTACATGAGTACATAAAGAATTTGATATTGTCATTTCGTGTTAGTATAGATTTTCAAACTTAAGACACAATTACTGATATGGAAAATAGTAGTTCTGGTATACCTGAACACAAACCACTTTCCTCTTTAACAGTCCGAAGATATTTCAAATGCTCTCAGGTTGTTCATTGTTGAAGAAAAATCATGGATGTTTATAGAGGTGGTTCCTGGAGTCCGTTCCTCTGACTCTGTTTCCCACTTCCCATATGTTCAAAACAGGATTTTTCTTGTTTGATACTTATTTATAATTAATACCTATTCTATTGTATAGCAGTAATGCTGATATGTAAAATATTTGTGAAACTAACTTGTTTCTGCGAAACTAATTTTTATAAATTAAGCAAATCTCAGCTTGAGACAACTTTTGTAATTCTTGTGTAACTTTTTTGGTGTAACTTACGCCTCCAACGTTAAGTCATATCGGAAAGTGAATGAATTGGGTGAAATGATGCTCAAATGAGTCCAGGGTCCATAGAGCTTAGAGTTACCCGACATTCGTCTTGAAGGATAAGGGAAAACCCCGTAAAAATCTTATCCTGGTAACTCACCCTTACCGAGATTCGAACTCGGGACCTCTTGAAGGTGAGGCAGACACGCTACCATCTACGCTATCGAGGCGGGCTCTTGTGTCATGTTTACTTTCTCTTACATGTTAGTAGAGAAGCATTATTATCTATTTATGGAAATAGTTCAAACTGTAAATTCAAGATATATTTGAATTTATCAGGTATAATGCTTCAATATTTACGATTCTTAGTACTGAAATTAGAAACAATTGAATTCCACAGACATATTTAAAAGTCAGCAACTTGCTTCAAGTAGCCTCAGTATTTCTTTATTGTCCAACTAACTGGTATTGTTTCTACTGTTACCATCTCTGCAGACCCTACGAGAAAGATTTTGTCATTAACAACTGTAGCAGCCACCAGTAGTTGATTAACAGAAGAAAATGATTGGAGGCTACATCGAAAGATTCCATCATACTTTAAAGGAATTGGAATTGAATTTATTTATATAACTTCCTATTTACAATATTCTTATGTGCAATACATACATATTCATTATTCTAGTTGTGTAAATTTTTGTGTCACTTTCCTTATTAAACTTAATAAGCTCAACCTGCTTGGCATCCAGGCCTTTTAGCCTTGCTGAGTGGCATAGTCATCTTCTATCCTATACTCTAATTTGCTGTTTCCCCTTATCCTAGCATATTTTCTTTTCTGCTCTTTGCTTTCCACGTCCATTTTTCTTTAGGTTTCCAAAACCGGTTCCCTGTATTTCTATTTCTGCTTTAATTTTCCTCGTATCTATTTTATGACTATCAGTTCGCTAAGCTTCTTTTCCCATTTTTTTTCTCCCAAATTTTGTGTCTCCATGCTGCTAACTCTTTACACTCTATCAAAATATGAATTGCACTTTCTGTTTCTCCACATAATTCGCGTATTTCAACACTGTTACTTCTTAGTCCACTTGATCCTGTTATAATTCAAGTCATTCCTTCCCTCTCTTGTCTGTTGCATTAGTCTATATGTCTTTCTCTTTCCCACTATCTCTTTATTAACCTATAACATATCAATGATTTTCTGTTTTCTAACCCTCCACATAATTTTTTTCTTTTATATTCTCCACTATATTTCTGTCCATTTTCCAAAAACCTTCCATTTTTCTGTTGTCTAGTCTCCATAAATCTCCCATAGCTATTTCTTCCATAGTTTTTTTCCGCCTCGGACTACCAGCCTTTCCTGCTTCCGATCCTCTTTTGTTAATTCATACCTTTAGAATTTCTTCAAATTTTATCAAACATTTATACCAAAATTTAAAGCTCTTTCAATGTCTATACCTTTTCTTTTAATTTTTCCTAATTCTACTAATACTACATTAGCTGGAGCAGTTTTGGAGAATTCCAACACCTCTTTAGTAAATTGTTTGTAAAGCTTGTGTATTTTATTTGTTACTTTCGACATCTCCCATATTTCTGCATCATACAACATCCTTGAGTCTACCACTGTCCCATAAATTCTCTGTAACCATTTGCTTGACATATCAAGTTTCACTTTGCATATCGTTATTCCTGCTATTGCTGCCTTTACTTTGGCAACCACCTTCCTGCCATGTGCTGTACAGTGCATTAAAAGAGAGCACATATTTGTGTTTATGTAGGGTAATTTCATGAACTGCTCAATGTACTTCATTATTGACAGACCCTATTCACTCTGATGGTCATGTGATTAAAATACATTATATTTTATATAATAAATTACTAAAGGATTATAAAGGATTTGCAAATTCTTTCTACTTAAATAAGTATACAGTGAAGTTTTAAAAAACTTTTTAAGCAATGTTTTCATCATTAAAATAACAGAGTGGAATATAGTTTCTATAAAAAGTTTCTGCATAGAGCTCTTTGAGGTAAGAATGTGAAAAGGCTGCAACATTTCATTGCAAGGAATGTATATATATATAAATGGCCATGATGTACGTAACACTTCAGCAAACATAAAGTTTAGAAAGTTAATCTGTTTCTTTAACTGTCATTTATAAAGTACTGCAATACCCTTTGGAAGAAAAGTAAAGCCGGTGGCCCAATTCGTAGATTTACGACACGTAAAAACCTCAAGCCTAATAAATAAACCTCAGAGGAAATTTAAGCAATTTTTCACGTCCAATATAGACAACTCCAGTAGTTTGAAGAGCGGCCATAAATCGGGCCTAATTAAAAGGATAATAAAAGGAACCTCTAAATATGGATATTAACAATATACACTTAAACTATAAAATGTAAAAACGTTTTGTTCTATTTCACTCGCATTTACGGTCTAATAATAAATTTAACTAGCAGGTTAGTTGTTGCATAAATGGAAAAAAACTAATAACATTAGAAATGTATGGATAAGTATGCTATATCAATCTAAAATACTTTTCTTGATTATTGCAGACATATATTTTCCGAAGAGATTAAGTTGGTAGCATTGAGTTGTAGAATATTATTTGGGTGATAATATTAATAGCTTCTGTATAATATGACAGTGGTATAGCTTCCATGTTGTAAAGTAACTGTGGGAGCAAAATAATTTACGGAAGTTCAAACATATATTATTGAAAATGATTGAAAAATTTCTCGACCGTTAGTCGAGGATTGTATGCTATGTGTACTTATAAGCTATAAACCATTTCTAGAACTTGCAAAGTGTCAGAGAATAAGGAAATATTTGCAGGACATTCCGTCTATTTTTTTCATCGTTTTAGGTGAATATATTATTTTTCATTCATTTGTTTTAGTAATTTACGTCCTCCAACGTTAAGTCATATCGGACGATGAATGAAATGGATGAAATGATGCTCAAATGAGCCCGGAGTCCATAGAGATGAGAGCTACCTAACATTTGTCTTTCAGGACCAGGGAAACTCCGGAAAAAAGCCTTATCCAGGTAACTCACCCTGACCGAGTTTCGAAATCGGGACCTCTTGAACGTTTTCATTCATTGTGAGAATGCAAAATTAATTATAACGGATAAATGGTAGGATTCACGATAAACAAGCTGTTCATTTTATTTCAGTTCCATAAAGTATAGGGGTATATTTCTTTTATGAATTTTCTACCATTCTGTAGCTTCTGTTCTCCATAAGTCCGTTCCTCTACTTCTTCGTCTCTTAGTCCTCTAGACAAATCCTTCTGACTCCATCCATGTATTTTTTTCTTGGACTTCCATGTCCTCTGCTTCCTTCAACTTCCCATTCTATCATCATTCTTAAGAATCCATAATATTTTGTACTTTTTACACGTTCAAACTCTTTTAATTTATTTTCAATCACTTGTAGGATATTTTAAGTTTTGCTCCTATCTTCCTTCTTGACCCTAGAGAAACATGCTGCCAAAGATCCATCGAAGTTTGCAATAAGAGGTGAATAAAATCAATAAACTCGTCGGTGGAGTTTAAAAGGCCAACCCTGCAACATTAGATAAGTCAGATAATGTATGATGATAGCATTTTCAGAAAAATGTTCATCTCGATTAACGTGAACTCGATAGAGGAATTAGAATATGAATAATTAGTGCAGAAACTCATGTGACTTTAGTCACTTTAAACGTCACTTTTAATCAAAATTCTGACCGTGGTGAAGTTAAAACCGGGTTGGTGCTTATGAATGCTGTATAACTATACGATTATCAGCATTCCATTGTCAATGAAGTGAAATATCACTTGATTTTTCTTAAAAGCTTATTTATGGCTTGGGGTTCTTTTACGCAATTCTATGGCAGGAGACCATATGCTTTAACTCTTTTCCATAAGAAGTCATGCTAAAGGCTTTTATGCCTGAAAAACTTCATCTCCGTACATCGAGTTTGAACCAAAACATCGTGGTTGTTGTAGTACTACCCAGGTACTAATAATGACAAGTGTAATAATAAAGATAAACAAGTGTGACTTCAGATGCAGCCATCCAGTTCTAACCCGATTGCACTCTCACCGCATTGTACGCCCACTCTGCTCCGGATATGCTTCTCCGATGAGCTCATAAAGTTAGGTGCTATATCGGTGAGAGAGAAAGTCGCCACTTTCTCCAACAGCTCCTCCCGTTAATTCACAAATGTGACAAAATGAAGAGTTGACAATAATTGTCAACAGGGCGTATAGCTTTGTGTTTCTCATCCACAAATTCTTGCATAATTCCCGTGCATAATGCTATTGCACCAACCGTCTTGATTACTGCTTGTCGGAACTGTTCAAAGGCATGTAGCACTGTAATTTCTGGCTTTTGTCGTTCATTATTAATATAGCAATGTTGTGAAACCTCCTCTAACATAGGATATACAACGAATTAACTTTCGCTATCTATAGAATAACATGTTGGCGAGTATAATAACTACAGTGAACAGGTTTGGTGTTACAGAGGTGTTAATGAAGGTTAAAGGTCAAAATTACAATAAATATGTCAAATTTAGTGCAATAATTTGGAACAGAAACCATTATAGCTTGTGTTCATCCTTCAGCTTTCAAAACTAAGATATAAATGAGTGAATTTTCGGCAAATTTCATGAATAACACTTTTTTTTGTAATTTACGTCATCCAACGTTAAGTCATATCGAACGGTGAGTGAATTGGGTGTAATGATGCTCAAATGAGTCCAGGGTCCATGGAGCTTATTCTTCTTGAAGGATAAGGGAAAACCCCGGAAAACGCCTTATCCTGGTAACCCACCCTGACCGAGATTCCAGCTCGGGACCTCTTGAACGTGAGGCAGACACTACCATTTACGCTACGAGGCGGACACCTATTTCTGGACATGAATATATTAAACAGTTATGAAGCTAAATACCACGCATTGATTACTGAAGGATTTTATTAATAAAAGAAATGTCCAATTGTCTATTATTTTTTTCTAGCTATCTTTCAATAAAATCTTTTTAAACCACTATAATTCGGTACAAAAAATTAGTTGTACTTACAATTCTAATATTATTGAGTATAATTCTGGAGTGCGTGATATATATTTTCATTTTGCATTTTCCAATGACAAATTTTGGAAATTATGTGAAGAAGGTGCATAGATAAATAGAACCATTGTTAGAACATTAAAAAGAATTTAAGTATAAATTTAGGAGAATAGCAAACATATATTATTAAGCGAGGGTGTAAGTATGGCAATCACATTTGCCACAAAGTTCGCCAATGATTTCAAAGAAGTCAAATTTTCAATATGATAAATTTACATGCACAAGAACTAGACGCTACACGGAGAAGTGGGTATAAGGCAGATTTTGCTACCTTATATTGTAAAAGTTAAGAGGAAAATTGTGTTTGCTTTATCATAACTCTTGCTTCACTTCCTATTTTACATAATAGTTATGTTGCGATACCGATGTCGTACACACCCTATACAGAACGAGGAAAGTTTTCAAAAAAAAAAAAAAAAAAAAACGACGTGCTTGCGCTGAAACATTAATAAATATAATTGAAGATAAATGTTAGATTTTAGAACGTGCATTGCCTATATGGGTTGCTCTGGAGAAATAATATTGCTGGTCATGTTAAAAGTGTAAAAAGAATTTGACTGAGGGTTTAATTCTGATTTTGGAGATAGTTTAGACGATGTGTGAATTGATGATGAAATAGCGGGATTGCAGTGATGCAGTTGTATCCAATAGTTGTACGAATTATATTATAACAATCAATACTTCAAAATAAATGTTGTTTCTTAGCACACTGGTGCTTTTGGTATATTTTTAAACTACCGAGATTTCTTTTGTTTTCATAGCAACTATACCAGGTGAGTCAGTCCCGCCTTAGTTTTTAGAAGGTACGCCACCCATTAAACGGCGTGTGTGCCTTAGTCCAGTTTTGCGCTCACTAACTGTATTGCTTGACATTCTTAGAGAGAGGAATGCGCAAAATTCAGAGGAATAGCGGCTTAAGGGACAAAATGTACTGTTCGCTAATACACCTCAAAAACATACGACTCCTTTACTGAGAGCGAATTCTGGTTTCCAAGCGATTTTACAAACTATTTACTAGAGTATACATGACAAAGTAATTCGGTAAACGCCTCGAAAAAAACGGACCTATCATACGATTGCACTAAAAACGTCAGCTATAAAGAAAATGGCAGATTCTTGTACTTAGATCAGCGGTTGGCTGCCAAAAATTAGAATAAAATTAGAGACACGCTTCATCCATCATGGACTTGTACAGTCAAAACGGACATATTATTAAACAACATTTATTTACAGTTTTCCGAAAACTACATCTCGTGCACCTCAATTAACATGCATAAGAGCTTTTGACATTTAAGTAATAGTATTAACATGCCCACCAAATGCTTTAAACTGTCTTCTTCACTTCACGGCATGGGCAGAGTGCCCGTTCCGTCTCACAATAATTGCTCCTTCGATATCTTATTAGGTCTACCAACATCTCTCTTTCCTTGTGGCTGATATTGGAATGCAATCTTAGGCAGTCTGGTTTCGGACATTCTTTGTATATGCTGCACCCATTCCTTTTGATATTTTTCAATTTTGCTACTTATCGAGTCTACGCTGAGCTCCTTTCTTATGTCTTCACTCCTTATTCTATCCAACCTTTGTGCATCCCTTTGTTTTCCTTAAAAAGTTCGTCTCTGCACTTTGAATTTGGCTTTTCATTTTCTTCGTGAGTACCCATGCCTCACTTCCATAAAGTAGTGCAGGGACTGCCATTGTTTTCTACAACTTTAATCTTGTATCTCTTCTTGTTTTATTTCTCAACGTTCTATGTACTGTTCCACAAATCATTTGGAATGTTGCAAGCTTTTTGCTGACATCTCTGTCTGTTTTCATCATATAATTAAGATTACATCATAAATAGCTGAATTCCTTTAGTTGTTTAGTGGTTTGTTGTCTAACATTATTTTTGATCTTATGTTGTTTTCCCCAAAAGGCCATTATCTTAGATTTTTCCGTCGATATTTTAAGATCATACTGTTGGTATACTTGGTTCAAGCGGTGTAGTGCATATTGTAATTTATCCTCCGTTTCTTGCATTAAAACCACGTCATTTGCATATAGTAAAATATTTAAAACTTTGTTCTTATTTATTTTTATTTCTGATTTAATAATACTTTTCCAATTTTGGATGATGTCATCTACATATATATTAATAAGAGTAGGTGATACACTGCACCCTTGTCTTACACCTCTATTAATTAAAATTGGCTCGGTTTTATGAACTCCTGTGTTTATTATTATTTTGGAGTTGCTATACATATTTTTGATTACTTTAATTAATTATGTGGATATCAACTATTTTCCATAATTTTCCATAGCTTTTCCCTATTAACAGTGTCAAATGCCTTCTTGAAGTCCAGGAATGCCAGATGTGTTTGTAAATTATACTCTTGCCTTTTTTCAATTATTTGCTGCAAAACAAATATATCTGTTGTCGATCGTCCTGTTCTAAAGCCGCTTTGTTCTTCCTCTTTTGATACCTCGGCTATTCTTTTCAATCTTCTGTTTATAATCCATGCATACACTTTATAGGCTGTGCTGAAGACTTATACCTCTGTAATTTTGGCATTCTCTCCTGTCTCCTTTTTAAAAGATGGGTATAACTTCTGCATTATTTCACATAATTGGAATTTTACACCCCTTCCTACATTCATTTATTAAGTGCAATAATCTTAAATGCAGTATTATACCCCCATATTTTAGCAATTCCATATTTATTCCGTCTGGTCCAGTTGCTTTTCTATTTTCACATTCCTTAAGTGCTTCTAGTAATGCTACCATTGAGATCAAGTCAGCCTGTATGTTCATTTCTTCTTCGTTAATTGTCTCATTCTCTTCATTTTGTTGGCACCACAATTATGTATAATGTTCAATCCATCTTTTTGTTTCTATAGCGTTAATTCTTACTGTTTTTAAACTGTCTTAAAAGGCTAAATCAAGCACGAAAACTCACGAGGTGACCATTGCATAGCGCCGGACATACACGTCGTACTTTTGAACACAGAAGGTGCTTTGGCGTGAAGTCTCGAAATAGCTGAACCGGATTATGACCTCTCCTGTGCCCGAACCCCCAAGGTTCGAGTCGTAATTACTTTTTATGTTCATCGAAACTTGTAAACCGAATTCACAATAATTTAATTATAAAGTTCCTGAGGACGTGTATTACTCAAGAAGGTCATCAGTTCGAGCACAAGAAGGAGTCGTGTTCCAGAAATAGAAAAATGCTCATTCCAGCGCCGCAAAACGTACCAGTTTGAAAAGACCTTTTTAATAGCACAATAATTCTATGTCTTCAAAATTATGTTTAACTTCCACGTTTAACTCTGATACTGTAATTTTCTTGTTTTCTGTATTCAAATGTGTATAAATGATCCAAATTGAAATTTCACCTACATATAGGTGTGTTCATAGTATTACTACCTATATGTAGTTCACCAATCAAGAAACAACCACCAATACCATAAAATATAAATAAAACAATTAAAATTAAAAATAATTTTCAGAATAATAATTGCAATTGTGATTATTACTTGGTAAAAAAATAGTATACCTATGCAGGGCATTCGAACCTCCTTCACAGTAGACAGATGACATAACATTTTTGCGCTTATTTCAACTGAGCCATCTAGTAACATGTGAGGCAAACATTCCGTTAAATATATAGTATTCGCTGGTTCCAGTGAACATTTGCAGACGTACAAACGTTAGCTGTCTAATTACGAATATATTACAGGCGAAGCAATACGTTTATGTTAATACTAATTTCATCGAGTGTTTAACGTCCATGTTAAATCGATGGGTATAACCTTGTAATGGGTTCAAGGTTTTCATGTTGGGGTATAAAATGCGGTTTACATAAAACTCGAGAATAAGGAGAATTGTCTCACCTGCTATTACAGGCGGGAATGTCAACTTAATGTTAAGTATAGAATATTAGTTACATAGTGCAAAAAGATTGTTATTGTTTAGTAATAATGTTACCTGCATTATGAGCATTACAGAAGACAATAATGGTGAAATATTTTTCTGATACATATAGCGTTGCATGCACTAGTACTGGGATGTGATATTTTTCTCATTTAACTAACGCGAATAAAGCAAGTTGTTAAATAAATAGTCCGTTCTTTACTATGGCGTTGAAGACAAAGCAAAACTGAAATACAAAGGCAGACCTGCTCCTGATCTGCACATAAATGCGGAACAACAGCGAATGGATAACCGCATAGATCCTACACAAGAATGTATACAAAAATAAAAGGTTCTGTGGATGTGAATTCAAATACTCTTAATTATAGTTTCCCTGTGTTGTACTTTCACCGTGCTTGGTGAACCAAAGGTGTAGTGGATTTAGATCTGCGTGTGAGTACCTATGAGAGTATCTTAAATTTAATTAATCTGTTTGTGAATTTTGCGTTAGCTCGATATATCTTGAGAAAAAATTGAGCTAAACGGATGTGATTAATTTCGTCTTATTGTAGGTTACGCTTTGCAATAGCCGATATGCATTGATAAAGCTCGCTACTGGTGGTGATGGTATACAGATTGTTTCGAAATGACGCCAAAAGGGTATAGCCGTCTCGTAGTTTATATGTTTACTAGTCTGAATTTCGGTGTCGCAGCTTCAAAATTCTGTTTGGTGTAATTTTATGCAGCATTAAATATTATATGATTTTGTGATCAGGCAGCGCAGGAATCACTGATGTGCGAACCTCAAGTTATTGGGATGCACCGGCCACAAGACAAAAGTATTGCTCTTTGATTTTTGTTAGTGACTCTAGCCTCGCTTTCAGGTAATGGGGAAAAGGGCAGTTATTTGTGAGAAAGTCGATAATGAGTCCGACAGTTCCAAGACTGCTCATTTTGCTATAATCTTAATTGTACAGTACTTTCAAACGGTTACTGTAAAATCAACATCTTCCTTTTAAGTTAAAAATGCTTTATTTAGTATTATTAAACCCGGTGAAATAAAATGCTTGTAGCATTCCTAAGGCATTTTGTTTTGGTTAACTTTATCTACAGTTCTTTGACATTGTTCTGTTCTTTTTATCATTTAATGCTTCCATCCTCAAACTCACTAACATTATCTTCCCTCTAAAAGGTTTAAGCTGCATATGTCCACCAGCTTATTTGCGTTATCAACTGTTATAACGAAGTGTTAGAACGAGTAAACACTCATAAATAAATAACTAAAACATGGCTTCTTTATTGCGGCTTCATAAGCCAAAGAAATTCTTAATTGTAGCAAGCTACCGTGAAGTATATCGGTATGTTTACAGACAGCTACAGTACGAGACACTGTGTGCCAGCTATCTGCGAACTTCGATAGCGTGAGGCACGTGGCATTGTTCCTGTCTTCTTCTCTCCAAGAGCTAGGCAATGCTGCCTGTTCCGGCTTAAAACATGTCTGACCATCGTTTTCGTGGTCTTTCCGGATGTCTCTTTCCTCTAGGTTTATAGTTTATAACTCTTCTTGGGATCCCATCTCTTGGCATTCTCTCAATATGTTCTCTCCATTCATTTCTATAATTTATTATGTTTTCTTCTAAAGAACTTATTTCTAAATCTTCTCTTATTTTTTCATTTGGGATTTTATCTAAAAGAGTACATCCCTTTACTGCTCTTAAAAATCTCATTACGGCAGCCTGTATCTTGTTTTTGTCTGCTTTTGTTAATGTACATGTTTCAGAACCAAAAACAAAAGCAGGCACAGCCATTACTTTATAAAATTTCATCCGTGTTTCTTGTCTGGTTTCAGTTTTTAGGCTTCTATTTATTATGCCGCATATTTGTTGAAACATTGGTAATTTATTTTTAAAATCATTTTCATATTTAAAACTGACATATGTTCCCAAATATTTAAAACCCATAACTTGCTCTAAGATAATATCATCAATTACTATTTTGGTTCTAATAGTATCTTTACCTCGAAACGCCATTTTTTTCGTTTTATTTGCGGAAATTTTGAAATTATAATTCTTACATAACTTCTGTAAAATATATACTGCTCTTTGCAGCTCGTCTTCAGTTTCACTTATGATTATTTGGTCATCCGCAAATAGCATCGTCTTAAGAATAAAATTTGGTGCAAGATGAATGCCTCCGTCAATCTTAAACATCCACTCTGTTGTTCCTGTCATTGCTTAATCCACACTCATTCTGGAGCGGCTTTTTATGCGGCTCTTTTGGCGGTAAAAGCTATCTATATGTGTCACATAGAAGCTGAGCAACTACTTCTATATGTTAGTTGAGTGCCGTTTCGAAACACCCTGTACACATATTTCGCATAATAAATGAACATAATTTAAAGTATTTCCTTGTTCTTTTACTCTCTTGGTAAAGGAAGTTAATTAATCATCTTTAAACAAAGAAAAAACATCCACAAAAAATTGACGAAATAATGCTGTCATTACCATTCCATTCATGTTTCAGTCACCACTGGTTTAGTGTAATAAAATTAAGTACCAATCATCATTTGTATTGATGTAAATACGTCCTAATAAAATTGGATAATTTTATCGTTTTTTATTTACATCCTCCAATCTTAAGTCATATTGGACGAAGAAAGAATGAAATGGGTGAAATAATACTCAAATGAGCCCAGGATCATAGTTTACAGTTACCAGACATTTTGTCTTTCAGGATAAGCGAAATACCTGAGAAAACCTTATCCAGATAACTCACCCGGATCGATTTCGAACTCGGGACCTGTTGAACGTGAGACACACACGCTTACCACCTACGATACTGAGGTGGACTTTTATAGTTATTTCTTAACTTAAAGATACTTCCGATACATTAAGATAATGGCAATTCTAGACTTCAAAAGGTGCTGCTTCTTTCGGCTAGTAACAATGTCACATACCTACAACGTTCAGTGTTATAGATTTTAAGCTATGGAACACACTGAGAAAAATCTGGTGTTACAACATTTACTTTACTCATTCTTAACAAGCTTATCTTACAGAACTGATTCATCTGACTGCTTCACGTTAATCGAGATGAGCATTTGAAGAATACAAGTATATATTCAAATGCAGGAATACAGAAACGTTAAGCTTAGTCATTTGTTTATAGACTTGAGAATTCTGTTCCCTTTCCATGATTAAGGTTTAAAATCGTATTAGGTATCCTATTTGAGAAACATTTGTTTATTTTAGAGGGAAAACGAGTATGTTGCTAATGTTAAACTCCCAAAATGTGCCTTTTATATAAATTGTGTGCCTTAGCGAAATCTAGATTTATGTGTAGTAGGATTGTGTTAATCTCTTACGGTTTAACAGTTATGAAAAATACATTCTAAATGAGCCGGACTTCACAGGCTAAATGTGATACTTAGTTAACTTGTGATGAAAATACAAGGTTTACCACTTATTCTTTTTTCTCCAAAACTTATTTATTTATCAAAATTAATGTCTTCTACGAATGGCATTTTTCAGTGGCCCAAACAGGTGAAAATCTGAGGCAGCCAAATGGGGACTATAGGGTGGATGGAATAACATTGTGGAAACCTGTTTGACGATGTGGGCAGAAGTCTTCAAACTTGTGTGGGGCATGCGTTATTGTGCTAAATGGATACCTCCCCTGGATTGTCATGGGCTGGAGTTCCATAAAGCAGGAGGTGTTCATAGGATACCTGTATGTGATCACCCACGAGTCAAAATGCCGCAGCAGGACTGATATTTAACCATAACAACACGCCGACGTCGGAGGATACCCACAAGGCAAGCACCGAGCTTGCGTCCGCCTCAGGCTTTAGTTTGTCTAAGTCAGATTTATACCGGAGACATACGGTTCCTTTACAATGGAGTCAGACACGTCAACATTGGACCTTGAATAAATATTGTTTACAGATAAGACAAAATTCAGCTTGAACAATGATTACGTCACACAGTATTCCGGGGAGAATGTGGAGCTCGGTTTCATCCTACCAACATCGTGGAAACACGCCCATTTAATGGTGTTTGTGACGTACTCGTGTGAGCAGGCATATTATTCAGTGGATGTACACATCTGTACATCTGCGGTGCTGGTACTGTGAATGCCCAGAGGTACAGAGTTGAGGTACTGGTACCACATATACAACTTTTCGGAGGTGCAATTGATTCACACTTCGTCTTAATGGGTGATAATGCAAGTCCACATAGAGTCCACCTGATGAACGACAACCTTGATAGAAAAGATAACCAGCGCTTGGACTGGCCAGTGATGTCCCTAGATATGAACCCTATAGAACATGCCTGTGATGCATTAGGAAGATAAGTTGCAACCCGCTAGCTCCACTAAGGACACTTCCAGACCTCCCCTCTGCATAGCTCTTGAACCATCTTTTAGAAAAGATGCCACGGCGCGGGGAGACCTGTGTAGCCATAAGGAGCCACCACACTCCATATTAACCACCCAGCGCCAAAATTCTCATTGGGGAAGTGATCAGATGTTGTGCTTACGTAAGACGGTATCCCGAGGTAAAAATTGTCTATCTCTCACTCTATTGTTTTCCAGATCATGGAAAAACTTTGTCATACCGGACGATGAATGAAACGGGTGGAATGATGCTCCAATGAGTCCGATGTGCATGGAGCTTAGAGCTACCCGACATTCATCTTACAGGATAAGGGGAAAACCTTGGAAGAAACCTTATCCAGGTAACTCGACCTGACCGAGAATGAGGCATTGGTAACATGTTGCATTATGCTTAATATTTGTACAATTGTGATTGTTTGGTAATAAAATAGTGTGTGTATCGTGGCTCTTATTCACTTTAACGACAGAGCTAGTAATTTTTCATTCCTTCCTTTAAAAATTTGAATTATCTTGTGTTGTCTTTTGTAACAATCGAAGTGAACATCTTTGACTGAGGTGGCATGCGAACCATCTTTCATTTCATATCGATTATAATATTTTAATTGATTCACCTCTCTCTGTACGTGTTTGTGTGTGTGAGTGTGTGTGTGTGTGTGTGTGTGTGTGTGTGGGGGGGGGGATTCTTTTCAGGTCATTCACATATAGAACTGATAACCTGAAGCTTAAAACCTTGCGGGGGCACTACACTAACAATGTGATGTAGCAGAACGGCCAAATTTTATGTATTTCAATATATGTTCTTAATTCAAACAATGTATTTTTTCTTATAGAAACAACTGGTTTATAAATAAAAATAGATACGTGTATTAACAGGTTATGTTTACTGAAAGACATTTTTAAGTCTTACGCCATATTTTAGGACACTACGTCGTGGTTTCCAGGGTCGATCCCGCCCGCTGGGGCGAGGATTCTATATCCCTAGCATAACTGCTCTCGCTCAGCTCATGAAGAAAGCAAAGAGCTGCGTTAGGCAGTGATTTTAGCTAAGTAAAGTAACATTCTGACTGAGGTATACGTGATGCTGGCCCCTTTCCGTATCGATTGAGTGGTTGCCAACGTCTACCGCATTATGTGAGCATGAGGTCGGCAACGGGGTTGGCAGCACGTGTGGGATTTCTATTATTTTTTCAAGGAAAGTCTGTTAACATATTCTTATTATTCATATTTATAAAAGCCATTCATTGCTTAAATTACTTAATACAATAAAACAAGTTATTACTAGTCAAACATTTCCTTCATCCTCACTTTGTAAGAGACATTTATTCCGAAACTGTTACTCAGACACAGCTATATAACTCCAGGAAGTCTCATTTGGTATTCTGCGTCTAGTAACCTTTGCTTCACACCAAGTGTTGTGTAAGAGATGATGCACCCGAAGAATGCAAGACTGGTTAGGTAAATTTATGTGATAAGGCTACTTTACTGTTTTCTCTCATCGGTAAAAGGCAAATGTCGAGTAATTTTAAGGCAGCTGGTTTAGAGGCTCATTTTATTAACAATCTGCATGTTGATGTAAAGATTATATTCTTGACCTAAGACTTTTAAAGAACAGGCTGTTGCTAAAAGTGTGCGATGATACTATTTAAGGAGTGACACACTGTAATTAAGTGATTGTCAGTTATCTCTGACCTTAAAGAAGAATGTCGGGGAATTTGTTAACTGCCCAAATACATCACAGTGAGCTCTAAAGATGGGATCGTTTGTTCATAAAATAAATCCGTGGGCTTAAAAATGAAGTAAGAGAGAAGAAGGTATAATATGGAAAAAAGAACACAACTTTTTTGTTGTCATTATTTCATAGTCCTTCACTTGATTTATTCCTTGTCCAGATCTTTCAGTTGTCACTTTTTTTTTTTTTCAAATTTAGCGCTTCTTTCCACTGTACACATTAAATTATTATTTTAGGTCAAATTTATTCTGTCACACTAAATATCCTACAAAATACTATTTATCATAAGTCACCATTTATTATTCCAAAATACTGCTTATTATTTAAATATCGGATAGTGTTTTAATGCGGCTGTGACATCCGCGAGGCTACCTGGTCTCCTCATGTTGGTATAAGGGATTCTGCCAAAACATGTGATGGATGGGGTTCCGCTTGAGCACCTTGGTTTGTAGCAGTAATAGAGGCATGCGAGTCGCTGATCGGCGATATCCGTGATATCCATGGAGAAATAGGTACATGCATTTCACACCAAATACACTATTGTCGTGGCATTCAAAACAAGTGATGAATGTTAGAAAAATGGAATTAGTAATTTGCATCATATTGCCCTAGTTTCATTTACTTTCAATTGTGTACGTTTCAAGGACGATTTAACATTATATACATTAAGTGCTACATTCTTTAACAATGCTTTATAAATAGAATTCTAAGGATTTGCCAAAAAAAATCCTAATAAGCATTCGAAATTTTGTAATGAGGTTTACAATTGAGAGACACATTATGAGAGTAAAGGTAATAAACAGAGGGTTATGCAATACAAACGATAGAAACTGCCCTTGCTATATACTAGTTCGAGCTTACGTTGCAAGTACAGCTTTGTATGAAAATATAAGGCACACATTTTATATTTTCTCAAAATTCGAGATTTCAGTAGAAATTCGCTTTCAACCTCTCCCCAAAGGCACCTTCAGTAAATCATTGAAAAGGTAGAAAAGGCGTGGAAAAAGAACACTAATGCTCAAAAAGGAAAAGAATAAATAAGACCTGAAGCAGCAGTTACTGGGAGCGGAGAATTAAGGAGTCAGCCAGTCAGAATACAGTCAGCCAGCCAGCCAGCACTTCGGTCGGTCGGTCGGTCGGTCGGTCGGTCGGTCGGTCGGTCGGTCGGTCGGTTTGCTAGTGAGTTGCAGTTGTGCAGTGGAGTTGTGAGGGTTATTGAACTGTGCCGTAGTGAATTCTTTTGTTTCTTAACGTGCGGTGGAGCGAAAGATTCAACCTTGAAGACTGCGTTTGTGAATGTTCCGTCATTCTGCTGCTGTCAGGGTTGTACAAAGCGTGTTTTACTGCAATAAAGAGTATTTTAAATATCTGCAAATAAGGCTTTTAATTCTATGAACCCAGAAAGTCACAACATTACTTTTGGAATTTTTAATACTTTTTCTTTACTCAAATGATAACTCCTTTTTTATCTCTGGACCATGAAAAAAATTCAAAGCCATTATAGAGCGACCATTTCTTTAAAGATGCCTATCGTTTAAAGCCAAATATATTTCCGAATCCCCCTTTTACCTATACGTAATACAATGCTTATGTGCCTAACACTAATTGGAGAGTGGAATCAGTGTGTTTAAGAATAGTTTGTACTAGAGTAGAGAAAATCATGTGAGCGCAACACACTAGTTTAATTTTTAAAAGGTCCTCTCTGCCAAATTGTCTTTCTATATAGGTTAATCTCAGCAAAATGGGGATGATATAGCTGGTTCAAGAATAAACAATTTTCCTATAAAAATAAAGTGACATATGCACAGTGTTTTTCTTTGTCGTAAAGTGTTCAGTGGATAAGAATAAAATTTAGTCTATTCACGTAAATAAATTTTGCATATTCTCTCCACGGTTTCTGTACAACAGCACAAACATATTTGAATATTTCCTTTATGTTAACATCGAAACTCAGATATTTCGCGCAAAATATATGCAGCGTTCATATAACAAATAAATTAATTTTTTTAAATAAAAATAAAATAAAAAGATGGCATACTACTTTTCTGCAGTGCCTATTATATGGAAGTGACCAAATTTGCCGCGAGTAAATTTCTCCCTTACTTGAAATTGGCGGGTGGTTGGAGGAGTGCTGATTTGCTCCACCGTGCGTGCAGGCAACGGGAGTAATCAGACTACTGCAAATGACCTCGTGGCAGTATGTACCGAGCAGATCAGCCAAATGCCTGAGCGATCAATGTTCAGCTGCATCCTATTAGACGCACACTTCCAACTGTTTACTGATTTTCGCCGTTCTTATATATCAAGCGTAATTTTCTGTCTGTGTCTGTCATTTAGCCTCGTGTTTATGATTCGTTTTTATAATAGCTGTGATAAATTTTACTAAATATTTTTTATAACTAGGATAAAAAAATAGTGTACATTTGTATGAACAAAACACTTTCTAGCTTTATCGATGGAATTAATTGTTACGCTTGAATCTGTTTTCGAAACTCTCGATGTTTTCACAGGAATTTCATTGAGCAGTGGCGTTTGCAGTGACCTCTGTCAATTCGACGGTGAAATGTGGCGATCGTGGTGTTACTTTTCTGTACCACGTTACAAACCAGAGATTTCAGCACTACTTCGAACTGTGATTGTGGGTGCAAATCATTTCAGAGGATCACAGTCTAGTTCTAATATACTTTTTGCCACAATTGACACTGTAATATATACTTTCACTAATACAATAACCCTTTTTGAAATGAAATATAGGTTTGAGAAATTGAGGTATAATCTGTAGCAGTACGTTCTCAAAAGTAATTTAATTTGCGATACAATTAGTCATTGTCATTTTACTTTCGGATTATTTGCAAATAAAACCTGTTTCTAAGCCTATTTTCCCGTAGTAAGTCTTTTATCACGTTATACAATTTGAAAGAGAAACCACAGGTTTCCGACAGAAGAATGTAAGAAAGGGATGATAAAAACATATAAATTGTTAATAAGCAATTGATATAAGAAATAACGTCAAGAGGATTATTGTAATAGGAATAATGTGTAAACGAATTAAATATAGGGAAAAAGTTACCTAAAGTTAGAACGGGCAGACGAGGCCGTATATGTAAACAATAGGACAATAGAGGCCAAAATTCCTTCGCCAACACGGAGCCAGAAACAATAGAGCTTTAAGGAAAATATGTAGAAGCAGGATGCAGTACCGTTATGACTCCAAGGGGTCATACAACCCTAAGGGATGGACCCATGACTGCTGCATAGATGGAGGTGAATGGAAATGTCCAATAAGGTAAAATCGTAGAAATAAGCTTCCCCCAATAAAACGTATCGTAAACCACGTGATAGGCGTGAAATAGAGAACAAATAGAAAAGGTGTGGAGATAGACAAACACATCTACGAAGAAGCCGAGGGCGAAGTGAGAAGCGTCACTCGGCTACAACGAAAGGGAGAAGACGCGTTAGTTTAATATCTGATGACGAGGAAATAGTGGAGTTGATTTCAAACGTGGTGGGATTAAGATTCTTAAGGATTTGCTTTAATTTTTTAAGAGAATATTCGAGAATTTTATTTATAAGTATATTAATATGTGTAATTTTTTGGGTTCTGATTTAAATTCATTTACTTTTTATTTAAAATTAATTTTTATTGCGATGCAACGAGAGTGACAGCAAGTGAGAAAAGCAGAGCAATCCGACAAGTAAGATCTGTGGGAATAAACAGTCCACAGGAAATTGAAGCAGGACTTTTCATTGACTGGTGAGAACTGTTGGACACTGAGAGAGTACTTTTGCTCCCGACACGTAATCCTTAACCATCCTGCCATACCACACCAAAAGGCCTCCCGAAGAGAATTCCCACACCAAATTTCTAAAGAATCATGGCTTTCAAATATGGCATATGCGTCATGTTCATGCCTTTTGGAGAGTAGTAATTAGATTAACCATTTGAATCTATAGGTGTAATCGAATTGTGCAACATAATGAATGGTTTATAATTCTGTTTCAGCTTATCCTCTCCTAACTATTATAGGAACCCGATATTTTAGTTAAGTATATAAATTAATTGTGAGCTGTAATATTTTCATCTTAATTTATAATTAATTTTTATATTTATTTTTTGATATTTATTGAGTTTCTTGATGTGTATATTACTGCAACTTTTAATTAACTAAAACAGTAAATGGTCATAGTTACGTTTATACTAGCATTAATAAGGCTAATTTATCTTTAAATTAAGGAGGACTAAATAGTTCAACTTTCAATGCATACCTACACATTCTTATTACTATGTTAATATTATTAATTGTGAACAAAGTTTACAAATTGTTATGTATATATTTCACCTAATGTCGCTAAAATAACTCCGATAAAATCTGCTTTATTCATACTTTCATGTTATTCATACAATTCATTAATAAGCCTTCAATTTTTACAATCAAACCTAACCTCCAAATATGCCACTTGAAGTTTTCCACGATACATAACCCAGCAAAGAATTTTCGAAGTTTTCATTTTAAATACAAAACTAACACAAGCTTACTCCTGATTACTTTCTAAGTTTCGGTACAATTTGTAATTAATAACACACTTTGAAAAGTTGTCGTATATTCATTGCTGTAGTATCCAGCAATAACTATTTACGAAATATGGAATGATTTAGCGATCCTGGTGGCAGCAAGTGTACACGTTTATGGACCAGATCAAAAATGTGAATACGCTAGTTTGATTTAACTCTTAAGTACGTCACAACATTACAATTATTTGTGAGGAGAAGCATCTTTATTCAAAAATTGTCAAATTTTAGTGCTTAAAGCTATAGTAAATGCAGTAATTTGAGGTAAAAAGGCATATTGGGAGACTATGAATTGCAAAATAAATAACGGTTTCGTTTCTTAAGAAACAGGTACATACAGGCAAGCCCAATAAGACAAAATTTCTGGCAGGACATATGCCTTTTTTCCTGAAGAATATATCAAAATATTCCTTAAAGAAATAAATACATGTGGAACATTCTCAAGGTCTGTAGACCCACCCTTATTAAAGGAAGAATGACATTTGTTATACCTAAGTTTATAGTGTCAGTTTGTTTTGGTAACATCAACATTATTTCATTTTAGTCGTATTTACTTAAGGTAGAACAGCAGCTATTCCCTCAATATCAGTAATATAAAATAACGTTGAGCAAAATTTATGCATTACTACCAATAAATAACTCCTAAATAACAATTCAAGCTTGAAGCAATAATAAGAAAACTTGCAGCGAAACTGAGTAACCAAATTACTGAAACTGAAATGGAATATATATTTAATAAATCCCTTAAGTTTCATCAAAATTTTAGTTAAATGTTTCCTTCAAAGGATTATCTGTTAGTCAGTTTTTTGTTGTTTAAAAAGCTGCAAATGTAAACACTCTAAAATTGAGTGCGTCTTTCTCTTGGAAATATATGTTAGAAAATGTGAAATTGTCCTTAAAGGAATACTGGATCCGCCTCTTTTGTTGGTTAAAGAAAACATTTCAATTCATGCAGTTGGAGTTTATGTCGAATTTAACTTTAACTAACTTTAACAATTGTTACCGCAGTAACAGAATTGTAGTTTTACGTAGGTACTTGTGTACATATTTCCACAATTTCATATTCCATTGCACTTCATCAGAATACAGAGAGCTTTAAACATTAAAAGAAAACAAAATTATGCGATGTTTCAATGAAACACATGTTGGAAATTCACAAATGCTTCTAAAATTGAATATGCCTGCAAAATAGATTTTCATAATTACTTTTTTTCAATTTACTCTTCTCGTACGGAATACCTACACTTTCCAGGACTTACTAGAGTATACCTAAAATTAGAAGTCCATTTAGTAGCGACAAACGCTTCATCACAGAACATTCCTCAAGCCGAAGATGGTATGAGAGTGAAGGAAAAATATGAAATAAGGGAAAATAGAAGGAAAGAGGATGGTGGAACATTCGATAGAATGAAATACACGGGAAACCGGTGAACCCGGCGAAAATCCACCCAGACGCTGCGTTGCCCATCACTAATCCCACATAATCTCCTGGAAGTTGGTGATCGGCGAGCTGTTTAAAGTCAGGACTCCTCCGCTTAATATAATTCAAGATTTTAACTTCTGGAGCCAGTGACATCAGAGTCCGTTCCTTTTAACTTTCAGAAGAAAATTTCATAGGTTACGACTTTGGCAGAATAAATATGACTCTGCAGACCTTTTGCTGATTTTTAAACAGTAACGTATGCACTGTTTCTTAATTTAGTTACTTGGGCTGTACCTTGCAAAATATAAACTACGTAATATATTGGGAACCAAATACTTGGACTGCTTATCAGTAATCACATCAGCTTTATTTCACAGTAAAATAATATGTACATATATTTTCCAATGGCTTAAAAGGCAAATAACACATCTAAATACATTTAAACAAAACAAATTATCTGTCGGCAGTGTTTTGAAGATTTTTATAACTTCCAACCTTGAAGACACTGAGACCGAATACAAATATTTGTATTAAATTATCTACAAAATGATGTAAAGGAAACGGTATGAGGTTATTCTGAAGGCAAGATTACAAAGAAAAATGAAAGGAACAATTTACAAACAAGCATGAACTTCTGATATAAAATGTTACATGGTCATAAGATTACAGTTTCGTAGTTAAGCAGTGAAATTAGGATCTTGCTTATAACAAGCATTTTGTCACACTTTGAGCAGTTATCAGTTCAAAGTTTCTTATGTGTTAAAATATTGGGGATTATAAATTGTCACATTATTTGGCATACACCACATGCATGTTTTAAAATTAAAGCATGGCTTTAGTGGAACAAAGCTTTATTTTCAAATCGTATCCATGTTAGGATTTTGCAACAGGTTGTTTGGACGGGAGACAAGAGGGATGCTAAATCTAAACTTGAACTTTTGGTTAATGTATTCTACTTCGCGCAAGATCAGTCAGTCTTTTGTTTGTTATAAATACAGAGATTGAAGCATCTAAAATTTATTTCGGTAATAATCGCAGAATATTATGTCTCTTAAATTGGTTTTCGTGGTGAGGAGCTCTTCACTTGCTGGGTGAAGGTTCTTGGGCTGTGGGATATGCAGATGCTGGCACGGGAACTGCTGATGATTGTGGTTCTGAACCCGCTCCTGAAGAATCACTGCTGTCGGTCGGCAGTAGACTGAGGGCCCTCTGGATGGCCTCTGGAATTGGTGGTGGCGTGGGGAGGTGATCGCCGACGGGGTGAAAACCGGCATCATCAGCAGTATAGCTGTAACATAAAACAATTATTTCACTTTCTACAAATAAAAATTGGTAACTGCACTAAACTTTCATAAGCTAAATGTGAAATAGAATTCGAACTAAAATAGAAGCCTTAAAATAGTTGAGTTTTCCAATCAAGATTATTAACCTAAGCAGACAGCGTGAACAGAACGAAACGTTGCCTCTGGACCGCCATGTGATTGCTTCCCGTTCTCTTTCTCCCTCTTTCTCTCGGCCTATGTACGAGTAAAAGACCTAGCTGACTTCACTTCACTTTAGTCATTCACTTCACTTTAGTCATTCACTTCACTTTAGTCATTCACTTCACTTTAGTCATTCACTTCACTTTAGTCATTCACTTTGCTTTAGTCATTCACTTCACTTCACCTCACTTTACTCATTCACTTTATTTCATTTTACTCATTCACTTAACTTCAATTCACTTTGTTCATTCATTTCACTCCCACTTCCTTCACAGTACTCTCACTTTCATTCACACGCTCACTCTCACTCTTTCTCATTGTCACTCACTCTCACACTCAACCACCCACTCATCCTCTCTCTCTCTCTCTCTCTCTCTCTCTCTCTCTCTCTCTCTCTCTCTCTCTCTCTCTCTCTCTCTCTCTCTCTCTCTCTCTCTCTCTCTCTCTCTCTCTCTCTCTCTCTCTCTCTCTCTCTCTCTCTCTCTCTCTCTCTCTCTCTCTCTCTCTCTCTCTCTCTGCTGTGTATGCATGTATCTTTTCCATTTGAATGTACCAGTTTAAGAATTTTCTTTGTCCTTAAAACCTTGAAGTGCTAAACTACGTAATAGATTAGATAAATATCGGAGGGAAGGGTGGGAGACAGCCCACCTCGGTAGCATGCTGGTAGCGTGTCTGCCGCACGTTCAAGTGGTCCCGAGCTCGAATCTCGATCAGGGTCTGCCTGGATAAGGTTTTTGCGGGGTTTTCTCTTATTCTGAAAGACGAGTGTGGGTAACTAAGCTCTATGGACCCTGAGCTCATTTAAGCATCATTTCGCCCTTCCATTCATCGTGCGATATGACTTAATGTTGGAGGATGTAAATTACATCGAGAAATGCAGGCATTAATACCGTTCATTGAGAAGGGTGGCTCAGGCGGAAGATTGCAGTTTGTATTCCACTAGACGGATGATACTTATCTTAGGTTTCTTCCGAGGATTTCCCTGGAAGTAGGCAGGTGTTTCAGTTCCTATCATTTTGCAATGCTGTAGGTTAGGCGAGGTGAACGCTGGGGTATTCAATCAAATGAGACCAACCTTCTGGCTCTCTCGACTGTTCCTTCGGGGCCTACATTAGAATGCTTGTGTAATCAATCTGCTTATGTCAGGAAGAATAAAATTACCCAAAATTGATCCTTGAGGAACCAGAGTTTGATTATATGCTTTCATAGAAGCAGTTCTTCCTACCCTTATTTTATTTTTATGCATGTATGGTATATACATTTTACATCTTTTTGTTGTATTTTCTGTGTAAACTTACTGATTCACATAGTTAAAAGCTTACGCAAACTCTCAAAACATGTTTCCTCTATGTCCTTTTCGTTGAGGATGGATCAACATTCCACTAGTGAGGTTCAAAATTGTCTTGCTTGCAATTGGTCTTTTAAAACGGAGTTGATTTTTAAGTTTCACGACTATTATCAAAACTTTATTAAGCTGTATCAATTTTAGTAAATATGTGAATATTTGTAGACTTTATTTGATCGTAATCCGTGCTTGGAGAAATCACTAGCTTTCTTCAGTAGAGGTAGTTTTAATTCTTCATGGCTTGGATCTTAAAGTTAATTTCTCAGTCCGTTTTTGCGGTCATTAGGTCATTGCTACTCTGACTGCATTAAATGTCATGTACTTTATAATTTTCTCCGCTTACTCTAATTATATCATTTTGCTCTGTTTTGCGCACTGCATACCTATAGTAAATAGAAATGCTGCAACCCACCTAGAAGCTCGCATCTGTATCTAGTGAAAATACACATTTTTAGACTTTCTTAATGAAATAAAGGATATTTAGAGTAAAGTCCACGTGTCCGCGTGTTTGTGTCTGTAAACAGGACAACTCAGAAAGGAAATTCGGCTAAAACGTATAGCCTGAATTGGTTGGGAAGAGCTTCTGAAGTCCTCTTCATTCTGAATTATTTTTACATAACTTGTAAACCGTAACAGAGAGATAAGATCTTAATACCTGCCCACACCATAAATGTGAATTTCATTAAAGCACAATGTATATCGTAATATTTGTTAAATATTATATTAAATATATTTGCATATATTTTTATATGTTTAGAACATTTTAAAATGTATTGGTATATGGTAATTTATTTTTATGCGTATATACCAAGTGTATTTAACTTTAAATCCATCAAATTTCGCCACGTTTCTTAATAATCTGACAATTTCCTTATTTAAACTTTATTCCGCACTGAATAGTGTGTATGGATGTCAACATTACGCCATAGCAGAACCTTTAGAGCGAGTGGAAATAGTTTCTTACTATAATGCGTATATTATCGCTTATTTGTTACATTCAAGTAATGAACAAAGTATATAAATACTGTCATTAACTTCCAAAATATTTATCTTCAACGGAAGTGAAACATATGACGGTTGTGATAAGAGTTCAGACATAAACAGCTGACCGTAGAGAACGTTAACATGTGTTGATCGGCGGATGTTACCGACCGCAGTTTTTATGTGCCTCACCGCTTTAAATCCGGAGGGACTAGAGTGTATTGGAGATTAAAATATGTAAATAAAAGATTTAAATTTATCTAGATTAAAATGAATTAAAAATTATAAGCTTATATATGAATATTTTGTAGAAGAATGTCTTGAGCTGGTCATTTAGTGTGACAATTTTTTTAAAATTGGTTGCAGAATTTTAATATTGGGTTTATTTAATTATTAGCTAAATCCTCACACATTCCCATTTTCTATTATGTAAGCCTTGATAAACTTTTACATCATTTAAGCTAAACTTTACTCTAGAAGACGAGTAATACTTATATTCATAATATAATTGGTGATTGATAATTATAAATATAAAATCGGAGGCCTTGACATTTAATATTTAACACTTTTATCCATCTCTTGATTGTATTGATATATGTTAAGTTAAGGTAATCCATTGTTTAGCATACATATTTGTTGACATTCGCCCACATCTGACACGCATCTACATACAGCGTGACTGCTTTCTTTGACACCGTACGTCATAAATTAGCATACGAAATGAATAGCAAGAAATATAATGCGGTGCCTGAGATTAATGTGCGTACCTAAGGCTGATGGGAGTGCCATCTGGTGCGGTGTATGAGAACGACCCTTCTACCACCTGAACATCACCAGTTTCTCCTTCTCCCTCTGCCCCACTGCGCAGGCCCAGGCCGGGCTTTAAGTACCCAGATTCTGAGAACTTGATGCCGTTCGCTGCTTCGAAACTGGAACAAGAATAAAGAGAAATTAAGAGTTTGTAGAGTAATGTGATAGGCAAATAACATTTCATAAGCTTACAAATGCCCACATAAAAATCAAATATGTAGGTCATACTCTATGGAGAGTCCCAATCAAAATATGACTTCTGGAAAATCAAAAACAGTGTATCATATACCACGTCATCACAGAATGCAACCAAAACAAATAAAGGAGACAGCGTGGAATTCCAGAAAACATCTCGTGTTGCACAATTACAATACATCCCCAGGGACTGGTTTTATTTTCAAACGACATGGTCAAATGGAACACAGTTTTAAAACTGAGTTTCGTATTTTGACTTAGAAGATCCTCGAAGTTCATCAGGCAAGTTACACGAAGGCTAATAAGGGAAAATCATTGCCATGGTAATGTAAACAAAGGTTGCCAGATTGGATACACTGGTGAATCACATACCCCTCAGCTCAGTTATCGCTAGTTGTATGCGGGAAACAGAGTTTGCTTGAGTATTCAGTTGTGTAGTGTAATGTTAGCCTACTTTGTTAAACACAATTAAAATATGTTTTATGGAAGCAAGACGTAGTGGCAGTAGGATTAGAGGTGGACCGAGGAATCATGGTCCGAGGCAAAGATCAGCTTACGACCGGAGTATTACATTGCATAGTCAAGCTAGAGGATTTGCCTGTTCTCTTAGAAAATTCTTTGAACATGAAGTTGAGAGTTTGCTCCTTATCATTGAACAGTTTATTCCTTTCATCCAAAAGCGACAGTCCGATGTCAGTAGATATGCTTGCACGTAACAGTTCCTGTGGGTCAAAATTCTGGCATACCGGCAGCTTTGATATGAAAATGTCAATTAACAAAGTCGTCCATAATAGTATATTGCGATATTAATGTATACGGAACGAGGGAACGTTTGAATAAATGAGACACTTGCACCAAGTTTTTTCAATTCTCGAGATTCCAATATGTGCTTACCACATGTGTGTGGCACATTATATTTTGCACTACGTGCATTTATATGAATCTGAATTTTAGTAGTTAAGATATTAGCTGAAATATTAATTAATATAATTGAAGACAAATGTTAAATTTGAGAACGTGCAACCCGTGTGTGTTTCTATGTAGAAATACTTACCGCACTAGTGCGGGAATGTCAGCTTACGATGCATAGCAACGATAACACTAAGTATGGAATATTAGTTACATAGTGCAGAAAATTATTTAAAATAACTCACATGTGAAGACTCTACAACTCAGTGAATATGTGAACACCTTATTTCTGTTTTTAAAGTAGGCTAATACAGATTAACTGTGCATATTTTTGTTTGTTTCGAGTGTTGAGAGGATAAAGCAACACCAACTCCAATACTCAGACCATAATACGCGAATTGATTGCAGGAAAAATGGCGGCGCTCGTGGCCCAGCTTGTTATGATGTGGTTATATCTACAGTAAAGTGTGTGTTTGTTTACTTTGTGTGTTTGAAGAATTAATGTAATTCATATTACAGTGGCAATTAGTGACTAACGAGTTAGTTTATAGTTGAGTATTTAACATAAAGTGATAACGTTTACCTAAATATATACTGTGAAGCATTGTCGAAATGCATCGTTGTTGTGTTCCCAGCTGCAATCTAATTATGGTAGTATACCTCACACGACATTTAAATTTCCGAAGGAAAAATCGTAATGGGATAAGTGGACTATACATCGTAAAGATTTTAAAGTAAATGACAAAACTGTGGTTTGTATTCATAATTTTGAACAGTGCTTTGAGGTTAAGGAAGGCATATTTCCAGTAAATGATAGTGAACCAATTCGTGCCCTTCGAAAAGTACAAAAATTAACAGATGATGCCTACCCCACGATTTTTAAGAATCAGCCATCTTATCTCACATTAAAGCTCAACCAGAAAAGACGAAATCCTGTTGAATGCATCCAACACATTTTACAGAGAGTAAAGATAATTTTAATATTTGGTGTGCACAAGATGTTATTGACAGTTTTGAACCGAAGTGGTGGGGATATTTTAACCCATTGATAGTCATTAAGGACGATTAGTTACGTTCTTTTCTATAACATTCAAGATCCCAGCTTCACTGATGTTCCTTCACTTAATGAGTTTCAAAGTATTTCATAACCTAGAAGCAATATTATGAGCCTACCAATGGGAAATTTTAAATGGCTCTGGCAGTGTGAGGGAACTGACACCTTCAAACGTGACAATTGGAGTAAACTGGACAATCTGGTGAGTTCTCTTAAATATTATAGTATAAGCAGTATGTCCTTTCCAGAAAAGGTTACTATGTAAACAATATAAAAGAAACTTTAGCACTTCCTACAGACGATAGGATGATACAGTCCAATAAGATAAAGTTTGCTGTGTTTAATGTTTATGAGTTGTCATACTTTATAAATTAAATTTTGATTGGAAGTATAAGGTGGAAAATGCATGTCATGCTACTATATAATGTGATAAGCTCTTAGGATTTGTCATGATGCTCTTTATTTATGTTATTACACGTTTTAGTTGAAAGTATAAAGTGATAACTGCTTAGGAGTTACCTCGCTGCTCCGTTAATATGGATTATATTATGTCCATTGTGTATAGTTTTCTATTCTGCGTAACCAGAGTCGCTGGGCTTCGACGGGCGCCATCTTGGAATCTGTATTATGGTCTGAGTATTGGAGTTGGTGTTGGATAAAGAAAGGGGATCTGGTGAGCAACATTGCACTACCCACGTGGAGAAACAGATGACTAAAAGATCACACTGTAAATCATTGGACCCACGGCAAAGCGTTAGAGGCGTATTGATCTTCACTGACAAGCGCTACATCGCTTGCTATCTGGTTTACTAGACGAGAGAAATTTTAGTAACCTGGCGTACAGTAAGTGATAAAACATAATTATAGCACTTGGTTGCTATGGTGTGTTATGAATTATTAACGAATTAATTACACAAATGTTTCTTACCATTGCAGGCGCCTGTTCTGTCGCTTTCCATAAAGGGATTTTGATTCCCTCTTCTTTCTACCTATCACAATATTCAGTCACGTTATATATGATTTCTCGAGGCAACATAGACTATACTTACACTGATGGCTCATATTTTCCGATAAGATTCCACGCTTTGCTATGTAATGTGTACAGTAGTAAGAATACTTGATGTAAGGTTTATGTGTACTCTATGTTTACAAATGCAATTATAGTGGAAAATCCTATGTTTACATTCATAGTGTATGTGTACTAATATACTAGCCAAGCCTCCCATGAATGCATACACAAGACTCTGTACAGAATGTTATTGCTCTTGGTCACGATTTGACCATGAAGTTGAAGTGACCTTCAATAAAATTATAGGCAAATAAAAATTAAAAATTGCAATAGACGAAATCAATTTGAATTCTTTTATAAAATTTATTGAAGACCGCTAGATAATATTCTTATCACGGGAGAGGTATAGTAGATTTTAAAGTTGTACATCCACAGCGTTCAGCTACATCATTCGATAGAGATCAGAGTGAAAATGAACTTGGGAA
Source organism: Mantis religiosa (assembly GCA_030765055.1). NCBI lineage: Eukaryota > Metazoa > Arthropoda > Insecta > Mantodea > Mantidae > Mantis > Mantis religiosa. The sequence goes on along the minus strand of CM060958.1, from coordinate 56,383,836 downwards.
AGATGTGCTACATTATTTGATAAATCTAAGAATACCTAAACTAGACTGGCCAATTTCGCTTTGGGATGTGCCAGATGAACATAATCATATATGGTGTACGTCAGCAATCGAAATTCACATAACATATGTGGCTCCTGGCAACCAACTCACAAGTTACTGCAAAATTAACAGTTAAGAGGGTTGTGAGGTAACGTGCATTCTGAAGGTCCAGTGTTCTATTCCTAGTGACGCTTCTCTTTGAACATATGTATTTACGTTTACTCCCTTCGGGAAGGCAAATGCCAGGGCGGTATCTTCTACATGTATCTTCTCCCTCCTATTTCATTTCATTTTCTTTCTTTTTCGCGTTATTGATTGGCTCCGAGACTGTCGACACGACCTGATGGCACAGAGTCTTGCGTATGCAATTTCCACGTTTCGTAGGAGGGTGACGTTCATGCCCATCATCACTGGTACGAGTTTCCCCGGCTCCAAATGGCCAAAAGGCCACCCTCCAGTAGGAGTAGATTGGGCGAGTCACCCTACAGCGCCTCGCAACTGTGTGTTCAGCGCCTGTAATTGTAAGGGAAATTTGACGTATCTACCGCCTCTGCACGTCATAAGATGTAATTGCAGGTCGAGATGGTAGGTTTCCCCTACATCACATAATCTACCCTATTCTAATGAACTAATTTTCTTCTTGGTTTACACAATTTCTGTCCTTGCAATTTATACATATCTTGTTCTTACGGTTGTTTACTCTTTTGTTTATAAATTCAATAGAATTATCCAGAAATTTGAACTCTCTGAAAACTCAATAACTTTTGCTAAGCCCTTTTCCCGTTAATCATTGTCCTTTCTGATAAATGACCTTAATAGTTTAGAACTTTGTACGAGAATGGTTCCTTTTCTTTATTTCTTCCATTTATATACTGCGTGAAACATGTACTTCCTATATTATGTAAGTAGAAGAATTGCACAGTATTTTATACTGCATAAAAAGGTAGTTTTAGAAAACGTCTCTCTCTCTCTCTCTCTCTCTCTGTGTGTATGTGTGTGTGTGAGAGAGAGAGAGAGAGAGAGAGAGAGAGAGAGAGAGAGAGAGAGAGAGAGAGAGAGAGAGAGAGAGAGAGAGAGAGAGAGAGAGAGTATCGCTTCGTGTAGAAGTATATCGGTCTCTGTATGATGTAACTAAAAAACGAAAAGTCAAATAAAACCCAAACTAAGTATTAAATTTCAACTTAAATCTTTCAAGAATATAACAGGAAGAAGTCCAAAGCATCCTCCATTTCAAACATTCTACTCATGGAAAGCTGTTGAAACACTTATTTTTAAGAAATAGCTCTAACGATATTGTTAAAATTACAGTATGTTCAAGATATTTCCTTGGCAAAAGTTGGTTGGTTGGAATCTAATGTTAAGTAGGTGACAATGAAGACATTCGCTCTCTTGCACTCCAGTGTTTTGATCTTAGTTGGTATGTTGACTAAAGTTTGGGCAGTAGAGTAGATGGTTTCCATCCATATCTTTAAGTGTACAGAAAGGATACAGAGGAGATTTCACCAAACCAATCCCGAATAAATGTTTATTGAGACAGTAATGCCCTGGTATAGGTATAAAAGTTGGTACAGAGTACTTTCTTTGTAGTGTAGTGCTTCTAGTGGTGCTGTTAAATAACTTTTCCCATGGTTTTCCTATTGTTTGTAAGATACATATTTTTTAAAATTGTTTTATGATATGTTGATGTAATTATTGATTAGATACAGTGATAACTTAGTAGCTAAAAAGAGTATGACATAGTTTTACTGCCCTTTTTGGCTAGAAAGTCAGCAAAATGTATACCTTGATTCTATACCTAGCCTCAGAAGTCCTCTTTTATGCTTAAACGTCACGAAAGTAGCCCTCCTTTAAGGCTGTAGCGAGACAACCAGATAAGAGACAAGCCAATATACAAGAACAGCCAACGTAGTGGCCTAAAATTGTCATAATGTTTTAATGGTTTCCACATTTTCCCTTTAGCAAGATATAGTTTATTTCTTATTTTATTCCAGTTATGAAATTTCATAAAAATCCAAACATTATATGCAGAACTTCGAAAGGTATCCACAGAAACGTCAAGGTACACATTCAGTTTCTCAGATTTAGATATAAAATGGATCGTACTTTGACCACAAACTTTGGAATTGTTTTTTAGAAAATTAAAGATGAATAAAATATTTATACGTGACGCGCAGTTTGATCTGTGTTAAATTATTTTATTTTTGATAGATGCTAAGCTACAATACAGAGTTTGGTACTCATTTTCCTTCTCCTTTTGGAGCTTTAGCTGTTCAGAAGCTCGCAGACATACTTTATTTCAAATATAGTTGTTTTTGTTTAAAGATTTGAAAACGTATCTCTTCAATGGAAATTCTGAAGTTTCAGTTGGTACTATGTTCAAGAAAAAGCGCACAATTTACTAAGTGTTTAAAGCTTTCTGAGCTAGGAGATCATATCCTCACCGTTAGAGTTAATTTTCAAAATAATTACCAGTTGAAACAGGTTTTATGATATCTGCACAATTTCAAAAACGTTCTATGTGCTTCCAGTGATGCAGTCTTCTCTCCAATGCATCTTGCCTCATGCAGCATCCGCAGGAACTTTCACTTTCAGGCAATACTCTATCTGCCATCTGGTCCTCGTAGTTGGAATTAAATACGCAGATTGAGAAGTTAGTTTAGCCTTTCGTCTCTGCAGGGCGCTTGCTTCGCGTAATTTTGCCGCTCAAATGTTTCAAGGGTCTTTATAAAAGGATTTTAATGATTATGGAAGGCAAATGTTTGTACTAAATGTCTAGACGAAAATAGCAAACATTTACAGCTACAGAACGCTTTAAAGAGCCAAACGTGAAGTATCAAAGGGAGTTTTAGAACACAGAAGTTAAAAGAAATATGTAATGATGTCTTTAGTTGAAGCATTTAACTGCATTATTAATCTGGTAATGCTCCAATTCTGAAAATATTTGTATGTGAATCCGTCTTCAAACATGTTTACAACGGTTTAGTAATAGACTGCTATGTAATGAAGTTAATCTGGTTTCTAATGGAGAGAAAGGTAAATAAATAAATGGAATATGAATTTGTTACGTTTACAAAGAAAGACTCAATGCTGAAATTATTTGTGCATTTTGTTCTTAAAACTTCTTTTTGTAGTTGTGGGTATATATAATGCTATTTACAGAATGCAGATAGAATTTCTCCACTTTAAGGGATTTAATTTTATATAATATATTTGTTTTTAAGTAAGATTGGATTATTTTCCTAATTAAGATTTCATCAAAATTTAGTATAATCAGTAACAGAAATACAGAAGAAGAGCAATAGAGAAGGCGATGTTTTTATAATAAAAATTGATCCAAAATAGCACTTTTGTTTTTAACATTCAGAAATTTAGTTCAACTATCTTCATTTTTATTATAAAACGTCATCTGCAGAAAAAATGTTCAAAGCAAAAGTGGAAGCAATAAAACCTCGCATACACTTGCTAAATCACAAGTGCTTGAACTCAAAGGAGCTATTATGTTTAATATTAATGCCGACTTTTAGACCAAAACTTGCCATAATAGACAGCTAAGCTTATTTAAATCTGCTATAAAATGTGTAGGAGATATTGTTTTGAGATACACAGTATAGAATTCAGAGTAAAAAGCAGTACATACAGTAGGTATTGTTTTAAAACTATACCTGAGACTACCAAATTAAATAAAAAACTCCAATAAATAACACTGGATAAAATAATGACTCCATTTTTGACATGTGCTGCTATTTACTTTGGTTTCCCTTTATCGAGCGTGGTGGTTACCCAGTACTGTGTGTGACGTTAAAATGCTTTCCGGACAATTAAAATAATTGGTTTTAATTACATTTTTATGCAAATATTAACCAACCCGGTTTAGTTTTGCACCTGGAATTATATTATGCTTCGTATATTTTCTTAATACTCGGCTCTATCTCTTGAAATCTTGCCACTTTCAGGATTATACTTCATGAAACAGATTTTCATTTTGTATATTTCCCCATTATGTTTAAATATGTAAGATACTCATCGAAATTTTTCATAAATAAGTAGTGGTTTTTATAATAATTTCATTTATTTCATTTGATTTCATAATATTTCTTATATTCTAGCAAAGAGAAGTAAATTTTACAATATTCCATAGTAATCATTTATTTAAATATTAAGATATTAAATTCCTGTTCTGTTCCGATTGTGCATACTAGAAAATATTGAATAAAATTATTTCAACAAATATTTGTACATGAGGTATACATTAGGTACGATGAAGAATGAGCGCTTATAACAACAGATTGTAGAGAAATAATAGAGTATCAGAGTGCAACAGACGAGAGTTTTCGTTTTATAATAGTAAATAAAATGTGTCCAAAATAAAGGAATGTGTAATAATGCTTTTGCTTAGCCAAGTTTACATGTAACCTTTAAAACTGTTGTTACATAAATTATCTGCAAAGCTTTTACTTATCTATTTCTGTTCCTTTTTCCAGAGATAAATATGGCTTGAAGACAACGAAAACATGTAAGTAAAAGTCACATTCAAACGTAGCCCCTAGGGCATAGGCAACTTCTTTCAATATTACCTTAGTTCCTCTGCTGCACATTATTAGTATAAAATTAATGATCAGAATAGATTTATTATGAGTGCTTGCCCTTAAGTAGGATGAAACTTTATATTTGGTATTCAGGGAAGGATATTTTAGTTTAATTTAGTAAAATGCCCGGGACTAAAGTACTAAAATAGTTAGTCGCCACAAACAGTGCGTATCTGATTATATATGAGATCCCCTAGTGGTTTACCGGAAACAAATGTGAGTCAACTGGCGAATTTAATGTCATCTGGCGTGTTGGCCATGAGAGATCAATGGTTAAAGAGCAAACGGACGGAGATCAGGAGATCCGTGGTTCAAATACCGGCTATGGCGTTGAATTTTTCTACCTATCCGAACCTTAGCCTACACGCGGCTAGTGTGGAAGTATGATTAAATTCTATGTATGTCATAAGTAAAACCTTCAGACAATTTGAAATATATATAAACACTATATAAAACAATGTTTTTAGAGGACATAAATAGCTTCAATATGAACAGGGTGTTATGCCAACAATTGCCCGGTCTTAGGCAGTGTCCGGAAATATACCGTTTTTTTTCTGTTAATTGTTCACATTGTTACTCTATGTGAGTCAGCATCTAATTAGTATTTTATACGTATGATCAAGTTTCACCTCCCTGAATAATTTAACAAAAACTATTGATTAGTTAAAATTACATGTGTTTATTTGTGGAATTAGATAAGTGGATGAAACAAGATAAACAAAATACGTATAAAGTATAGGTTTTGTAATCAACTTTATAGATAGAGGGTAGTAACATCGGAAATGGGTGACCTAGAAAAAGTTAATGTATTATACAAAATGTTTGTAATATCAACAAAATGCGCAATGTGTATGGAAATGTTGAGCAAACTAGTGCGCATGCGTCTGAAACATTTATTTCGTATATGTGCATAAAAATTCATTGCCCTTAAGTACGAAAGCTATTCTCACGCTAATAAACCATGAAAGGACATGTTTATGACTAGAATATCTTGGAGTGTTTTTATGACGGAGAAATGATACACCGTTTGTTTTCCCCCTTTTCCTTGTTTTTTCGCTTTATGTTTCTGAGCTTCATTGTTGTCCTGTTTTAGTTTTTGTTTTATCCATATATACAACAAACACATGCCGATGATCAAGGTGGCAATTAGACTCGCGACTCATTACTGTGGCACACCAAAAGCATACTTTTTATAACTGTGCATAAAACAGCCGGACATATATTGGGGATTCCATGAATTGTAGTACTCAGAAGAGCACTATAATCAATTCCTATATGGTTATATTTGTCTCAAGCTATTACATATAAAGTGCCGCATACTATTTGAAATTTATCTACAAAATAGACAACCTATCTTAGAATTGCAAAAAAATAATGAACACTAGGTAATGTACTTCGTGGGGAGAGATTATGGTATGATCTTAATATGGCAATATTTTACTTTTGAAGAAATCAGAACTGCATTGGATATATTTATGGGACTGAAATAATTCAGGTAACATTACCAAAGAGTTACAGCAGAGATCATTTCACATATACATTTTCCATAATGGCAATACCAGTGCTGACTTAAGGAAGTGGGGCATGGACCGTAAGAAGAAAGGAAAAGAGTAGGATACAAGCGGCCGAGATGAGATACTTAAGATCAGTTAAGTTTTTTTTATTCACGTCCTCCGTTGTCATATTGGACGATGAATGAAAATGGGTGGAGTGTTGCTCAAATAAGTCCGGGATCCATGGAGCTTAGTTACCCGACATTCATCTATCAGGATAAGGGAAAACCCTGGAAAAACCTTATCCAGGTGACTCACCCTAACCGAACTCGTGAGGCAGAGACGCTACCATTACGATACCGAGGCGGGCTCAGTTAAGGGTTGTATGACATAAGACCATAATAGAAATTGTGTAATTGGAGAACAATTGAGAGTAAAACCATTAATAGAGGAAGTAAAAAGATACAGAAACAAATAAGTTGAACACCTTCATCGAATGACCAAAACAAGATGTTAATTATGGTCCTAGAGGACGAAGATTAATAAGACTTCCCTAGAAAAGTGGCTTCAAGAAATACATGAGACAGAAGCAGGCTAATGCTTAATTCGTGATGGAAGCAGAAGAAATGATCCATCAAAATTAGTTCTATAAGAGACTTTAAGTTACAATTCATTACAAGCCTGCAGTTTCTGTAATTTACCTGTAGTTGAAGCTTCCATCGGCGTTCACATTAGAGCTACTGGAAACAATTTCTACTGGAGGTGCAGGAGAACCCTGTGGAGCAGCTGCTGCGATGCAGACGCATGCCAGAATTACACTCTGAAAACATAAAAGAAAACCCATTCGATTAATAGTATTTGATTCATGCGCTGCCTATCTGGGGTAAAATTATTTTCAACCTAAATAAAAACATTTGCTAATGTTCTTTGTAGATGCAAGGGGAATATGGAAACGCAATAAGTTTAAGCGATGGTTAATACACTAAATCCCCTAACTGGATATATTAGGAGGTTTTGGGAAACAGAAACGTCAATGTTGTGTATGTAGATGTGCATATTAAACAAGAAAATGTTTTATGTGGTTGTCATATTAGTTTATTACATGCATATCCATACTATTACATTGACACATTTTAAATTTTTACTTATATTTGCTGAGATGTTACATCTCCATACATGTGACCAGCTGTTGTGTTTATAGTTTTAGGAATGTGTAAACTATTTATTTCTGTGGAATACAACAATTTTTTCTAATATATGGTATTCGCAATTAAATATGATCTTTGCAATTCTTTTGTAGTCCAAATGAGATTGTATTCAAGTACAAGGGAAGTAGATCTCCTTTCAGGAAAATAGCTCCATGTACTTCAGAATGAATTGTGTAAAGAAAGAGTGGTAAAGGAATTATCAAAATCGGTTGAGTGGCGTTTTAAATTACCTTACACAGACAAACAAATAAACCCACACTCAAAAATTTACTCTTTATATGTGTATAAATATAGAATTAAGAAGTAACATATGACAATTCTTCACTATTTACGCATTACACACTCAAGCACTGCTTAGTTTATTTATAAACCTTTTTGGCATGACTACTTTATTAACTGAGGTAGTTTTTTTACAAAAACTTTTATCTTATCTAATAAGTAAATCTATAGAGGTATACAATTTTTAAGTTTTTATTGACCATTCAGCCGATATTCTTCGTTTTATTCATTTTGGAAATTGTTGGGCTAAAATGTCCCATATATTTTAGCTTAGTGAGCAGGAGCCTCATCTTGCTGTAAACCGCTTTTTTGTAATTTTACCTCCTCCAACATTAAGTCATATCGGACGATGAATGGAATGAGTGAAATGATGCTCAAATGAGCCCAGGGTCCATAGAGCTTAGAGTTACCCTACATTCGTCTTTCAGGATAAGGAAAAACCTTATCCAGGTAACTCACCCTGACCGAGATTCGAACTCGGGACCTCTTGAACGTGAGGCAGACTCGCTACCACTACGCTACCGAGGCGGGCTCTCTCTTCACTGTTGTATTACACGCATGATATATACCTAATTATTACACATTCTTTTATGTATGTGCTACCTACAATAATGATTCGCATAGTTGTCTGATGATCCGAAACGAGTATATGGCAAGTGCATGTACCTTCCTTCAGTATAGAGATAGAGATAATGGTTTGTCTTCATGCCACTTCGCCTGGAAGCTTTACGACAAATCATGACTAAGTCATCTGTTGCTTGGAGGTCGTTCCTTGTTTGCAGAAATCTCTGTTATGTGTTATGTGAGATGCACTCAAACAAGCCAGCACCTTGAATGTTAATTACGTGGTTGATATCTGTCAACACATCTTACGTAATTTTACCTTCAGACGTTTGAAGCGCCGTCACAAACAAACAAGAAACTTGGATAATTCCAAATAAAGAAATCAAGTTTAATTTAACAGATTTGTAATTGTATAAATGCAAATGTTGAAAGTATTATACTTTTTTCTAGGATAACATGCTCATGGAAATGCATTTATAATTTATTGCACCATTTCTTATGAATTTAATTTTTCATAACTTATTTTCATTTCATTAAAATAATATAAGCCTCCCCCTACGAGTGAATAAAATATCTGGTATTTTAAAATCACAGGAGTTTTCTACTTGCTATAATTCGTTTATAGGTCATTTGCACAAGTTAGCCTAGAAAAGTTTTATTCGTGTACCTACTTCATATTAGTCCAGATAAACGGTTACCGAAATAGCTTTACTGTAAAATTCGCTTTGGTTACGTGCACCCTTCATGTCACCTTAAAACAACAGACTGGTGACTTGATATTTGATAAACAAAATTAGTAATAGCAGCAAGCTTTCATTAATCTTTAATGTCACAAACATATTTTTGAAATAAATATCTTGTTTTATCAAAATAATTTCCGAGTACGAGACCTTTGTCTACATTTTAAAATTTAGAAAACCTCGTGAAAGTTATGCGATATGAAGTAGACTTTAACAAGCTCTGAACAGTCTTATATTATTAATAATGCAATTGTTGTAAACATATGACGCCTGAAGAAAAATCGTTTGAGCAAATTTGATGAAACAGGAGATAACCAAAATTTTGCTTAAAAAGTACTTGGAGTGAATGAATTTATAATTTTCATCTCAGGATATGGAAAACTTAACTACCAGACTTGGAATTTATTTCAAGTTCCAAGTTATTCTCTCTCTATTCACACACATCCATGTGGTTATCTTTATATATTAGTGAAGGAACCTGAAAACATGCAACTCCGACAAGCCTCAAAAGTGGTAGATATGACAGAAATATAATTTGTAAATATCTTTTATAAATAAAACATGGAATACAACTTTGCATTTTACAAAGGTTTACATAAAAAGAAATAATGATATCGCTTAAATATGAAAATTACTTTAACCTAGACAATTCCTCCAAATAAGAAGTACAAATAGTATAATTTGCTTTTCATTTAGCGACTTCACTTTTTAAAAACCTTATTTTACGCAAGGTTTTGCTTTGTAGGTACTTTATTTCGTCTATTTTGTATTAAGGGTATAAATATGAAAACATCTGCATCACACATTGTACTACCTTTCTAGGATTCAACTTTCAACATCTAGACTGTACAGTTGAAACTAGCACAAGTATTCCACCTGAACATTTGATATTTGACCTGGAATACGTGAATTCCTAAATTGACACCCTAAAAGCATTTTTGTAAGTGGTTTCTGTGTGTGTATATGGACAGCATTACACAAGAAAGAAAATAAGTTTGAATTTATAAAACTTGGTATTTGTATCTCAGTGTATTATATTTACTTATATTCAGCACGTTTTAAGCACAGCAGACGAAGATTTTCAAGAAAAGTATTGTACTGCAAACTACCCTTTAATTGAATATGCTCTCTTTATCAACCTTCAGTTGTTTGAAGTGTCTTAAGTCTACGACATGAAACAGTCAGCCCTTTGTCCTTTCCAAAAGAATCCAAGCTAAGGAATTTTACGCACGAACAAACTCCATCGCTCTTCGCCGGGTTTGAAACTGGGACATTGGGAACCAGACGCTTTTATGTTACATCAAGATCACGGTATACCTAGTAAGAGATTGGCAAAATCCTACTATACAAAAGTGCAGATTTCATTGAGGTGTACAGTATGCTAAAATAAACCTTTTCTAGTGTTAAACACTTCCAAGATATTCCTGGTTATTGGGTTAAATATAAAAATCATATACTGTTCTTAAATCTGAAGTAATTTCTTTCCTTCTTTTCGTTGAGCAAAGAATTTGATCATACTGTGACACACTTTCAAAATATGACTGTCACTTTTACAGTTTTTTTCACAACGAAGTGTGTGAATGGGAGCTGAGAGATTACGGTATACCACAGGAGAGAGAGTCTCCTGAGCCTGAGACGTAGGGGGATTAGAGAAGGTTCCCACTCCCTTCCTGGATAGATATGACAGCCCATGGCAGTTCAGTTAGAGACAATTAAAATTATTTTGACGGCTTCCATTTTATGAATGAAACTCCTCTGTTTTAGTGTACAGAGTGAACAGTGCGCTACTCCTTGTGTAGTATGCGTTCCTGTCACACACATTCACTGTCCTTATCCCACTGTGTAAGGGGGCACATTCCTTTCAGAGACTTACTGCGTTGGTGAACAGTATCTGGGTTAACAAGCGTTAACTGAAACGATAAGCTTTTTAAGAGGAAGGAGAGAAATTCGTGTAAATGTAACCGTTGAAAGTTTCGCAATTCCAGCTTTAGATTGTGGATAATTATGTTCAAGAAATTACTTTTAGAATTTTAAAAATTTTGTCACGTGGAGCATCTCATTAATGAATCTGTTTATTTTTTCTAAATTATCTGTCTTATTATATGTAGGGTCACAAAATATCACTTTATATTTTAATTATTTAAACAAATGTGATAAAAATGTCAACTAAACTGATTAAAATTTGTATAGATTAAAGTAGATATCAATCCAAAGGTTCTGACTAACATTTTGTGATTTTTATTTCGTCGTAACTAAAGCTAACCTCGTTGTATTGGACATTAAAATATGTATTGATTGACGTTAATATATATTAAGGGTTGGTAGTTACAAATAGCCACATAAAGGGAGACCAAGGCCACAGTGAAACTTGGTATTCTCCAAGCTGTTAAGCAAATAAGGTGCATTTAATTAGCTTGCACATCACTTTAATTGATTCAAGAATTGGCTAAGAAGAAGCTTAGAAAAAGAAGTATTCCGTGTTAAGTATCGCTAATGATCTTATGTGAAGACTTATCGAGTAAGGTGCAATAAATTATTTGCTTGTCATTTGTTTCTCTTTAACAAACGTGACTTGTCAGAACCGCTGTTATTCTACACATAGAGAAAAATAAACTACTTAGTGACCGAGACAAAATAGCCAGTGGACGCCTGTAAATCGAATCCGTCTTGCATGCAGTCCTTACAGTTGAGAGGAAAAAAGCTACTGTAGTAATGATAAATTGCAAAGTTGGCTGACGTGCAGGAAGATGATTTGTTGTTTTTCCCTAATTGCACAGGTGCAGTTGAAAACAGGCACTATTTTATTATTTTGTGTTAGGTGTCTAAGCTCGTTTGTGTGTGATGCTGGCGCATTCCTGTAGCAGTTTACGTAACTCGTCGAAGATGGACCAGCATTAGCAATTCTTGAAACGCAATAGCTTTGTTTACGCTTGTGTTGCTGCTACGCTCCCTAATACACCGTTTTTGTCTGTTTTGTTACAGCTGGTTTCCGCCTCCAGGTTTGTGATTTTGTTATTTGATGGTACGTAGAAAATATTTATATAGCAGTTAGTTTATAAAGTTACGATTCATAATAAACTCATTAACCCTCTCAGTCCCGACGTTCATTATAATGTGCATTAGCTTTTTATCCTATCTGTAATGGTTTCAGTGACTTTTTTTTCCTCGTATACTCTTGTTATACTTCCCTTAATCAAATAAACCCTCTGGCATTGCTAGAGGAACCTCGGGCCGAACATTCGAGCCCCTCCCTGATTGGAAGTTGTTCGGATTGGGTTGGACTCGAGGGGGTCGTGGTTCGCGATACTTGTGGGAGATCGGGTACATCTCCGTACGGGGTTGAGGGAAGCAATAATATTCCCGCGTACTAGCCAGCATAGCTACTAGAAGGTGTGCTAGATAACCAGGCGGCCCTACTGAGGTCATATCGTAGCCTTCCCCTTTGGGGTTGGCGCTCGTAAGTGGCTTGTCCACTTCCATCCCGTCTTGAGTCCACAGGACCAGATGAGGGGGGGGGCTTGTTAGTTTCTAGGTCTTGTCCTATGAAAAGCCCCACGGAGGTGCTGGGCACCCTTTTGGGACAGCTCGGTAACTCCTTGGTCGTCAGAAGGGGGGGGGGGTTCAGTCGTCACTTTGTGAGGATCTGCCCTGGTAGATACCTTCGAGTTTATATATATGACCAAATAAACATATACATTTTAGATGTTCTGAATTGTAACAAATTAATTTTTTCACAATTTACATGGCACTGCCTTTTTTGTTGTCCTTTTAAAGAAAGGAAGCAAAATCCATGCAACCGTAGTCAAATTATAACCTGTCAGCATCCAAGTGTACATCACACAGATTATTTTACTTGGGTCCTCCGACATCCTTTACCAGAGACATATTTAAGTGCAGTTTCCGAGACTCGAACCCATAATTTTCGGCTTTGAGCACATGGCCAGTGCACTACATGTCACCGTAATGTTCATGGCTATTCAAGTCAATTGCTAGAAACTGTCCCACACCGCTTCAAGAAACCGGTTTCGAATTAAAGCCATTCCGGAGTAAGTAGCAAAATAACTTGCGCCTGAAAGGGTTAAACATTGCTTGTAGTATTTATTAATGGTGGAAAGCTGAGGAATGTTGGGATGCTGACAAGTGTATTGCACTCTTAGTAGAATCATCCATATTTTGACATATAATATTCATTTGATATTTCGATTTAAAATCAAATTGAATACTCGTAATACAACGAGGAAAATATCATGAGAGTGAAAATAAAATTGTATATGAAAATAGAGAATTGTGGTTTAATATGAACTGGAGTTACAGGAACTTTATTGTTAACTACTTCTCAATGGAGAATTTTATTAAAGTTAGTTATTAGTAAACTTATATTTATGATATGGCACAACTTACGTAAAGAATAAATGCATAGACTAAAAGAACCGAAACTGTTTAGTTCTATAATATTAAATTAATCGTAATTTGGAAAAAGGAAGGATGCTACTTGAAAGTATATAAATAAGGGAAACTGCTAGACGTAAATTACATTATTATATTAAAAACAAAAGCAGTTGAAAATCTATTTCCTTTTTAATATAAAGGGACGTATAAGATCTCATAGGAGTCAAGATATGTTAATATGCTTTTATAATGAAAATGGCTATTAACTTTACAGGGAATTAGTATGTTAATAGGAGAGAGTCTCAGGGAAGAACTGATGTCGCAGTACTCCCTTCTCTATTCACCTTCATTTATTTTCATTTTGTACAAATTGTTTCCAAAACAGCTTCTTTTGTTTTTCTGACATTTGTGATAAACTCTAGCAGAAATGTTTACAGTACACATTGTATGCTTATGAGGGGACCAAACACATTTAGCTGTTAAGTATTTCATTGCCTAATATATTATTTTTGTAACAGACGATGAGAAACAAGAGTACTGCTATTTAGGGACATTTCTTAAGGATATTTGAAACATAGGTCAGGGAATGCTTCAGAAACGACTAATATCATGAACAGATTGATACAAACGTAAATTATATCAAGCTGTATAGTTTGTTCTCATTATATACTTTTCAGAAAGAGCAAAGACAAATTCGCAGGACACTTAAAAGACATTTAAGTGCTTCATTAGTCATGTTAACATTAATTACATGTGATATTTTTATCAAAGTCTTTAAAAAGATTACTAAAGAGATGAAAAACAACTATTTTCCATTTAATGGTTACATTTTGGTGATGCACTTTCCCTAATAATAACCACTAGCATGCTTAAACAGTAAGTTATGTATTCAGTAGTAAAGTTTCGTTGTTCTTATTTTTTTGAGTTAATGCTATTCATAAACAAAAATACAAGCGGCAACACACGGACCATTTTACCAAAAATGTTCCGTCCCTATATATCCTGTCAGAGCATATCTAGCACATATGTAGGTAACCTCCTAAGATCAAGAGCTTTTCAACGTAATTATTCTCAAAAATAAATTGTCTACTGCGTACAGAGTTCAAAAACGTCAGAAACTATAAGTAAAATATTTAGCTGTAAGTTAAATATCATATAAAATGTCCAAAAGCCACATGCTTACCTCTTTATGTCGTTAAATCATTTACAAAGTAAACTATAAATTGTATAATGCCTACATATTTAAAAAATAATTACTACAAACCCAAATACAAAATATCTTTAACGTAAAGAAAAGCCTATGTGGATTTCTTAAGAAAGAATTCATTCTGAAGTTTTGAGATAAATTTAATGAGCATTTCATCACAGAGAGATTTGAAAATGATAAAAAATGAAAGTAAAGAAGTTTATAATAAAAAGTTTCAAGGTTTCACGTACTATTTACACAGTTTAACACATAACAATTGATACTTATGTTTTGAAATTTAAAAAGCTACAAATGTGAAAGATTAATTCATAAAGTTTCCAAAATATCGGACGAATTTTCTATTCACTTTTAAAAATAAATCCATACTCCGTCAAAAATTCTGTAACGTGCTCTTAAACTCGACGTAGAATTTCGAGTGGAATATAATACTTCTATCTGCCACAAATGTTGGAAAAAGTAACTAGTGAAAACACTCAACTCTGAGATTAAGTCGTTTACACTTTGGAGTATTAAGAAAATATTTTTGTCAACTCGATAATTATTTATATCCGAGTATACTACGGATTGTTATTTGAATGTAAGGAAACCCTTCATATGTTATGTATGTGTACAAAACATTTTAAACGTCCACCGAACAGAGCTACTCACCAGTGAAGTCCACATGGCTGAAGGATGAATGGCACTTTAGGAGTTGTGGTCGGTGGTACAACTGGTGCAGATGTAAGTCCTGTCCAGGTATTTATAGTTGAAGGATTCATACACCAAACGTGCTAAGTGTTTCGTCCCCAATACCTCCTCTAAAACACACGTAATGTGTCAATATTGACAATAATGGCCCCTTCCGCTAACATTATACAGCTTGCATACTGTAACTCTTACATCAACAATGAGGTAACTAATGTACACAATGTGTAATTCGATTCCCATTCAGACATCGACAGAAGCTGAGCTATTGTTAGATATACGAGGCGTGATTAAAAAATAACGGAAATTTTTAAGTTTCGCCGTAAAACTTTTATATTGTTGGTTTCTGATGTATGTTTGCACTCTCAGCTGTGTTAAATGTTTATCTTTGACAGTCGAAAATGTTCTACGCGTTTTCCAATGCTTAGCGAAATTTTACATAATTTTCATTAAGTTTTGATTAAAAAATGGAATATAGCATAGCACCGCATTTGAAATTTTGACTATGGTATTTGGCACATCTACTGTAAAACAAGTATTTAATAGTGGTAGAAAAGTTTCAAAGATGATCGAAAAGACGTTGAAGACGTCGACCGTTCTGGATGCCCTTGCACATCAGCTACTGCCGACAGTGTAAAAGTAAAGAAAATGGTTCTGAAAAATACCGAATCACTGTCAGAGAGGCAGAGGAGAATTATGGCAAAAGTACTTTTAGAAACTGTCTTACAATAATGCTCACAGTTTGATGCTGCTTGTTCGATTTTTTTTTGGCAAAAAACTGAACCGTTGTGTTTTCTCAACGTATTCGTCGGACATGATGCTCTGTGACTTCTGTTTCAGAGGCTGAAGAGTACCATGAAAAGACATAATCTTTTGCCACACCAGATGACATAAAAGTAGAATCGCTGAAGGTAGATGAACTCTATAAAGAAAATAAGTTTTAGAAGTGGCCGAGCGGCTAGACTGATTTATTCTCACCAAGAGGGCCCGGGTTCAATCCCATGAGAAATCTGTGATGGGCTAGGTAGCGCATGGACGCATTTTTTCAGCGATCTACAGTTCCTCTGCCATCATTCCATAAATTGCTGTACTATTATGTTTCCCATCTTCCATTTCGCCCTCATTCTGATACTTCTCTCACTGTCATACCATACTTTGGGCTGATCACCCAACCTGGTTTATCTATCTGATCCAGAGTTTCTGTTCCCCAACCCGACGCCGAAAGGCATAAGTGATAGAGGAAGAAAAATCCCCTAACACCACGAAAGTGGGAAGTTGACAAAGAAGAGTTCCAGAAGTGCTTTAAAGATTGAAAAAAGCGCTTACATAAGTGTATTATACCTGAGGGGATTTACTTTGAAGGGGTAAAGGTTGATGTTGGTGAATGAATATAGCATTGTTCAAGAAAAATGATAATTACAGTTATTTTTCGATCACTCTTCGTAGGACATAAACTCTTCCTAAAACTTACCAACAGTATTTATTCAGAATATGTGAAGAATGCAAATGAAAACAGCATTTCAGTCTTTTGTAACCCTTTAGTCACACACATGTATATGTGGGGCCAACTTAGATACATTTTTATCATATTATGACTACCAATTATGTTGCCATGCCTCCAGTCGTAAAGTTTCCACAATAAATAGCATTGTCAAGCTATGCTGCGAGATGTTTCCACATGGAAAATTTCTTAGATCTATAAGAAGACGTGATTTAAACTGTCTCCAGCCACTTACACTTCCTAAAACTATAAATAGACATCCGCATTGCGAATCCGTGGTAGAATGTCTCCAATGTTAACTTTTTGGGGAACGTAAAATAACAACACTCATATGACACTTTTTCTTTACACCAACTCCATCTTTTTTATTTTAACCCAAAGCACATACAAGGGATGTTCAATAAAGAACGATCATAACTTTTACGGGCATTATTTTTCGCACTAAAATTCAATCTTATTATATTGTTAGCTTGATCTGAAACAACCACGCCGTAGTAGTTTCATTGTTGATACTCCTGGTTCCCGCCTGTGAGAACCTGGCAAGTTCAGACATGTTCAGTATCGCCTACCGCTGCAATGGAGGTAACATGCAGTTAAAGTTGATGGTAGAGGAAGATCCCGAGTTTCTTTCAAACGTAATCACTGCTGATGAAACTTGGCTAAATCATTTTGATTCCGAGAGCAAACAGCAAAGCTCAGTGTGGAAATCTCCTTCATTACCAACCTCCAAAAGCAAAAGTGGTTGCTTCTGCTGGGAAAGTTATGGTCGTCTTATTCTTTAATATTCATGGAATGGTTTATCAGCATATTGTACCTACACACACATCAGTAACTGGACAATACCACAGGGATGTCCTGAAAACATTGCAAGTCCATATCAGGCGCAAAAGACCACATTTCCATGAAGCAGGCTGGATGCTGCACCCCGATAGTGCACGGCCGCGTATTGCCAATGTTGTTTCTAAATATCTTTGAAAAATCAACGTTAAGTGCATCCTTCACCGTCCCTATAGTCCGGATTTAGCCCCGTGTGACCTTTCTCTATTCCCTCACTTGAAGAAACGCCCTTTTGGGAGGCATTATCCATCATCAGAAGCAGTGGTGAAGGCTGCGAAGGCAATTTTGAAGGATCTCTCAAAAATGGTTTCCAACATTATTTTCATTCTTTATTGAACAGCCCTTGTATAAATAAAATAACACACAAACATACATATAACAAATGAAAAATCGATATTTAGTTCAAAGTCCAGTAACCAAAGGCCGCAATCCGTGACAACTTTCTTGGAGTCATAAGAGGACTATCACGGTCAGTTTTGGTGGCAGATTTTTCAGACCTGAAATCGTGAAGTCATAAGGGGAATTTAGAATTACCAATATATGATGAGAAATTTCTGCAACCCTGAAGTTTCGTGAAGTATTTCTTAAAGTAGAGGATAAAATTTAAAATCTTATACTACTATCCGGATAAATAATAAATAAATACAATTCAGCATGGTCAATACATAAATAAAGGCAATCGCTTTCTTTTTAATATTACATTGAAAATCGGCATTGCTATTGTTTTTAGTGGCAATAATATCTACCATCAGATTTCAGCTCTGTCACGTTAGAAAAGAAGTGTGGCGGTTTACTGCGTATCAATGGTTGAAATTAAGTTTTTAGTTACGAGGGCTGTTCAATAAAGAATGATCACAATTTTTCTTTGGCAACGTATCTTTACTCATCCTCATAATTTTGATGGTCCTCAAAATCGTCTCCCCTGAATGCGATGCTCTTCTCTCAGCGTTTCTGCCAGTCTTCAAAGACGTGCTGGAAAACATTTTTAGAGATCCTTCAAAATCGCCTCCGCAGCCTTCACCACTGCTTCTGAGGATGGATAATGCTTCCCATGAAGGCGTTTCTTCAAGTTAGAGAATATAAAATAGTCACATGGGGCTAAATCCTAACTATAGGGAGGGTGAGGGATGTACTTCACGTTGATTTTTGCAAGATATTCAGCAACAACATTGGCAATATGCGACCGCGCATTATCGTGGTGCAGCATCCAGCCTGCTTCATGGAAATGTGGTCTTTTGCGCCTGATATGGACTTGCAATGTTTTCACGACATCCCTGTAGTATTTTCCAGTTACTGTTGTGTGTGCAGGTACAACATGCTGATAAACGATTCCATGAATATCAAAGAATGAGACGACTATAACTTTCCCAGCAGAAGCAACCACTTTAGGTTTTTTGGGGGTTGGTGATGACGGAGATTTCCATACTGAGCTTTGCTGTTTACTCTCAGGATCAAAATGATGTAGCGAAGTTTCATCAGCAGTGATCAAGTTTGAAAGAAGCTCCGGATCTTCCTCTAACATCAACTTAAACTGTATGTTACCTCCATTGCAGCGGTAGGTGATACTGAACATGTCTGAACTTACCTGCTTCTCACAGGCGGGAACCTGGAGCATTAATAGTGAAACTACTACGGCATGTTTGTTTAACATTTAGCTAACAGAATATAATAAGATTGAATTTTATTGCGATAATTTATGAACGTAAAAATTATGATCATTCTTTATTGAAGAGCCCTCGTATTATATGTTTAAATACTTTAATTACTGTGGCTTGAAAATGGTTTGTTAATATCAGTAAACAGGCCCCTTACTATCGTCTTTTCTGCGTCCTATTTTGTATTCTCGAATCTCTTCTATGCAGAGCACGATGACTCAATGATTTCTTTGGAATTGTGCAACTTACCGTTTTAATGAAATTATACGATTTATAACTACCGTTGTGGTTATATAATAACTTAAATATTAAACATTCTTATCAAATTGAGTTACTGATCGGCAAAACTGTCACCAGAATATGGGTATACAGAAATCTGTATTATAGATAATAGTTTCATTTTCAGAACATGAAGTGGAATGCAGTTAATACGTCTAAGTATGCCTGGCAGAGCGTGCGTGTTTATATTCCAATAAAGAATGCATCGCAATTTTGTTTAATCACAAGGTCGAATCATTGGTATTATATCTTACTGGAGTTTGATCGTGTTTAAACGGTCTACAAGATTGCAACCCTAATAATGACGGTGATCCTGCTCCTCGGAGTGATTCCTAACAGAATACACACACAAAAATTGTAATTATCTTAAATATTCAGCGGCTTCCATTAAAAATTCTGACGAGTTGCAGTAACTCGACCTTCTCTATTCACCTTTGTACAGTACTTATGCTCCATCTTAATCATTCGCACGTTCAGGCGCAATTTGGTGCGGGATTTCTATGTTTGAGATGGGATGCACGTTGACTTTTCGAAGACCCACATCGAGAAGCCAGAAATAACAGGGTTAATTCGTTGTATTTTGAGTGTTTCTTGATTATTGTGTTTGATTAAATAAGAGTCACGAGAATCTTAGTTTCAGGCGTGGTTCGGGATAAAGTTTCGGAGAAGTCAGATTTTGTAACTATTTAATTGTATTATTTTGATTACATTTTACTTAAACTTGCTTTCCCAGTCACTTGCAGGTTACTTTCAACATATCGATAAATTCTTACTTTGTTATATTTAAACAGTTCCAACTATTAACTAAAAGTTCTTGATTCTGCACCACTTTTCATCACACTCACGATTACCAAAACATCTCTACAAAGATTATTGATTTTTCGTAACTATCATTACTCCTATCTTAATTCTGTTATTGGCCTATTTAATTCCACGTCATGATGGTTTGCTCCTTAAGCTCTACCGCATCGGTCTTTCTAATTACTTATCACATCTAATCCACAGTTTCCTCTATGACCACAGCTTTTAGTACGCATTGGTGGAAAGCTTTCATCCCCACGTAATATTACCGCAGGTGTCCCACAGGGTTCTATCTTGGCCCCGACTCTATTTAATATATACATTTATGATGTTCCTTACTTAGCTCCCAACTTCTTTAGCTCTTTACGCTGATGACACAGTACTATATTCTCATGTTAATCTCCAGCACGCAACAAGTATTACAATTCTCTTTAGATCGCCTAACTCATTGGTTCAGCACTTGGCGGATCTCATTGAACCCTCAGAAAACCGAAGCTAAAATCTTCACTCCTCGCCGATATTCTCCGCTTACTCCGTTGTGTCTCTACAGGAACAATGTCCCTTAGCTTCCCACTACAACTCCCGTTAAATACCTTGGAGTGCTTTTGGACTCTCGACTGACCTGGCGTGCTCATATCGATCGTCTTATATTACTAGCCTCTGGGCGACTTTCAAAACTCTCACCTCTGTTGCATCGCCGTTCCAGCCTCGGCCTACAGTCTTCATTGTTACTCTACAAATCACTCGTTCGTCCGCTTATTGCATATGCCTGCCAAGTTTGGGGGGCCGCACACACATGTCATCTGCGTCGTCTTCAGGTCATACAGAATTGCTTCATGCGCATCGCTACCAACGCTCCATGGTTCATCCGTAATCAGCAGCTCCATCACGAACTAGGACTGTTACCTCTTCACGACTACATTCGCAGGGTCGCCCGTCGTTTCTTTTCCACGAAGTTCCAGGAGCTGTGCATTATAACATCGGCGTCCGCACGCGCCAGCCCTCTCGCTTGAAGAGGAGACTACCACAGGACCTGCTTCTAAGTGATACATCTGATTCGAGTGATTCTAGTGCTTGATGTCTGTCTTACATCTTCAATATTGACATAATTTCTCAGAGTACTAAATGAGTTCTAACTTAATGTAGTTAGGGGGCGGCCTGTTAGCCTACCCCTGAGTGTTATTGTTTTTATTGTACTGTTACCTTTTCACTCTGATCTGTAAAGCATTGTACTGCTGATCGATCAATAAAAAATTATAAAAAGAATTCCACGTCACAACATTACGTCATACAATTATTACTATGGCCAATCACAAAATTACACATATTTCTACTTATGTAAATGACTAAATAGATTTACATAATCATTTATTTATAAATCTATAAACTTTTCATACCTCCTCGAAACATAACCCGAAACTACTGTTACACTACTTAATGTTAATAGAAATAGAACAGTTGCAGAAAGTATCACACTATCACTTTTATTGTAGCTGAAGGGTAATATGCAATTTCTCTCTTTTTTATTACTTCTTTTTTAATTTACGTCCTCCAACGTTAACTCTTATCGAAAGATGAATGAAATGGATGAAATGATTCTCAGATGAGTCTAGGGTTCATAGAGCTTAGTTACCCGGCATTCAGGATAAGGCAAAAACCCGGAAAAAATCTTATCCAAATAAGGATAAACGTTATTCTAATCGAGATTCGAACTCGGGACCTCTAGAATGTTAGGCAAACACGCTATTATCTGTGCTCAATATGGAATAAACGTTAAGATCTAATAAAATTTGCAAAGAGCTGGTCTCTAGGTGATATATTTTACATTACGTTCTCTTTACATTACTATAGTATGAACTTCAGAATATCAAAGTAAATATAAACAAAACCACGTGTGTTTGGACTGCAGTGTGACACATTCGTCCACTAAATCGTCCCTCGAGAATGTAATACTAAGGTTTGAAAGCTCACTTCATTTCTTCTAAAGCACAAACTATTGAGTACTAAGCATAGTTCAATTATAAAACCATACATTAAGAGAAATTGTAATTAACCTAACTTATACAGCGTAACTGTCAGTTGAGATAGGGGACAAGGAAAAAGCAAATCAGTATGCGTGGAGGAACGCGCGAGTGTTATTAAACATTAGCGCGGAAAACCGTTACGAAATGCTACAAAGACAACAATATTGAGCGTGTTTAAGAAGTTCAGGGAGAAGTATGCAGAAGTTGCAATCGATGAAGTGGTAAAATCTATCCGCGTTCACTGAAGTTTCAAGAATTTACTGAGCACGCGGAGGGAAATCACAGTGAGGTTAGAACTTTGACAGGAAGAGACCAATTTCCAGCTCAGACTGGAAGGATGCAGATGACGTAGCAATTAATTTCCCATCATTAGTGTGTCACATGTTATTTATATTTGTTTCGAATAAGTATTTCCTTCTAATTGCGAAAAATATTCATTAAATATTGCGGTACATGTGTTAATATATTGTGAACGCACATGGCCGAATACTGATCTCTGTGTGTAAAGAATGCTAGACCGATGGGAAGGATTTAGAGCCGTATTAATTGGGAGATCGTGGTTGCCGTCGCTCACCAATGTTAGCCCTTGTTTACGGTTTCTCTTAGTCGTTAAGAAAATAATTGATTTGCCCATTTAATACCACGATACAAAGTTTTACCATAAGTTCTAAAACGACAATAAATATCAATAGAGATGGAATGGCGATTACTCTGCCATCTACCAAGGACAATAACAAATACATCTACGGATAGGTGTCGAAGCTACCATATGCTCGCCACACAAGCAGAGGTGCAATGTCTAAGGCTCGTGTGAACTTCTGAGAAAGCAAAATAGGTGGTACAGGGATGAAATCTAGAGACCTGGAAGGCTAACTATCTACCATTCAACTAACAGATTATTTGCAATGTGACTAATTAGTCTAACGCACGTATGTTTAGTAAGTTTATCCTAGGTAAAATTTACAGTAATTTAAATATATAGACAAACACACGAGGAGCCTAATTTCAAATATGGACGAGAGCTATTGACATTATTTTTCACTAGAGAGGTATTTTACTACAACAGCTTCATTTTGTTAACCTGAAAATGTTTATGTGGCACGTTTACAGCTCTAATATCACGTGTTCAAGGTCTCCACTTAAAAATATTGTTTGAACAAACTATAAAAGAAGTATAAAATATACAATGTACGTATTTTAAACTAAATATGTCTTATTTCCATTTTTAAAACAGTCAGGTTTTGAAACAAAAAATTCCCAGTTTAACGAAATGAATTATGATTGAATGCAATGAATGTTTGAGATTTATTGCAATTATTATAATAGCATCAGTAACATATTAAGCTTAAAAATTGTCCCAAAACTGTTATAGTTCAGTAAAATATGCGAAAAAACCTAAAACATCACAATCACATGAAAATGTAACCATAAACTGGAGGCCATACAGTTTTCAATGATTTCCAGCAATTTGATTGATTCAAACAGCCATATCCATTTTTGAAATTAACTGAGCATGGAAGTGTCCGGTTTTGAAACTAACTACATATTTCAACTGTGAAAATTACATATAAACATCCATTTCAGGAACATACGGAATGATGATTCAAAAAGAGCACGCCAAATATGAAATAGATCGATTCTTAACTCAGTTTCGATTGAAACGCGAATGTCCGTCTTTGATGCTAGGCACTTCATATATGTTGCATAAATTACATTAATAATACCATTAACTATGAAATGATTTTACGCTTAAAACAGATATGAGCATTTTTTATTGTTCCCTTTATACCCCGCCTTCGACTGCAATGGTCTTATAGTCGGTCGCTCTCTTTTGGAATATATCGAAGGTGTTATCTCGTAGACGTTTGGGTGGTGGTACTTCGGATTTTTTTAATCATTAGGTCGCGCACACATTTACAATCATCCATACTTCCAGGCTCTGGGGAAGATGGGCAGTCATCTTGTTTGGAGAAAGATCCCCACACCCAGGCGGGAATCGAACAGATATGAGAGTTGGTCAAATGACTCTTTGGCGAATTCAAGTAAATAACACTATTTTCGACCATAGCTCACAATGAATCGAACATTAAATATTTGAGCGTAAAAATTATTGCGCGTCCGTGTGTAATAACATTAATTTAGCGATATTCTATATATTTAGAAGTATTTCCTATACACTTAATAAGACTTTTAAATATTTTCAAGAACAGATACCAACATTATAACAGATGTTAAAAACGGACAAGTAAACAGCAAGAAAATATCCCCAAACCATGCTAAAGCAACTGAAAATAAAATTAAATATACCTCTGTTGCATTTATTATCTGTATATAAAAATGAATTGACGTTTGTTAGTCTCACAAAAGCTCGGTAATGGCTGAGCCGACTTGCCTTAATTTTGTTTTTGAAACATTTAAGTCCAAGGAAGGCTTAAAATGTGAGAAGAAAAGCTGAAGCGATAATGGAAGAGGTTATTAACTAAATATAAAAGTACACATGCAAACTTTTACTACTGTCCGGCCGTTGTATCTCCGGCTCTGACGTTTTGCGACTGTAAAAGGTGGAAGGGGAAACCTAATAGTACCAAAATACAGTAATGAGCAATTGAAAACATATCCTCAAAATTATCTTTAGAATTAAAATATAGGACTATATTAACTTTAAAACACTGAAATACAATTTACAATTTCATCATAATGCAAGATATTTATTACAACACCACTCTATTCGAATATTTCATTCACACCTTTCACACACACACTAACTGCATCTGTTGGTAGTACTGGGAGTCTCTACATCCGGTGTCGTGGTCAGGAAGTTAAAACTGTCTGCTAGCGCCAATCAGCATTGTCGCTGGTAGGCGTGGCTCCCGAACCCAACACCGTGTTGCCAGCTTAAATTTGTTTGAGCCACGTGGCCTAATAGCGGCTTGCGCTGGTGAACTTTCTTTGGTATATTTTTCGTGCGTGAATTCCGATGTTTAGTATTCGTAAGTCCTATTATTATCGCTATTATAATAATATGGC
This sequence comes from Mantis religiosa, assembly GCA_030765055.1. Classification (NCBI taxonomy): domain Eukaryota; kingdom Metazoa; phylum Arthropoda; class Insecta; order Mantodea; family Mantidae; genus Mantis; species Mantis religiosa. The sequence goes on along the minus strand of CM060958.1, from coordinate 56,358,523 downwards.
TACTGGTTCGTGAAATATGCAAATACATGAAATATTTAAAATACGCATTGTTCCTCTGCTTGAAATTCCCGCTAAAGAACTGGCAACAGCCTGCTTCCCCCTCTCGCGAAATGTCAGAGCCGGAGATAGAACGGCCGAGGTATAAACATATATACCTTCTTTTATTTTCGATAAACAAAAGCATAACAAAGTAGAAAGATACTTCACTCCTTGCCAAAGTCTTCAAAGATATTTCACTTACCATAGTTTATTAAATAACGTTTATCATTTGTTTTCAGGACTGTAATATGGATACCTTTTGAAGATTAGACACAAAATTAATTTCTGAACGCACTATAAGACTATAAATATTTGACCAGAGACAACTGTTGGCAAATATTGGTGAATCCTTGAATATATTCTTTATAATTTGTTTGTGAACTCGTGAATGTGAATTGAAGTGACACAAAATTGATTGAATTCCTTTGTGACTTTAAGTTAGCGGAAAATTTTTACTGTGCCAAGCAGAAGATGACCTGACTTAGAAGTCAGTCAAATGTGCGAGGTGCTACGTCACCTGCACTGATGAGCAGCGGGACGCAGCTGATAGTCGCGTTGCTATGTCAGAATTGCACTCTAGAGAGTCTGTTTCCTCCGGGGGAGTTGTTTTCGTACAAATCAGTTTACACAATTATAAACCAGGATGAGCAGTCACTTATCCTGCAGAGTTTTTAAATTAATTAGAATTGCCTGGACCACCACCTCACAATTTAGAATTAAAGGTAAGGTCAGTTATAATTATGATGGGTAACATGAGCCAACCACGACTGTGCAATGGAACGAGACTAACTGTGAAAAAACTAATGAATATCGTCATCGAGGCAAAAATCAAGGGTAATTACAAAGTAGAGGATATCTTGATCCCACGTACTCCGATGGTTCCAGTGGATTTACCTTCTGATTTTAAAGCATCCACTTTCCCGTGCGTTTGACCTTTTCGATGACCATAAATAAGATGCAAGGGCAGATGTTGAAAGTTTGCGGAATCAACTTGGAGTTTCCCTGTTTCTCTCGTCGCGTGTTCGCACGTCGGAAAACCATCATATTTATACATTTACGCATTTATAAAAAAGAGAAAACATATTAATCAGAAAGATTTTGATTGATTAAAGTGTTTGTAACTGTATTGTATTTTAAATTCACAACAATTGCAAAATAAATTGCTAACTGCTGCCGTGCTAGGGGTCCCGGTTTCGATTCCCTGCGGTGGAGGTGGGGATTTTTCTCGGAGTAAGATAATTCCTTATCTTCCCCAGAGTCTGGAAATATGAATGAGAGTGCGAATGTGTGCGTGATCTAATGATTAAAACAACAACGAATACGATATGTTCCAAAGGAGAACGTCAGCCAATATAACCATTGCAGTTAAAGGTAGGGTATAAATGAAAAAAAAATACTAACTCATTCGAATTTGTTTTATTTATATAGATCAGTTCAGACAACTTTTATTGGCGGTACGAAGTTCGCCGGGTCAGCCAGTATAATATAAATAAATGCCGTTTCATCTTCCAAAACCTACGACCCAAGTAATCGTGTTCCATAAAAGTTTTATTTGTGAATCATAAATACCGCTACCACAGATTTATAACCAAAACTACCACAACAGCTCCGTCAGAAATATGTGATCTGTTACCACTTTTGATGAAAAGCAAATGTCGAGAATCTTTGAGGCTACATTATGATATTTGTTGCAAGATGCATTCTTGCATCATTCTCACACTTGTGTTTGCTTACTTTGCCGTGTTGCATCTTTACTAGACTATAAATTTAAGTTGGTTTTAAATGTCATTGTAAAACGAAAAAGAAGCGATGTAGAGAAAAGCAAACGGTCGCTGTACTTCTCTGATGTAATTCTGAGGAACTGCAGCCATATTTTACTTTTAATGATGGCACAGACAATGTTCCCATATGTGGTTTCGTGCAAATGTGAGTCACGAACTTTAACACTTGTGTACTCTCGGAATTTCTTTGAAATTATTTCCGAGTAACCTAAAAAAATTCTCATGTTTTTAAATTTTGCCTAGGAGAGCTTTAATTTTAGTTGGTGTTCATTTTTGCAAACAGATGGAGCTTATCTGCTAACTCTTAGCATAACTTTTATCATTTGTTTTTAGATGGCATAATTACACGTAAAACATTTCTATTTATTATTATTTTAAAATCTTAAATAGCAATGTTTTAGGCTACCAACATTTTATTTATTATTTATACTCTGTTATACAAAAATTATGGCTAAAATAATAAATTCAATTTGAAGCAAGTTAAAACCCCGCCATTCCAGTATAAAGCCAAGAAATATTTATAGAACTTGAGTTAAGTTGATGTTTAATAGCGAGTGAAAAAGTTAAACGCACGAGGCGTTAGCACCGATAGGTTGAATTTCAACAGAATAACAAACATCAAACCACGCTAGTCTCATACGTAATTTTATCCGTTACCTAAGAAAAAAGACATTAAAAATTGCTTTACAAAAGATTTAGAATCGATGTTTTATAGGTGTTATATGATGTTGGAGGCTTTTAATAGCGAAGAATCGTAACGTAACTATAGTGATGTAAAAATAATAAATGGTAAACTGTATGTCAAAATGAGTGATTCAGTTGACGAAAATGTTTATATCTGAAGAAATTCGCGAAGAAGCTCTCATTATTAATCTTAGTTTGCTGACACAAAAGTCATTTGCAACTTATGACAAAGAATACTTATGGAAGCTAAGCGTTTTTCCACAATATCCGTGTGTAGTCAGATTGACAAATTCGATGCCATCGCTGAGATTTGAAACATGGATCTCTCAGAATTCGTCCAGTTGCTCTTAACCATTAAGCTACTGTGGCCAACATGCCAGTATGACATTGAATTCTCCAATTGACAGTACTTTTCCAGTAAACCAGTAGGGTGTGTCATATATAATGAGATATACACTTTTAATTTCCATCAATTTACCTTATAGTGGTTTAACTATGAAGCCTATTAAGTGCTTACGCCATAGTAAGTCGCCACAAAAGGTGTCTATCTCACTGTATATGATAGACCCTAGGGATTTTCCGGGAAAACACGAGTCAGCTGGAGAATTAGTCATGGTAGCATGTTGGCCAAGTTAATTAAATGGTTAAGAGCAACGGGAGACCCGTAGTTCAAATCCCGGCTATGGCATTGAATTTTTCCATCTGACTATCCATCCAAAAGAATATTTATGTTTTCAGAAATGGTGCAGTTCAAAAAGTGTTACGAATATTTGCGAGGAATTGGCTCTTAGCATATTTTTCTGAGAAATCACAGGTACTAAAACCATCCAGTCTGTAGTAGCCCGCCTAGGAAGCGTGGTGGTAGCGTGTCTGCCTCACGTTCAAGAGGACCCGAGTTCAAATCTCGGTCAGGGTGAGTTAACTGGATAAGGTTTTTTCCGGGGTCTTCCCTTATCCTAAAAGACGAATGTCGGGTGACTAAGCTCTATGGACCCTGGAATCATGTGAGCATCAAAACAAAACAAAATCCAGTCTGTGGTCGAAGTATTCGGTGTTGTTGATTAAAGACGGAATGGATATTAATAAATATATGAAGTTCAAAGTCGTTTTTAAAAACGAAGTCATGTGGGTACAAGGCAAAGAAGGCGAAAGTTTTTACTAAGCCAGAGGCGAATGCATTTTTGACATTTCTTTCAAGATAACTAAAAAAGAGTTCGCCTCAGTAGCGTAGATGGAAGCATGTCTGCCTCACTTTCAAGAGGTCCCGAGTTTGAATCTCGGTCAGGGCGAGTTACCTGGATAAGGTTTTTTTTCCGGAGTTTTCCCTTATCCTAAGAGACGAATGTTGGGTAACTCTAAGCTCCATGGACCCTGGGGCCATTTAAGCATCATTTCACCCAATCCATTCATCGTCCGATATGACTTAAAACGTTGAAGGACGTAAATTACACAAAAAAACTAAAGAAAAATTGAACATCGGAATAGTCATCTACAAGGTAATCGATACTCAAAGAGGTTATAATACAATGTCTTTGACAGTATAGTAGAGTAGGCCTTGCTGAACAATGAGCTTGACCTGATATATTGATTCTATTAGTGATGATTTTACTGTTTGCAGGGATTTATTCATGTCTAATAGTGAAAATCCTAATTTTCAGTAACATAAGTATCGCTTAATATGTTTTTTTTCTTATGGTGATTGGTAAAATTGCTACCTCATTTATTTCATTATTTATAAAAGAATGTAAAGCCCCTGGAAAACCTACCTTTGAGGGACTGCTGTCTCCCTTCCCTCACTCCCAAAAGTTAAATCATCATAAAAAGTACTTCAGTTTCTATGATAAAAGCCTACAAAGGACATGTACACGTAAACACAGACTAGCCAGAAAAGGCTATGTGAAGTTGCTATTCGAGATTTTGTATTAATATTGAATTATTAAAAATGTGCTTAAGATTATTTTAATAATTTTTATCCCAATGCAATACATACAAGAATTCTAAAATTAGAATTTCATAGCACTTCATACACCGTTCTATTTAAAGCAAAATTACAATAAGTAATCTATTATTTTACCAACATACCTCATTCTGAGAACTGCCTATACTTTATAGAACTTTTAAGCAAAATATTGGCAAAAAATGTATAACTTACGGGAATCATAGATTTAATATGCCATCATTAGGCAGAATAAGAATTGGTGTGTTCAAATTATGACATCAGAGAAAATAATTTCAAAAGTACACGAATTCCTATATAAAATAATACAATTAAAGAAAAATGCTGATAGTCATATTTTTCATGGACAATTTATTTGCCACATTTTCTTATCTTTGCCCTTAATACATGCCTAATGAATTGAAGAGAGTAAAGGTATAAAACTTAGCAAATACGTCTTAGTTTGATAAGTACAACTTTTTAGAAAGCTTAGTAAATCTCTCAAAATGTATTTTTTGTTACATTCACGTCATTCACTCTACCCATTTTAATACACTATTCTTAAAAGGAGACTATCAGCTTTACTTCAGTTGAGAAAAACTTTTGTAGAAACCTGTTTTTCACATACTTTTTCCTTATAGATAATCAAATACTTTAAGTGTTAGCTCCTATGTAATGGCCTTGAAATTCCGTTTGTTGTCCTTGCAGCACGAGGAGGAAAAAGAAGAATACGGCTTCCCATTTTAGAAAATACAAACCGGTTATCAGGGATATCTGATAAATGTTAAGTAGGCAAAAGTATACTTTTACAAAATTACGTATGTGGTGAGATCATTACTTTATTGCTCCATTTACACATCTTTAACTGCAGTAGTCACATCGCAACCTTTTTCCTTGAAAAATATTGCCCATTGATAGTAATGTTAACACGTATACGATATTTCTTATTTGATTAGATCACATACACATAAATTCACACTCTTGTTCATGCTCTCTGATCTTAGAGAGAATAGGGAACAATCTCGGCTAGAGAAGAGTTTCCACTCCGCAACCGGGGGTCGAATAACATGCTCCTTTGCGCAGCAGGCGGGTAATGCACTGACTGAACTAAGGAGCCAGCCAGCATTTTTAGCACAAAACTATTTTGTCTCCTTCTTAGGTTTATTATTTGTGTTAGTCATTCAGAATAAATGGTATTTCAGAATCGGTTCCCGAAAATGCATGCTAGACATTTAATTCGTAACGAATATATGTTAAAAATGTGGCATATCTATAAAAAAATCTTAAGTCAATTTTGATAAAAACAAAATGTTTGAAATATTCTCTATTTGCAAGGAAATTTAGTTTGGGAGTTTTGCTTGGATATCTTAGTGTTACTCTTTGGTAGATGTTGAACTTAAAAGTTGGTACTTACTGTTCCCTCTCTGAGATTTTAGCTACTGATTTGGAGTGCCCTGTCTATCAGGTAAGGAATACACAGTATGCTGAACCTACATATGCTGCGTTCAGTGAAAAACAGTCAACATTATTGTAGGGATTGGGATATTGTGACTTTGTGGGTTCGTGCAATGAAAGTCCGATTGCACCACTCAAAAATGTTCTTTATTTCCACCGACTTACAGTTGAGCACTTGCCAATTACACAGAATTACGTAATGCACACAATTACAATTCACCAGTTCGTCCGTTACAGTTCCACTGCACGTTCACAGTTACGTACACTCTTCCGATGAACGCACACAGTCTTCTCGTCCGTACACTAGCACGGCGCTCCTACGTGGCTCGCCAAGAACTGACTCAATTCACTTACTGCAGCCCTTTTTATAGGAATATCGCCGTTTTCTCGAAGTCTCTCGTTTCAGTGAATCACCGCGATGGTTCCAGATGGCAGGGGAAGGGGGAAGAGGCGGCCAGCGACAAATGACACTTCCCTAATCATCCCCTCAGTTAGTGACTGAGATAAATGGGTGGGTGTGGGCCGGATGCCTCTTGTCCCTTCTCAGCTATCGTTGGTCGGGCTTTCCGATAATTGGGTGACAATATCATTATGGAGGGGATTCAGTACGTAGGCCATCATGCTGGACCCATTGTTCCTATGCCCCCAAGTGGGGGCACCCCCGGGAGGAAGGATGAGGTGAAGGGGACAGAGGGCGGCCGACCCAAGGAGCCACGACAGTACAGAGGGCAGGCTCCCAACAGTTTATTTGAATAGACCTCCCTCGACAGGCCAAGACAAACGATCTCGTTCCCCTACAGCGGAATGGCAATAAACCAGCAGACGAGCTCTAATGGTCCCAGGCAGGCGATCCGAGCCGCAAGGATCCCTGGCTGGTGGTTCCGAAATGGTCCCAACAGAGGATCGGAGACCGGCAACCGACCTACCCTGAAACAGACCACCAGATGAGAGATGATGTGAAATGATAATGGAGATGAAATTGAGGGACAAAAAATTCGGGGATGTATTTAACCAACCCAGCATTCGCCTAGCGACTCATGGGTCAAGTAGATCGGCCATGGGAATCGAACTCGTACCTCCAGAAGGCGGGCCACAGAAGAAACTGCCTGAGCCATCCCCTTGGGTACAGTGTTGCAGGACTTCATTCCTAAGCCGTCGACATAGAACTCGCAAATATTACCGGCAGCAGTGCGTCCTTCACTCTGTTGCGCACCTTTACTGCTGCTTACCCCATTCCACTAGCTAAAACCTCAGTGAACGAACATTAACTGATTAACAAGATGGATGTGATTTTAATCTCGTAATATCATAACATTAAATTAAAACTTACTTGTATGCCTTTTGGAAACAGGAGAAAATATACCTGTAAATAATCCCTAGAATTGCTGAATCGTCAAACAAGTATTATTCTTCCAATGGCAAAATCATAGATCTGGAATTAAAAAAAGAAGCATTTTGGTTTTTGGGTTTAACTTTCTCCAAGTTTATTGTTATGCACCTGATCATAACCATCGTTTGACGTATAATTCTGACGAAATTTATTTTTACACTTTGTAAAAATTCCAGGTGAATCCATACCTCAGAAGGATGAGATGTTCATATATTTCATATATGACATGACATATTTCTCAAATAATTTATATAAAGCGTGATTCGTTATCTCTTGAGAAACTTTATGGAATGATAGGTCTCGTAAACAGGGCCATTATTTTGCAAACAACCAGTGTTTGGTCATGTGTTGTGCCCTCACTGATTGAGTAGTCAAACAGTATTCCATGACCCACAATTCCACGAGTTGTTTCACTTATCAGGGTTTTAATTGTATTTGCACTCCTTGGTACTGGACAGCAATAGTTACAAGTATACATTACAAATACAAAAATAGGTAGGCAACACACCTGTCTAAAGTGTCCATGTCAGTAGATTTACTGGCATCTAAATGAACTCTTAAGGAACGAAATTACGGCACACCGATGGCACTAATATGGTTCTGTCAACTGGCAGTGTGGTTAAAAAGTGAAATATTCATTTTAAATTGTATTACGAACTCTAAATAGAAACAAATATAGTCAGTCAGTAACGATAAACATTGCAAAAGCATTGGTAAGGTATAATTTATTCACTTAGCACTCAAAACATATTTTGACCTTACAGAAAAGTTTAAAAATATAAAATATTCATAAACGATATCAAATTTAATGGAATGTTAGCTGTAAAACATTCTTTTTTCAAAAGTTCCATTGTTCAGAAACGGTGTATTTTTTAAAACAAATCTTAATTTCAGTTTATAAGAAACCTTTTCTTGAGTATGTTTCAAACTCCTACGCTGATTTATGATTATTACTCATTCCGTTACGTATTGCTTAAACAGGTTGTAGTTGTATTTAGAACGAAGTACGTTTAGTAATTTGAGTTCAGTGCTATGTTTTCGTTTAAGCGGAAAGTAAGAAAAGTAACAAAGCTATCGCAATAACAAATAAAGTGAAAGTTTTTTTATAGTAAAATCGTTATCTCCTTCGTGTGGTGGTAGTGCTGCTAATTAGCAAGCGGAAGAGCCGGAATGGGGGTTTTCTCCAATTGGGAGACGTGGTCGCGGGTGTAAGCAGCCTCGTTAGGTCCTTAGGAGGCCCATTGTGTATCTTCTTGATTGAGAAGTAGAGGTCCCTGGACTGGCCTAGAAGGACTGGAATATTGACCAAGTCCCACCCTCCAGTACTGCATCTCACTCATGCGACTATGGTGAACAGAGGTAGGGAAGGCAGCGACCGCACTGTAGGTCTTGTATTTCCTTGTAGTAAATGCTCGTATTTCTGGTTCCCTTTTAGTGTACTAAGTAGTTGACTTTTTTGTCTATTACATGAAACAATGGAACAATGTTAGGTAAGAAATGTATGTACTATGAACTTCATCAGGCATGTTGTCAAGAATGGTTTATTGACTCAGAGCGCGAATAATTTATATTTTATGAAATATGCAGTAAAATACTGCCAGTAATAAAAACAAACAAAATTCCGGTGGAAAAATTGACAGTAAAATTTCTCATAAATAAATAAAAGCTATGACACCATAAGATGCTAACATTCACATTCTGTGATATCAAGTAATTATAAACATCATAAAATTAATATATTTTACTCCAATAAGCATGGAACATATTTACACATAAAACCTACAAATTCTATCAAAGGAAAATCATTGGCAATAAGGCACATGTCGAGCTCTAGTCCGAAGAACTATAGGAAGTTCTGAAATGCACGGTTCTTATAATAAGCAAGGCTCCTTTATTTTCTTTGTGGATTAAACTGAATAATTTATGAATATTAAATTTGTCACAATGATTAGTGAGGCGAGGACAATAAAATTAAGAAACCTGTTAAAACCGTGGATAAAAACAATTTTCAAAATTCATTTAATTTGAGCCATCTGAAGTTAAACAATTATAACTGTCCATGGTTGCACCAAATCATGTTAAATGTTATGTGGTGTGATATATTAGTGTAGCACTGCTTAGCATAGAATTAAAATAGGATTTCATTTTCAGTTTATAGTTCATAAAACCCACCTTATATAGAACTAGGAAGCTAAATCTACAGAAGAAATTAACTTTCAGATGGATTCAGATGTTACAAATAATACAGGAATGAAAGATATCCAAATAGGTTACCGTCATTTCTATGCGATTCGCACGCCATTGTTATCAATCGTTGATTTTCTTTATATCAATGGCTCTTTGGCTATAATACATGAACGAAGCTGACCAAGTGAGATGGCGTCGCGATAATGTATGTGCTGGCACTCCAGAGGTGCCGTGTTGAAATCCCTTGGGCCGAATAAACTCGCCGAAAATTGTTTTGTAATTTTCTTCCATCATTAGGTGAACCTTGTGATAAAAGTAATAATAGGATCATGTAATTTCATTTCCTCTTTCGCGGCACTGCACTGATCATTAAGCGTGGATTTGCTATAATCCAAAGTTTGCTTGGTCTTCAAAAGGCTACTTGATCCAAGGAGTTGACTTAGAAGTGTTAAGTACTAGCATAAGATCAATTTATATATTCTCCTCAATTTGACATAGATAAAGGAACATGTAGACGGTTCCTTGAGTATCTTTTGCACGTTTAGACACGTAAATGTGAGTTCTTTGCTGTCGACCACTATTTTGCACTTAATAGATGGCTGGTCTATCGGCCAGTGTTTCGGTTCCAAGTTTGTATATTATCCATAGGATTTATTTTCTGTAACTTACGTCCTTAAACATTTTAAGTCATATCATACGATGAATGGAATGAGTGAAATTATGCTCAAATTGGCCCAGGGTCCATGGAGCTTAGAGGTATCCAACATTCGTCTTCTAGGAGAAATCAGAATTCGGGACCTCTTGAACGTGAGGCAGACATGATACCATTTACGCTACCAAGCATTACCTGTGCAAGAATATCCTTATTGTTGCCTGAATTGCGCTTCTTTTAGTTCAAGTTTTATATTTCTAGTTGTATTGTCGAAAGTTTACGTCTTGGTGTACCTACCCATTCTCTCATAATACTTAGTATTACTCTAACCCGATTGCTTTATGATTAATGAAGACTTTTATGTGATGTAACACCTTGTAATGATAATTTATTTTCAAATTATTATTATCCTTGAATTTAATATGTATCATAACAAGGCATGGGTATATGAAGAAAGGAAAGTGGAGGTATGTGAACAAGTAGAATATATTGTAAATTCGTATGCAAATGTTTTATTCAACACCACAATCATACCAGTATATTTATACATCATACAAATGTTGAGACTAGCGAAACAAAGTTGGATATCGACTGATATTCTAGGTAAATAGAGAAACAAATTTGGCACATCCTGAAATTAATAAGTTAATGATAGCTGTATTCCATTTCTTGTTGAAGAAAACAAATTATAAAAGTGGTTGCGAGTATTTACAAGCCAATAGATCATAAACTATTGCATCACGTTCATTCTTTTATAAACTATAGGACCCACAGTATCTTACACAGATACTCTTTTGTTGGTTTACGAATAAACCAATAGATATGTCATTTTTAAGAAGATTAACCCAGGTACCCTACTGGCCTGCTCAGATAGGCCGGTTCATCACCGTGATATAGGAAGTTTTTGTCCAGGTCGTGTGTCGGAAAGTGTTCATTTCCTGAGGTTGTCTTCTTCAGGATGAGCACGGTTGTATTCGAGGGCCTTGAGGATAGCCTCTGGTATGGGAGGTGCGACGGGCAAGTGAGAAGCCTGGGGCAGGAAACCATTTTCGTCAGCGGTGTAGGTTACGCTGTAGGTGACACCATCGGCTCCGATGAAGCTGAAGCTACCTTGGACAGCCTGACCTTGCTCGTTAGGTCCAAGAGCTTTCAGCTGGCCGGATTCCTCTGCTCGGGTACCATCACCGGACTCGTAGCTGCAACATCGTAAAGCTCAATTCAATAATAAGCACATCTTTATGGCACTTTAATGTCATATCTGGAGACTGAAATTGAATGAACGTTAAACGGTATAAAGACAGCTGAAATGAAGATGGCTTAAAAAACAACATTGAAAGTGCACCAAAATATGTCATCCCACGGTCAGAGAAGGCGAACGAAACTAGATAGTAAAATTTTGCTTAAGGTAAAACCTTTTACATATTACGTTAACTTGTAGCACAATACCAGTGAAGATATTTTTGGCACTTTTCAGAGCCCTAGATTGCAGTTTATTTAAACTTAGTATTTTCGTTTTGAAAGTTTATTACTCAAAATGTTTAATATTACGCTTTATTATACGTTCACTCTTTGATTTAAATGAGTCTGTTTAAAGTTCTGATGTTTATAAGATAATTTATAATTGTAATTATTGCAGAAAATGTATGCTATTTTGCTCTAAAAATTACTAGCTTTTCCAAACAATCATTTACTTCACTTAATTAAATAATTATAAGAAAAATATATCAATGGTCATTTTCTCACATCTATATTTGAAAGCCAGTATGTACATTTTGAAACAAATTAAAGTTACATCATTACGTATTTTGAATATGGAAAATGGTTAAATAGGGTTTTCAGAAAGCTGAAGACCGTTTCATGTGCTGTACATTTATAGTGTCATTAATGGTTCGCCAAGAGAGCAAAAACAATGTTTTCTTATATTTTAAGATATTAATCTTTTACTTTTTCATAATTTCTTCTAAAATTTCAAGATATCAGTATCCTAAGGCATGTTAGCTAATATAGAAAATTTTGATAATGGAATATGATTGATATTAAACATTCTGAAAGATATTTTACTATTTTGTTATTCCTGTACTCTGCACTTCACTCCAGAGCTTTTCATTCTCTAATTTACTGTAATCCGTGAAATTACTTCATCGGGTTCCTTTGCCTTATCTATATAGACTGAACAGCATTCACTTGACTTTTTGTAGTTACCATGTTTCAACTCAAGCCTATAAAACTATGAGTTTTACGTTTTTTAAATAATCCTAAAAGTTATCATTAAATATAACGGAAACATTGATGTTTTCATGTAAATCTCTAAACTTTAGCACAGTATTGCAATATGTATTTACAGAAATCCATAGATTTACCTGTATCTGAAGGAACCATCCTCGTTGACGATACTTTCTTGGCTGATGATGGGGATCTCGTTAGGAGAGTTGTACTGTTTGGGAGGAGCTGCCAGAACAGCTGCAGCAAGAGCTGCGAGAAATACGATTACCTGTGGAAGATAAGACCAGGTACAAGGCGTTAAACAGGTAGCTTGCTAGGCTGTCATCGTAAATACAACATATCAGAACGTCGGTCTATTGTTACGGAGTGTAACACCTATGTCTTCTGTTTCTCTATGACTGTAATTTATTAGACTACAAGGACGTTTGTTTACGAAAATAACAAAAGAGAAGCAACATTTTCAAGTATCTTTGCGAAGCAAGATCCTACACCCTCATATTTATCTTCTTTTTTCTGGTTCACCTATATCCAAGTCCAAAACAAACTAATTCTTGAAGTAGAATCACTGGAACCTCTGCACAAGAAAAAGAACAGCATCAAGCTATAGAAGATCTATGTGAATAATTACAGTGAATAATTGTTCTCTCACCTATATCTGTGTGATCTTCAAGTTGGAGAGGTAAAATCAATGAGAAATTTAATGCCGGGGGAGTTTTCCGTAATGTTGCTTTAACCAACTGAGCTATAGTGCGAGTATTTCGGTAGTGCCATAACACCATTGTGAATTCACAGTCACGTCAACATATTCACGTTAGCTCACCCGATTATTGGAAAAATAGTGTAAATTTTCAGCCTAATTCTTTCTTTTCTGTGTTAAAGATAACCTGGTGAAAGAAATTATTTCGTTTTGCGTCAGAGATGGCAACTTTACAACTCCTTTTTCTTCTCAAAAGTGTTTCTCTTTTATATTTTGTCCCTTTCCAAAATAAAGTTCTATCTCGGCACTAAGGCCGTAACAGAATTGTATCTTAATTTTCTCTAAAGACTTAGAAATAACAAAGAATGAAGGATCATGTTTGAGGAACGTAAAAGGTCTGGTATTATTCCTTTTAAAAATATTAACCACGTCCTGATGCATTTGTTCCCCATCATATTTTATGAATAACTGTGTAATACTAACTTCACAATACTAACTTTACCTATGGTTTCTTTTAAACATTCATACGATAGTCCAAAGTAATCCTTTCCACGCTATGAAGAAAGAAAACAACCTATTTTTTTCCAAATGTTATGATTTTAATTTACTTTAAAATCATCGGAGAATATTAGGAGCATAATAGCACATTAATTTATGAGAATGTGGCTTTTCGGTTTTAGTTTACACATAGAAACCAGTTGTGGAAGATTCCCTTTTGATGTGTTTGACAACACAGATTTAAATTGTTTTCAGGATGAAAGCAATTCACATCATTTGCATAGCTACTGAGAAACTGGCTTGCTGATTAAGCCCAGAGGCGTAAATTGACCTCTAATAGTAGGTTATACATTGCCAGTCTCCAAGCCCAGCTCATCCATCACCAATAAAATGAAAAACACAGGTCATAGTTGTCAGCGCTTAAAATGACATAATATTCATTAGTGAAAGGCATGCATTAGTCGGTCTTAGCGGGTCATCTTACGTAACGGCCTTTTCATTCATAAATGCCGCTACTAACGGATGCATATTCTGTTACGTTTTACGGAGTAGGCTAGAGGATTGACAGAACTTTTTCTTGCTTATCTTGAAAAAGAATGGAAGCCTTCGTGGGATCTTTGTCCGCGAAATCATACCGAAATATTTTATGGATAAATAAATCAAATATAGTTGTTTATAGCATATAACTGCTAACAGCTTGTTGTTTCTCTATAATGGTATCTGTAGCTGAAAAAGCTTTTTGAGTAATTAAAATTATTTTCTATATAAAACAATTTCTATGAGAGAAATAAAGAGAAAATTGTTGTATGTTCATTTTACGTAAAATTTCCTTGAGTAAGTCTATGAATGATTGAATGTGATAGCACAGGTAGAATTTAGTACAGACATTTTAGAAAATGATCCTCTTAAATATTGTCTTTAATGTTGCCCCATTTAAACGTGATTTTTTGTATAGTGTTTCACATCAAATGAGCAGCAGTAAGCGAGATATTTCGTATGTAAAATCGGAAAATAGATGAGCAAAGATGGAGATCTTGAAAGCTGCTAAAGAACTAACTATATATCAGAAAATTTTACCTACTTTTAGAGTTAGTATAATCTTTAAAATAAGAGTTAAATGTATGTGCGTACCTCAACATATATTATAAATACCCTTACCAACATAGAGGAAAAATATTTGTTACAGTTGTTAAAATTTTTAGGTTTGTTCAACTGAAATTTGTAAATGTTTTTGAAGAAGAGAGGTTATACTTTAGCTCTTTTCCATATCAGTATTAAAGGGTATCATACAGTTCGTACAGGTTGGATACAAGCGTATGTGAGAAATATTCTAAATATTTCAGAAATAAATGATTTTAGAAGAAAATATAACTGAAAGGAAGACATTTGTAAGCTTCTAATCGATTTCTAAGTATAAAGACGAGATCATAGATGTATTCTACCCTCCTAACGATGCTAGGCCGAGAACTTTTTCTCTTAACTTACATACTCCTTTTGGCTTTGCCAAGGAAAAAAGGGACGTAGCAAATAACATACATTAGCAGGAAAATTGCCAATAATATATCACTTGTAAGAGGGAAAGTTGCGAAAATATATATTATATCCAAACATTGACCGAATACCTTTACTATGAATCGCCAATGACCGATTTAAACTATAGAAATTTTGAAGAAGATAACTGAAGAAAAGACGAGATTAGTTTAAGTTGCAAAATTATTAAGCATAAAATAGATACACATAGAAAATTATTTTCAGCCTTTTGAGTTTTCTCTGGTACAGAACTTAATTTTAATAAATGAAATATAGTAATTATTAAATTATGTTGCTAGATATTTTATTTATATGAAGTTTGGTTAAAGTTATATTTAGTTTATTTTTGGTAATTTAAATATGTGTAAAAGAAGTATCAAGCTGATGCCTAAGTATATGTTGCCAAAATTGGAAAGATGAATTTCCCCCCAAAAATATTTAACTATAATGCTACTGAGTTAAAGTTAGTTTGCTAAGGATCAGAGATAATTTAAAATTGTATTCAGTCCAGTATTTGTTAAAGTATTCTATAAGTAGTTCTTTTCTAAATTTCAACTTCAGTACCTTAGTGAATGACAGTAAAAGATGAGCGAGAAAACTGCTCATTGGCTGAGTCCTATTGCAAACGTCTGCAATTAGCAGAAGGCATATTATCGCAGCAGGTGATGGCATTTCCCCTCAAGCACCCTACTAACCTTAGCGCTGTGTTGAAATGTGAAAAGAGCAAGGAAGATGGCCCTGAAGAGAAAGGAATTTCCAACTACAAGTGGTTTGTACCTACCTTGTACATGATGAGATTGCTTTCCTGATGTTCTGGTGCTCCAACACTAGTCCAGACCTGTATTTATATGTAGAATCCCCGCCATTCAAATATCTTGCCAAACAGAGTGGGGGATAATGTCACAGCCCCGTGGGAGAGCTATTCGCTCATCATTGAGGTGCATCCTTCGAGCCCCGCCCCGAAAATACCGATCTTGCAATCCGTTATACCTAATAGAGACATACAGCTGTTCCGGTAGTTAAACATACTGAACAAACTTTTATTGGTTTTCCACAGATTCATTAATATTGTTATGGCTACTGTGAAGGTCACCTGTTCTATAATTAGGATTAGCAACGACAAGATTTAGATATTTTAGTCACGACATTGCAAGAACGTTAAGTAGCACTGGATTAATAATAAGCATGTGATTAGAAATGTAGAAACATAATTCAAGCTTCGCTATAGCGAGAGCATGGTTGGAAATGTTGATGATATTGCAGTGACATTTTCCACTCTTAAGTAGAAAGACGATAGTTTAATATAAAATTAAGATTTGGGAACGTTAACGAACTATCAATTGGTGATTATTAATTTCTCTAGTTTTGCTTGTGGTAAACAAGAGAAGAATACACTATAAATATTTCACATTAAGTCGGGCAACAAGAACATAAACCTCTTTCTAAAACAAGTTACTTTCTCTACCACGCAGATAGTAGGTAGAGAACCTTTGTGGGTAGAACCATATGAGATCTATTGATTCCACATTTCACTAGAAAAGTACATTTTGAATTTAAAAAATTATGTGTGTATGTCTGTATGTATCCAAGTTAAAGAATTTAAAACTCAAAAGTCGATTAATTAAAAGGGCTGTACAATAAAGAATTATCACAACTTCTTTTGACAACGCACCTTTACTCATCCTCATAATTTTGATGCTCCTTCTCAAAATAGTCTCCCCTGAATGCGATGCAATTGTCCCAGCGTTTCTGCCAGTCTTCAAACACATGCTGGAAACCATTTTTTAGAGATAATTCAAAATCGACTCCGCAGCCTTCACCACTGCTTCTGATGATGGTTAGTGCCTCACACGAAGGCATTTCTTCAAGTTACGGAATAGAAAAAAGTCACATAGGGCTAAATCCGGACTATAGGGAGGGTGAGGGATGCACTTCACGTTGATTTTTGCAAGATATTCAGCAACAACATTGGCAATATGCGGCCGAGCACTATCGTGGTGCAGCATCCAGCCTGCTTCATGTAAATGCGGTCTTTTGCGCCTCATATGGACTTGCAATGTTTTCAGGACATCCCTGTAGTGTTGCCCAGTTACTGATGTGTGTGTGCAGGTACGACATGCTGATAAACCATTCCATGAATATCAAAGAGTGAGATGGCCATAACTTTCCCAGCAGAAGCAACCAGTTTTGCTTTTTGGGGGGTTGGCGATGAAGGAGATTTCCACACTGAGCTTTGCTGTTTGCTCTCAGGATCAAAATGATTTAGCCAAGTTTCATCAGCAGTGATTATGTTTGATAGAAACTCCGGATCTTCCTCTAACATCAACTTTAACTGCATGTTACCCCCATCGCAGCGGAAGGCGATGCTGAACATGTCTGAACTTGCCTGGTTCTCACAGGCTGGAACCAGGAGTACCAACATAAAACTACTACGGCATGTTTCACATTAAGCTAACAGAATATACTAAGATTTAATTTTAGTGCGCAAAATGATGTCCGTAAAAATTATGATCATTCTTTATTGAACAGCCCTCGTATTATAGGATACTCCCATTTAATAATAAGTGTGTACAAATGTCCTTCAGTAGAAGCAAAAATACAATTTAATGAATGCATCATATCATAGTGGATGAAAATAAAGATCTGGCGTAAATTTTGCAACATTTTTCAAGTTCAACAGAAATGTTAAACTAATTGTAGCATAACCGCTAAAATGTCTAGCATTCATCATTCGAAACACTTTTATATTTAAAAGAACTATAATTCGACTTTACAACTTATTTGTTAGACAAAATCTTGAATATGAACCTATTATATAGAATCCTAAAGCTGTGAAACATATGACTTCAACAGATAAAGTACAGTCAGAATAAAACCTGAAGCTTTCCTGGGGACGAATAATTTCAAGATATCGGAAACAAGCCAGCTGAAAAGACGATTAGAAATAGACGTTTCGGGAGCGAACATCTCTCACAAATTAGGATATTTTAAGAAATGTTATAACCTCAAAATGTATAGCTGGATATAACACAACTGTCAACAAAGACAAAACACTACCAATATACGCATCACTAAACAAAAGACTGTTTTCAGTAAATTAAATGCCATGTCAGGAGATGGCGTGAGTATAGAAAATTAATTGGGTTAAAGTAACGTAACTGCTTAACTTAATTATCAAGCTGTGTAGATCTGTGCTTTTAAAGTCGACGGATTTCCAATTTTAAGGCTGGTTTCCAAGAGGAGATGAACTGAAATCAAGCATAACAATTAAGCGTGCTACTCTTGCAGGAAATGGCCAAAGCTACCTAACTCTCCACTCCCAGTAACTGCTGAATTTTGCATTTTTCGTTTCTTCACTCTGCTTGTTTCCCGAAAAGATCTTGAAAATACAGTCAAAGTTTTAAAATTCCTATTATTTAACATAATTCGATATTACCTATACTTAAATTATGAAACCCTTTTAGAAATATTTAAATTTAAAGCTCTGAAATTAAGAAGAGACATTGCGGGTTTAATATTTTTGTATAAAGTATTGCATTTTATGACTGGTAATATAAACATCACAGCAAATATATATTTTTATGTACCAAATAAAATAAGAAGATTCCAAATGCGTTAACCTACAAAACAAATACAAAACTCCATAAAAATCATTATTAAACAGAATTACGTATTTATATAACTAGATCATATAGATGTAGATGTTTTCAGCATACCTTAAACTCTGTTCAAAATGGCCATAATTACTCACTACCCCTTTCGAAGATCAGTTTAATTACTGAAATTTGCAGTACTAATAAAATTACTGTAATTGTGAATAATACTACAGTCACTATTCCCTCGTCACTTATAGCTTTATTTTTATTTACCTATGTGTATAATTATACGTAATCACTTTTTGTAATGAACATTCTTATTGAGCTTAGGCTTGTTATATTCATAAGAATAAATGAAATAAATAAATATTAAGGTCTACTTTTTCCAAGAATGGAGCATGAAAATTTTCAAGGAAATACCCCTGTCCCAAAACTACGTAGAAAAAAATTAGGAAGTTTTTGTTACTTTTCTGAAAAACGGTCTTGATTAAAATACATAGGTTTAATATATTCTTTTGACCAATAAAATATGTATCTTAAATATGCTGCGAATACCTTTGAGGTACTCTTCAATAATATTACGTTTAATAACTCCTAAACGTAAGAAATAGACAAAATCTTACACTAAAAATATAACTCAGGCTAAAGTTACATGTTTTACTGTGTAGTGCTCCATTTTATAAACTATTTCTCGTTATTGGCTTATATTCGAGTACGTACACTACCACATAGGCCTACTATATTCTCTTATTCCTGTTATTCCAGCCTCGGTAGCGAAGATGGTAGCATTTCTGCTCACGTTCAAGAGGTATCGAGATCAAGTCTCGGTCAGGGTGAGTTACGTGGATGTGGTTTATCCGGGGGTTTTCCGTTATACTGAAAGATGAATGTTAGGTAACTCTTAGCTCAATGGATGTCATGAGAGCATCATTTTGACTATTTCATTCATTGTCCGATATCTTAACGTTGCAAGACGTAAATTCAAATAAATAACAAACAGTCTTGTTGGATAGAGTCAACATGAAAAATTCAATGCCATGGCCGGGATTTGAACCACGGATCTACTGGTTTCCGTCCAGTCGCTCTTAACCTTTGAGCTACCATGGCCAACGTGCCTTCCTGACATTAAATTCTCCAGTTGACTCGTATATTTCCCCGGTAGACCACTAGGGGCTCTCGCATCCGAGATACACCGTTTGTGGCGACTTACTATTGTAAGTACTTAAGTCCCAGGCTTCATCATTTAACTCTTAATATTTTAGTTAATTGATGGAAATTAATCATTTCTCCACACTAGCCGTATGTAGGCTAAGATATTTGATGGATAGAGTCAACATGAAAAATTCAATGCCATGGCCGGGATTTGAACCACGGATCTACTGGTTTCCGTCCAGTCGCTCTTAACCTTTGAGCTACCATGGCCAACGTGCCTTCCTGACATTAAATTCTCCAGTTGACTCGTATATTTCCCCGGCCATGGCATTGAATTTTTCATGTTGACTCTATCCATCAAATATCTTAGCCTACATACGGCTAGTGTGGAGAAATGATTAATTTCCATCAATTAACTAAAATATTAAGAGTTAAATGATGAAGCCTGGGACTTAAGTACTTACAATAGTAAGTCGCCACAAACGGTGTATCTCGGATGCGAGAGCCCCTAGTGGTCTACCGGGGAAATATACGAGTCAACTGGAGAATTTAATGTCAGGAAGGCACGTTGGCCATGGTAGATCAAAGGTTAAGAGCGACTGGACGGAAACCAGTAGATCCGTGGTTCAAATCCCGGCCATGGCATTGAATTTTTCATGTTGACTCTATCCATCAAATATCTTAGCCTACATACGGCTAGTGTGGAGAAATGATTAATTTCCATCAATTAACTAAAACAGTCTTGTTTTACCTACAAGGAAATACGTAAACAAAATTTGATAGGACAAGTTTTCTGAAGAATTTTATTCTTCATAAAAATGTATGTGTGTCTGCAACAGAGTAACTCAAATTATAAAATATCCAATGTATGCCAAATTTGGTATATTCAAGTCTTTCTTTCACGGATATGACAGTTATGTAAAAAATCCTGCCACCCCTCTCTCCCACTGTTTTATGAAAATGTTTCATTGTTTTTCCTATCTCAAATATGATTACCAATTTTGACTTTTCACAATATATTTGCATTTAGAATAATATATCTTGAATGAATTTTGTGTATTTTGTATGTCTGATATCTCTAGCAGGCAAACAGTGTGTATCCCTTCAAAATAAAAATATGCCCTCGACTGTTTAGAATTTAAGCATTAATGAACTGTTAACCAAACTTGTTTAAATTTTCAAAATTGTTGAAAGGCTGTATATTCCTCTTACTTTTGGTTTTTAAAGGGTTGTTGCATTCAAATAGGCATTCAAAGCTATCATTAGCTCTACTTGGGTGTCAAATGCGATAAGAAATGTCAACTAGTTACACCGGGAAGTAGCATACTCTACTTACACTAACGAGCAAGTGATCTATGGGGGCGTGGACTGAAAGCTTGGTTACCGAAGATTATACTTTGAACTGTGACATAATGTCAATATTTGTCAGTTTACAACACTGATCTCATAAGTACCTGTTAGCCAAGTTTGTAGCAGTTGTTACCTAATTAATCTTTCTTAATCTGTGTGAAAGTAAATCCATAGCAGCGAAATGATATGAAGTAGATGTTAAAGTGGCTATTGTATGTTAATAATACCGCAGTAAGATACTTTAAACTGTAATTAATTAAAAAGTGCGACCATATCATCAAGAGTTGCCCAAGCTCTTTAGTAATATTTTTCTATTTTAAGGCATGTTTACCTTTTTGGAGTGATAAACTTGCAATTGCAATTTTGAATTAAAATATCTAAGTGTTTAATAGGCAGTCTTTGCACGCGGTATTTTAATTGAGGTTTGAACAACCTTGATATTAAAATAAGCATCAGTTTGAAAGCCAGAATTTAATCTTGTGGTTTAGACAACGCAATAAAAGCATGGAGGTCAAGAGTTGTTAAGTTTTGTTTTTATACTCGCAGGAACGGACCTGTCTGGAACCCTCCCGCGTTCAAATGCTGTTGTTTTATTTGCATGCCAGGCCTGAAGTCATTAATGTTACTCTTTCACAGAGAATAGAATAACACATTCCGGCGGTGATAATTATTAGTGTACAACTTTTTACACTAATATATTATTGTAGGCTTTAAACATATAATGGAATGAAGGAACATACTGTTTTCATTTTATCATATGTATCTCTGTAACATGTAACCGCAGTAACACAGCGACTAGGAGACGGCGAATTAATCGAAATCAGACAATTAATAAAGAAGATAAATTAATAAAAATGCCTTGCTAAATATGATAATCTTGTAAAATAATATGAAATTAGAATGGATAGAGCAATGATTAAAATAGCGGTTGACTTAAAGAATAAGAAGGGAAGAATATAATTTCATATAACATATATACTAGCATCCAGGCAAGGAAAAGAAAATATTCTTGTAAAAATCAGTACACGTCGGAGAGACAGGAAGGAAGGACCGTTACCTTCTTTGTGCTAGTAAAATTTCAATGTCTGAGAACTATTGTATACTTTCAGCCAGGAATGTTTTGGGACAAAGGACTTTCAAAATGCAGTTGAGCATGAACGCTAAAGGGATTTACTTCGCTGATTTGATAACGAAGTATACCGTTACAAACAACTGAGGGTAGGCGTTCCCCAACTCAGGGTGAGCTGAACGCCAATGTGTTAAATGAGTTTTGCAAACCAATGCGAAAATTCGAAATAAATGAGAAACCAATAATAATGTAACATTTGAGAAGGGTGAGCTGGTTTGGTCATGTGATAAAGTTAGAGAGGGGGTCAGAATAAGGTTCGAACTGAATCGGGAAGTAAGAAAAACTTACTTAAAAGGTGATACTACGACTGGAAGGACGTGTTCATGCGCACTAAGAAGAGAAGCGAAGATTTATAAGTCCGAAATGTAGGGAAGTTAAGAATAGCGCAACCAACGTAAATGGAAGCAGCATTAGAGGTTTATTAGAACAACGTAATCACCGTATAAAGAAATAGAAACCGTGCGGAAGTAACTTTAAACAAGTAATCCAGGTTTTAAAGTAAAATTGAATTTATATTAGGAATTGTACTAACAGGTGGTCACCGATCCAAGTCCATAAGAAAACTTAGTAGGAATTAAACCAAATAATTCTGCAACAAACAAAGTGTTATTAATACGACTGAATAGCCTACAACCACCAAAATCCATTTCCTACAACCATTCACCTGAGGATAAGATAACTCATAGCTCCAACTAGAACCCAATCAATTTAACACTGGTATGCAGGTTTGCCGCAAACATTAGATATCACACAAGTTCACTAACGCTTCTCTTTAAACCAAAGAAAGATTTCAATGTGTATTGAAGTGTTTAATATTCTTTTTTATTCACTTTCGAGCAGTTGCTTCAAATTTCTATCCACCATTCTAATCCAATTTCCGTTTTAAGGCAAATTTATCCATTACTATTTTCACATTATCACTACAACTTAGTCTTTCCGGTCTTCTTTCTTCCTATAAGAAACTAAGCAATTATTTGTTGTATTCATATCTATATTGTAGCACCTCTCTGTGCTGTGTTGGTTTGCTTTTAGTTCTGTTTATCCCCGTATCTTCAATAAAGCTGGAAAGTTTAATGAACAAGTTCTTCTATACGTCACAGTCTCTCAGAAAAAAAAGCGCTAATAAATGCAGAGACATTGACAACAGGGTACGTTTGGAGAGTAGTAAAATAACGCTGGGGGAAGGATCAGGTCAGTCGCAGAGTAGAATGTGTGCTATTTTTCCAGTACCACTGTAAAATTGCTATAGCATAAGGGAGAGATAGGAAGTTTGCTAGTTTAATCCCCAGCTCGTTTAATACTTAGTGAAATGTTTAGTAAAGAGAATAATAAACTGAAAATACTTCTTGAAGATTGAGTGCAACAATAAAGGAAAATACGTGTAGCTGAAACTTTATTTACTAGCACTTATTGGAAACTAAACTGCAAAAGTTACCGAATCAGAAATTACGAGGGTCTTATATAGAGATGGCGCCATTGGGTTAATTTGACGGATAGCATCATATAGTTTAACTCTAGACTAGCTTGTATCTGTACTTACAACGTTTTAAACAATACAAGTGTACAGGTTTGACGAAATAGAGCAGTGATTAAATACTTTCATTTGAAAGGCTTAACGCCTAAGGAATCATTGAGGAAATGTACAGTACATTGAAAGACTCTGTCCCTTCATATACAGTGATTAAAAGTTGGTTTGGAGAGTTTTAAATGGAACGCACGAGCACTAGTGAAAAACCTGGCTCTGGTAGTCACAGCTCCAGAGATTATTGAAAAAATTCATCGTTTATTGCTGGAAGAAGTTGTTTGAAATAGCAGAGGCTGTAAACATATCAAAAGAAGTGCAGGTAATATTTTTAATTATATTTTGGGCTTTCACAGGTCCATGCAAATGGGGTGCCTAATTTGTTGACACCTGATCAAATGTGCAAAGAAAAAATGTTTCTGTTAAGAATTTGCAGTTCTGCTCTAAAAATACCAGTGCAGTTTTGAGACGTCTTTATACTACTGATGAAACTTTGATACATCACAACACTCCAGAAAGTAAATCACAGTAAAAACAGTGGATTGCGCCAGGTGAACCAATTCCAAATAAGGGAAAGTCAATTTTGTCAGCTAAAAAGGTTATGGAATGCACAGGGAATTACATACGATTACTTGGGAAATGGTACTATCACTGGTGACTACTGCGCAAGCTTACTGCAACATTTGAGTGTAGAGATGAAAAGAAAAGCACTCATTTGGTAAAGAAAAAAGATCTTGTATGTTCATGACAATGCTTCGGCTCATCTTTCAGTCATTGCAAGGAAAAAAATGTGTGAATTAAAGATTGAATTGCTTGAACATCCACCCTATTCGCCAGATCTATCACACAGAGAGTACCATCTGTTCCCGAAACTCAAAAAAAGAAAAAAAAAAAAATCCTGGAGGGCCAAGATTTCACAGCAAGGAGAAGGTCATTGATGCCCTAAACAGATCTTTTGAGGATAATAATAATTCCTTCTACAGAGATGGTGTTATTAAATTAGAACATCAATATAACAGATGTTTTAACTTTTATGGAGATAATGTTGAGAAATAAAGAAAAATATTTAAATGTGTATTTCTTTTTGTGAGGCCCGGGACTTATCAGCCAATCCTCGTATTGGGAACACAAGACATGTTATAAATATACTTATTTCTAAAAACGGTACTGGAGCTGTCGTTTTGGATGGTGAACTCTGCAGCATATCACCCAACTCAAACAAAAGCCATCATTCTCCATCCGCGTTATAGTAGACTGGTAAAGTGTAGCCTCTTTTCGGAAAAACATGATCTACAAATTTAAGTACGCAACTCAAGTCTTGTTAGATTCAATGAATGCTCTTTTTTAAAAATACATTTTCTGACAAATTAATTCTATTCAAGGTAGTTTTAGAAAATAAAAATTGTCCTTCACAGTTATGTTATAGGTTAGAGCGTGGAGCTCTGTTACTGGGCATTCAGGTTAAATCCGAACCATGACGGGGTGAAGATTTGAAGCCTCAGTGACCACTGAGCATCTTCAGGAAAGTGGCTTCGTGTGGGAATACGTGATGCTCGTCATATTACAATGATTGGATAATTGCCGGCCTTTGCCGTGCGTTAGTGGCCGGCAGTCGGCAGGTAGTTTGCATACTATAGTGTCACATTTTTTGTTGCCATAAGCAACCTCTTAAGTGTTACTGCGCATCTACTTGATCTACTGTATTGATGACAAGGTTGTTACATTTTAAGAAGTAATTGCTGATACATTTACTATAATAAAGAAACTAATGTGGAAAAAAGTGCATATATCTATGAACTTATCATTTACACACACTTAAAATTTCATCTTATTGTTTCTAAATAAGGGCCATAAATTTAACCGAAAAAATATTGCAAGCATTTGAATCTTAATTTCCCTTTGGTGAAGAGATAAAATAGCAGAACAGCTTATAACTACAAATACATTTTAAGTGCCTTGAGAACCATTAATCTAGAAAAAAAATTGGTATTCTTACTAAGCAGTTAACTGAATGTAATAAAACCCAAAGTATTTTATTAAAACATTTAATAAATTGAGAAAATAGTTACAACTTTTAAAATCAAAAAGGTTTAATTAAACATCACATGCAAGGAGAAAGCACTAGGCAATAATACAATGAAGTCACCATGTCATGAAATGCGATGTGGCTAGGGAAGCCGTGTTGATTTCTTGCGTCATTTTTGTACATCGAGCCGTCTCTATGAACGGAACGTGTTCCTTCATAAGGAGTAAAACTGTTCAAATTTGTACAAGCAGAAAAGCTACCTATACTACCTAACCTACATTTGCAATATCAATTTTTCGGAATAGTTGGGGTAATATGACATTTTCCTTGCGAATATCCGTCCTTTTGAAGAGATGTTGCGTAAAATGTGTTCTTCTGAAGTTATAAAAAAAAGTCTGGCCAAATCTTAAGGCAGACGGGTCACCTTAAGCAAACAGGTTTTGGGGACTTAACCTTCGATGAGTGAAAGTAAAAATCTTATTTAAATTAAATTATCGGAGTGTCTATTACTGACAGTTATTTCGTACTTGAAAATGCAGTTCTCTTTTTTATTTCCCTATGTCATTACTTTTCCATTAACAATTAACTTCTTTATGTAGTATGCTGAAGGATAGACTGTTCATACCAAACATAGAGATTATTTAAGTTTATCTGACTCCATAATTTTGAGTTAAGCCCAGTATCAGCAGTTAAAGATATTCGAGACCAACACAGACTATTGTGCGAGCGCTGCGGATCCCTAGCACTCGACCTCTGACGTTACTACAGGAACCTGGGGCCGAACTGCTGAGCCCCTCCAGTCGGGGAGTTGTTGGGATTGGGTTGGACTCGAGCGGGCAGTGGTTCCCGATACCCGTGGGAGATCGGGTACGTCTCCAGACGGGGTTGACGGAAGCCATATATTCCCGGGTACTAGCCTGCATAGCTAGTAGAAGGTGTGCTAGATCACCAGGCGGCCCTACCGAGGTCTAATCGGTAGCCTTCCCCTTTGGGTTTGGTGCACGTAAGTGGCGTATCCACTTCCATCCCGTCTTGGGTCCATAGGACCAGATGGGGGGGGGGCTTGTTTGTCTCTAGGTCTAACCCTATGGAAAGCCCCACGGAGGCGCCGGGCGCCCTTTTGGGACAGCTCAGTAACTCCCTGGTCATTAGAGGGGAGGTCAGCCTTCACTTTGTGTAGATTTCCCTAGTAGATACCCCCAAGTTTATAACACAATAGACTACCATTCAGTGCATGAGTGTTAGCTACTACCATAGGTTTTAATAAACACTCCAAGAAACATAACCTTTAATATCAATTTAAAATTATTTAGTTCTTTAAACTTAATAGAATTGCTTCACCCGTGGCTAATAAGTTTTGTAGCGGTAATTATTTGCTTAATTCTATAATTTTACTAATTTTCACGTTTCAAGATACTCGGTTACATGCTTGAAGCTTATTGTTAGAGTTGTTATGATTCTATTTTCTACACAGCTTCATAGCGACATAGTGATTGATAGCTTTCCTGTTGCTGTTGAGAGGCGAGTAGTTACGAGAAATCTTTAGATATTGATTAGGTATTCTTTCACAACTGAAAAACCTAGTTCTGTCACGACCGTGGTCCATAGAACACCCAGTTTAATTCCATGAACATTTAACGGTGATAATGGATATATCTTTTATTTTTAAATAGGAACACATTGGAGTTACTGATGTAAAAGGTTGCTATAAATGGCTTCACACTTTCGAAATTAAGAGTTTGTTAGACTTAATAATATTAATAATACACTGTTAATAACGCCGTCAATTGGGATAATATCAGCGTTGAGTGTGTGCCAGGATTTTGTCCTACAGAATTTATTTTACATGCCAGTAAATCTAGTGACATATTTTGTTTCTTAAAATCCATGCATTGGATTTAAACCCGCGACCTATGGATCAATGGAATAACATATAATCTACTAAGCCACTCCGAACAACCTTGTGTAATAACGTACATAGACTGCAAAGGAACTAGTGTCCAAATGAGAATGACGAACGTTTAAACATAAAGGATTTCCCCAATGTACATGGAATTCCTGGAACAAGAAGTCAGTAACTGTGATATGTTGTTACATTAGCTGGCGATTGTGGTTCGATATTACTGATATGAAAGTATATGGAGCAGCTGTAGTGGACAGTGGTAGAGAATATCTATTAATATTCAAAATAAGGGTTATAGGAAAATACATAAAACGAAGAGAGACAAGGACGAAAATAGATTGAGCCAAAAATTAAAATAATGAGCATAACATCAAAACTCGTAGGATCCGAAAAACATGCTGATAATAATGAGGATTTTGTCTGCAGAATCATTGGACACTCACAAGAAAAGGAAGCTGAATAGATTCAACATTTTAGGTGAAGAAGTAGAAAAAGGACATTATAATAAATAATTACATATTTTATGGTTAGACAACAGGAATATCGACAAATGTGTAAGATAAAAACCTCAAAAGCTGAATTTTGTTAACCATAAGATAAACTCAGAATCAATTTGTCGGAAAGGGAAAGAGACGTTATGGGAGCAAAATTTAGGGTTAACATTTTTATTAAATTCAGAGAATAACAGATGGTGAAGGAAGGATAGAAGTGCTAAGTAAAAGTAAATGGTTATTACACAGTATATCCACATCCGAATGTCTTCATGAATACAATGCTGTAGTTAGAAGATACAAATTGGGCTCTGTAAGTAACAAAGAAAGGAAAGCTCCGGGTGAGAGGAATATAGATAAGAATGTGTGGAGAACGGGATGAGGAAAACTAAAATTAAAATAGCACTTTAATTCTGAAGGGAAAGGAAAATTTGAATTAGGCTGATATGTTACCAGAGTAATCAACACGTATAAATAGAGTTAGGGCCAAATGCAATAATTATAAGCATATTTCTCTTTTAATGACAGGATATATCGTACAACTCTAGCAAAGTAATTGCAATTTTTGGCAGAAAAAATTATGAGTGAGGGACAGATAAGATTTTAAAGGAGACATGTTTAAATATGGTCTTAACAGTAAAATAAATTTTAGGGAAAAAGTGTGAATAGATTTTAAAAACGCGTATATTGTTTTCTTGATTATACAAAGGCACCTGATAGAGTTGATAATACAAAATATTGAAGGAAAATAAGATGCATTTTAATTTGTGAATTCAGTCAAGGCATTATATAGCAATACAAAAATATAAATGGAAGGAATTTCTAGAAACCAATGCATTAGTGCCTGCCTCGGTAGCGTAGATAGTAGCGTGTCTGCCTCAAGATATCCTGATTTCGAATCTTGGGAATCCCATATCAGGAATCTCCTAAAAGACGAATGTTGGGTAAGTCTAAGCTCTATGGACACTGGGTTCATTTAAGCATCATTTCACCCATTTCATTCATCGTCCGATATGACTTAACGCTGAAGGACGTAAATTATAACAAAAGAATGCATTTTTGAAGGGGGGGGGGGGGTAAGGACTGTCAACTTACTATCTGATTTTTATCTAAACAGAGCAATAATCAAACGGTGAAGTATGAAACTAAACCTAAATCATTCAGAATAAATAAAATAACATGATGGAACTTTTATTATTGGCTGGCCGTATTACTAAGTAAAATGAACAGGAACTGCAAAAATGCAAATCATGCACATAAAGAGGAGAAAATATAAAGTGATTGTGTAAAAGAAAAGGAAGTAACGAGAGTGAAAATAATACAAAAAAATTCAATCAACAGGGGGTAATGTTCTGATTTTAGGTTCCTAAATAAAAAGTATTGAAAAAAATATTAAGAAATAAACAAATGAATGGATGTATAAAAATAAATTTTCAGAAGAAACGTGGAAGGAAATACAAATACGGATCCATATATTTACAGCTAAGCATTGAAATACTTTGTGAAGCATGGATAATCATAAATCGTGAGAAGTCAAGGCTGGAGACTGCATATGAGATTTTTAAAATCAATATTGGGTGTAACAAGAGCAGATTAGCTTAGGAATGTTGGTATAAGGAAATGATTGGGAGAGAGTGTGACAGTGGAGGGACCAGTGCAAGGAATGCAGTCTTTGAGATTTCCTAGGCAACCTTTGTTATCTAAATCGTATGGAGGTTCTAGTTGAGAATGTTATGCTGTAAAAGTAGTAGTCACTTTATATAATATGCATGTATAAGTAAAGCAAGACAAATTCCGTGGAATATTAGATAAGCTATTAATATAAATCAGTCACTTGTTAGTTTATAAATAACAACTAACGTCCTAGGTAGTTTTCTACACTCACGCCATCTCCTGACCTGGTATTTAATTTACTGCAAACAGTCTTTTGTTCAGGAATGCGAGTATCGGTAGTGTATTGTTGTTGTTGATTTTTTTGTTATCTCCATTTAGTGTTTATAACATCTCATAAATATCCTAATAATGGGAGCGATGTACGCTTCCAAAACGTCGATTTCTAATCGTCTTTTCACCTGGCTTGTTTCTCGAGAATATTTGGAATATATTCGCTACTAGGAAAGCTTCAGGTCTTATTTTAACTAACATCCCTTCTCTAAATGTTCATAAATTTTGCCTTTTCTGAATAATGTATAAATAAAACATATCCGCATTCAAAAATCAAATACATTGAAATGCTCTAAGAAACACAATTATGCATGCAGTAGTATATTTTCTGGTTGTGGAATACTTTCTTAGAATGTGCTGTAAGTATACATGTGTAGGAGAACAAATACTTGTATAGTAACTTAAAAGTTGTATAGTTTTGATTTTATAAGGTGGGTGGAGCTTCCCTTTCATGAGCACAGTACCTATATTCCTACAGAAAATATGTCCTTGTATTTTGATAGTGGTATTCGATGTCAAGTAATGAATGTAATACATTTGAAGACTGCTAAATAAAATTAATTTAAATGTATTAAATGGCTGTGGATTTGATAAACTGATATTTCAGGATATGTGATGAATAGCTATATATATTTAGAAATCTAGATGAGTAACACTTTACTGACATAATGGAATCAGTAGAAATTATAAAGTCAAGGTAATATTTTTCTGAGTAACGTAAGTTCCTTATAGACTAGAGGTGATCTATCTTGTCTCTACGTTTTAATGGAATGACAAATTTACTACGTAGGAAGGTGAGTGAGGCATATGAATATGCAACAAGTGAAAGCAATTCCAGGAACCTAAATTCCTGCGATGTTCCCAGACCTCGAACCGAGGTGCAGGAGGTCTTAGTAAGATCACAAGATATTATAAACTTTACAGTAAAGTCTCCACCCTCAAGCAAATAGGACCACAAAAAGTGGAAAACCTAGTTTTCCGAAGACAATGCAACACTTAATAGCGTTGTTTTTTTTTTTTTTTTTTTTTTTTTTTTTGTACGAAACTTTTTCAAAGAGATTGCACCAATGTCTTGGTATGCACAAGGTGATTTCTAGGTCTTTACATAGTCAAAAAACCTGTTAAGTATTTTTCAGTGTTTAATATGAGCAGTCTTCAATATTCGGTCAAAATATACTTGTTTTATATAGGTCCTTGTTATGTAGTCATCAGTCACCTGAAATATGCAACTTGGAGAACTGAAATATGCAATAGGCAGCACATACCATGCGTTATCCTGCTTAACGCCACTTTAAAGGCTTATTCAATGACAGATACCCTCTTTTGTGCAAATCCTTCGAAGATAAAATTACTGTGGAAATTGCAAAAGCATATTCTATAACCTTAATTGTTAGTCAAAATGCTGGTTTTAACGTTTAGCTTCAAAAACTGTTTTAGGACCTTTGTGTATGACTTCTACCTTGATTTGCTATATAAATTATAGATTTGAGAACAAAATATATGTAAATTGTTTGAGCATACATGAGTTAACAGAAAGTTATATTTTAAAACCACTGGTATATCGATAAATGGTCATTATTTTAAAACGTTTCTGTCCAGAGCAAGCCAAATTTCATCACGAAACATAAGGTTAATAGTATTCTGTAAGTTCTGTTATTATTTCTCGAGACACTCCTAACTTTAAACACTTCAGTTCATGGTGCTAAAATTTTGGCACACTCATGTTAGAAAATTTCATTCAACCTAAATCCAATCTCGATGTGAAGAATTTCTGTATCCTCTTGCTTTTTCAACTATCATTTCAGTTTTCCGTTTGTGAAATCTTTGTCATGAAACTTCATAAAAAACAAACAAATAAAACAGTTAATAATATGTGTGGCAAAAGAAGGCACATATTTTAACTTCATGTAACTGTTTATCTATATAATTAAGTAAATTAATTATGGTATGCAACACAAAAGTTGATTTCGAAACCTATGAACTCAAGTTTTGAGGTCTCAAATACAGAAAAAGAAGTTGCACATGTGTGTGTGTGCACATGTATGTGTTCGTGTATATAACTCAAAAAAGAAAAGTCGGAAAAATATTAAAAATCTCTCCATATCAAACTAATATTTCAGCAAATATTTGTAGTTAGTTTTTAATTTACAAAATGTTTCTAATGGGTGGTAGGAGTACATTTAGTTTAAAACATTTGAATAGTAAATAAAATATATATCTTGAATTATCTAAGAATATAATTCTAGGGTATATTAAATAAGCATTTTAATATCTTAAACACTGAGATATTCTAAACTTATAAAGTTCTGGAAAAATGTCTTAGGTAATTCTTCATTATTTCCACATTTATTAACCCTGCAGAACATCGTGAAGCTTGTAGGCATTTCTGATAAGAGATTCTCCAAAATTCTCTCTATTCACAAATCCCTAAAAGCCTTAGTACAGTCTGAAAATGTGTTCAGTCCAGGTTTATTATACGAAGCACCCACGCACACGCACACACACACACACACATTCATTTACTCACTAACTCATACAGCTGGAACCTAAGGAGGATAGGCAATGTCTTAGTTAAAGAAAACTTGCATTTTACAGACGTGAATCGAACCACAGACCTCTGTATTTGGAAGTTACTAGATAAAAAACTACAGAAGCAGTCATTTGAAATGGTACCGTACGAAGACGTAACATAATGTATTTCCTTAGAACTGAAGCTGCTACTTTTTAGGTAATAAAAGTTATACGAATGCTGATGATAAGAAAAAAATATTTTTAAAACTTGTTTAAGATGGCCTCCGTCCAAATCCTTGTCACAAATGTTGTATACAGAAAGAGCAAGTAATTCAAATGTAACTTTATTAGGCATTTATTTTAAATGCAGAAACTGGTCCAAGGAAATGGACATAAAATGAGTCTTCCCATAATTTTTCTTATTTCGGAATATGTTATCATCGTTTGACCCTGGGACTCCATTAGTAAATCTGTCGGATCTACTTTAAAATTCTTGAATGTTGCAACAGACTTAACTTCTGGTTTTGGTTCCATGGTATAACATTTGCCCTATTGAGTGAAGGTTATGTGAACGATTGCCCTTGATAGGACGTGACTAAGTTACGAAATTATGTCAGGTCACCAATGCATCTTTAAATGTTCGTGATAAAAGTAATAAAGTATGCTTAAGGACCAGCTTATTTGACCAGATGGACAGTAAATTATTTTTTCGTGTGTGTTCTACAAAGATACTCATTTTTATATATGATTTTAAAAATATTTCCGTATAATTATAATGCGAATAGGTGAATAGAGTAGGCTTAAGCTGTACTAGAAAAATCTTTTTGGTAGAATGAATTACTTTCTCCATTTAATATGTACGTGGTAGAGAAAATAAAATGTATTAAACTTTCGAAATATTCCCTACCACCATCACTCCAGATGCCCTCTCATAGGGCAGGAGCGGCATGTGTGCTTTCTAACCATGGCACCACGACTAGAATCCAGGAAGCTCTAGATAATTCGCAGCTTAATCGACTCGGAACCACTTATCGCATTACACTTTTTGAGAATATCTAATATTTTAAGAAATATTGTGTTAACTTCACATACTATTTTGTATTACCATCCTCTGTCTGCAGGACTTTAAAGCAATAATTGCAAAAATTTAAGATTTTGGCTTCAAGAAAATAGAAAATATTTTCTAAGTAATTTAATTACACATTTTGATATAGGTACAAAAGGAACAAGATATACTGGTACTGAAATACGACGCTCTTTTCATGACATCCCTAGAAACAACTTAAGCTTAGCAACAGATACTTAAAATAAGATATTTGTTGTGAAATAAAACACCAACAGTGAATATGTTATAAATAGCTTATACTACAGAGTGTCTCTAAAGTAACTATCCATTTCAATGAAGGAAGACAGTGATTGAAAGATCAATATTATTTTGAAGTGTTACACATATTCTAGTGTCCTTCTGCATGACCTCCATCTAGCTCAAAACATACGTCATCTTACAGTAGTGGAAAGAAATGTAGACTGTAACATGTCAGCCGTAATTCGACCTGCTGCTTCCCTAATACGATTCCGTTACTCAGGCAGGCCATCAGTTTGCTGGGGTACACTTTAGATTTGATGTACCTCCATACATAAAAGTCTAAAGGAGTAAGGTCCGGTGAACGGGAAGCCCACAGCCAAAGTGAACCTCCGCCTATCCAGCTCCCTGGAAAGGTTCTGCTCAGGTAATCACGGACTATGTTTGCAAAATGTGGAGACGCACCATCTTGCTGAAACACAACTGTATCCTTACGCCATCCTCTTGAAGCTGTGTTTCAAGGAACAGTTCTAACATGTTGAGGTAGATGTTTCCTGTTATTGACCTTTCGGCAAAGAAAAATGGGTCATACAGTTTTGCGTTTGTCATACCCAACTAAACATTGACTTTCGGTGTATCACGTTCCCATTCCGATACCTCATGTGGTTCTTCATGTGCCCATATTCGGCTGTTGTGTCTATGTACTTTCCCACAAACATGGAAAGTGGCTTCATCGGAGAATAAAATGTTTTCCATTAAATTCTCATTCTCTACACATTTCAGGAGGTCATAACACATTGCCCGACGACAGGTGAAATCCTCGTCCTCAAGATGGTGCAGAACTTGAATGTGATACGGACGATTTCGTATAGTGAAACGTTGAATTTTCCACACTGGGTTGCGTGGGACGTTCAATTCCCTACTGAGGGGTCGAATTGATGCCTTCGGAGTCCTATCACTGGCAATTTGAACCTGCTGCACTGTTTCTGCCAAGACGTGTGGTCGTCCATGAAGTGTCTCATCTCCCACACACACTGCCAGTGCGCTTAAATTTGTTCACAAGCAGACGAATGTTAGCCCTTGATGGGGCTGGTTTGTGGAATTTACGGCTAAATTCCGCTCTGGCGTCTTCATATGACAATCCGCGTACCCGTGCACTAACAACCCGTTATTCTGTGCTTAACATCTTGCAGTAGGATATCAGTATTTGAAAAGAACAGAAACAAAATATTGCGTTGAAATTGATAGTGACTTTAGAGACATTCTGTATAATACATGCATTAAATAAACGGAGCATTTTAAGAAAAGCAGCATCATTTGTGCAGTACTTTCCTGTTACCTATACACCCTAACATATTAAATTCCTTTTGAATGAGCACTTCAAAGGCTGTTCCTTGAAAAGCTATGATGCACATTTCAGGCCATGTAAATATGTCAAATGGATGATATCAGTTGTAATTTTAGTTATGCTGTTCACAGAAGCGCGCGCGCACGCGCACACACACAGACACACATAGGTAGGTGCACATTTTTCTAAATATATCTTAATCTAAGATAGTTTAAAGCATTGCTATATTTATTTGTCCTCCAACGTTAAGTCATATCGGACGATAAATGAAATAAGTGCATTGATGTTCAAATGAACCCAGGGTCCACAGGCTTCAGAATTACCCAACAATCATTTTTAGGAGAAAGGAAACCCCGGAAAAACCTTAACCACATAAGTCGCCTTGACCCTCACCTGATGTGGTGTTAGGAAGACACACTATTATCTGTGCTAACGAGGCGGGCACCTTTTTTTTTTTTTAATCTAAATCTTGGTTGAAATGCTAAAAGAATTTTCAAATATTCTGGATTATTTTATGCTCTTCATGAATTCACGACCCAACGTAACTTCTTTTTCTCCTCCTTTCTTTTGCTTCTTTCTTTTTCTTGTCCTTCACTTACATGGACTGAACTGTTTGTTCTGTCCTCATAGCAGTCATCTTTTTCAGGGCATCCTATAATATTTGTGTAATAATTCTTTCATTGGCACCATATCTTGATATATCTATATTCATTCATTCATTCACTCTCTCGCTCACTCACACATTTATTTATTTATGAATTCAGTATCTTTTAAACTGAACCTAAGTTATTCTGAATTTGCCTGTCAAATTGCATTAATTACGCTATATTTAATACCAATATTAATTTTAAATGGTATAACCTACATCAAATATTAAAAACATCAATGACGTGTGGTTCCTTAAGTCTAAGAATAAACAAGCAAAGGAGAAAATTACTGATAATAGAGTTAAAATGGCGTAAAGTATACGATTTAAAACTTCATGAATTATATCAGCTAATGTAGTAATATTCAAAAGTGAACATCAATGGAAATATAGGAATTGAATATTATGCATAAAAATTATAGGAACGCATAATTTCATTTCAACAATTAAAAATTTAATAAAAACAATGTGATTGTTACAGGATTTATATATAATTGGAAGTTATTTCCTTTAATAACTTCAAGAAAAATAGCTTCACGAATTACCGAAATAAAGGAATTAAACAGCAGTTTAATATTCAAAATTCCGCTGACTGAACCTGCCTGTTCGATATATCACAAATTATAAGTGTATATATATAATATTGCAAACAGCAGGCCTTCGATGAAATATTACATCCAGGAATTCATATTTATCCTCCTATAAAAATTCCACAGTTATTGACAATATCAAACCGTTTCACATATGTATATTTATGAAAACGAAAGTTAAACAGAAAAGCTAAAAATGTTGCTGTAGATTCGTACCTTTGTAGGGGATGGTGTGTCAACAAACAGTAACTTGATAAATATTTTGTTTGTTAATGACGCATTCATTATCATGATTACATTAGTGCCACAGGTGTAACAAAATATCATCACATTAGACTTCCTTAATATTGAAGCAAATATATGTGCAATTTTTAACCTAACTTAAAAACTATCTGGGTTAGATTTGACCCGCAATCATGTGGTCAGTAGACCAGCGTCGCTGCCCAGTTCGTCACCCGGAATTAATGATTGACTGTCGAAATCATATCACAAATTATGAACATATAGATCAGTCTACACTCCTAACGATTATCCCAGTGCAATAGTTATAGTTAGGAATGACAGATTTCGGAAAATGTTCACACTAAAACCTGAACTTTCTCATGGAACATTTTCAAACATTCCCGCTTCGTCTCGTAAAGTTTGACTTCCAGTTGGTGACTGTGCTATACGGAGCTCTAAAATCGCGTCTGTAACGGAGATACGTTCCAAACAGCGGGCAGTGATTTTCTTTTGGTGGAAATCCAGGATATCTCAACTATTCTTAGGCGCTTGTAGAATGTCTCCGGTAATCTAGCAGTGGACACAAGCACTCTGAGTCGTTGGGCAAAGCGTGTGTCATCGCCGCAAGCTTAAGCAAAACTGATCTCCCGCGTGTCATTATCGCCGCAAGGTTAAGCAAAACTGATCTCCCGCGTGCTGGGCGGCCGTGCTGAGCTGTGACTCCTGCAACGTTGGAGCGTGCGAGATGATCGTCGGGTCTCAATCAAACACCTCAGTGCACAACTTGACGTCTCTGTTGGTAGTGCTGTCACAATTC
This sequence comes from Mantis religiosa, assembly GCA_030765055.1. Lineage (NCBI taxonomy): Eukaryota > Metazoa > Arthropoda > Insecta > Mantodea > Mantidae > Mantis > Mantis religiosa. Next base: position 56,320,901 of record CM060958.1, on the reverse strand, counting down.
TTCACCTGTTGGGATATTCAAAGGTTTGTACCAACTGGGTCCCCCGATGTCTAACCGAAGACCATAAAGAGCAAAGGAGAACCATCTGTGCGGAATTGCTTGCTTGTCATCAGGCTGATTGTGAGGTATTTTTTTTTCAAACATTGTTACAGGCGATGAAACATGGCTTCATGGCTTCGAACCCGAAGCAAATCGGAAATCAATGGAGTGGCGCCACACTCCTGCCAAGAAAAATTTTAAAGCCATACCCTCAGCCGGTAAAGTCATGGCTACAGTTTTCTGGCCAAAGTGCGAACTCTGAAATGTTAATCGTAGTGAATTAAAGAAACGACTTCAGCGTGTTCGTAGGTACCAAAATCCGAACGAACTTCTTCACCATGACAACGCACGACCACACACGTCTTCGCACCGGAGAGTCTTCCGCATCCTCTCTACAGCTCCGATCTAGAACCGTCAGATTTCCATATGTTTGGCCCTATGAAGGACGCAATCCGTGGGACGAACTACGCGGATGATGAAGTTTTTGATGCAGTACGACATTGGCTCCGACATCGACCAGTGAAATGGTACCGTTCAGGCTTACATGCCCTCATTTCAAGGTGGCATAAAGCCGTAGCATTTAACGGAGATAACGTTGAAAAATGATCTTTTGTAGCTAAAAGATTGGGGAATATCATGGTGTATTTGAATACTAATTAAAACAATGTTTCAGAAAAAAGTGTTGCATTAATTATAGAACTGCCCTCGTATAAATTAACCAACCAACTTAACTAGTGTTTATTTTTAAGCTCGCTCAGGTATAAGCTAATAGAAAATTCAGAGTACACTCCTGGAATACCTGAAGTAGATGCGCTCAGATACAGAAAACGTAAAAATGTGACGCAAACATTTCATCACCGCATTTCAGCACAAAAATATCCTGCTGGAAACTGTATATGCACCACCCATATTTGTGGCGCCATGACTTAGTCAAATTATAACCTATTGTTGTCATCCATCACGAGAAGCTGCATGTGCAATATCTATTGTCATTTAATACAGCCTTGATCGCGACCTCCGATATTATGCTGCTAACAATGTGATTAATTGGCATGACCGATTGAAAACGCTAGCCTTGGCTGTGAGCTGCATCAAACCGTTACACGATTCTGGTAAATAGAACTTCAACATTGAACTTCTGAGCGTAATACATTAATTATTTATGCTTACTTTGCCGTTCCATTATTAATCAATATAATTGTGAACAAAACTCGTCTTCTGAATATCACTTCCTGATGCATTATCTATTATAAAAAGGTCAGTAATAACACGCTGTTTTAAAGAAGCATTGTGGTGCGTGTTTTCCTTGGAGGAATAATTTTGTGCATAACAGTTTTTATAGTAATACTTTTAAGTTAGGTTTTGGGAGAGAAACCTTGACGAAAGTTTGCATGCAAACGTAATTATATTTCTACCACCATTCGTGAATGTAATCACTAAGTAAGAGAAGTTCTAATGACATCCCAGAGCTAGAGATCACTATTGATACAGGATTAGACTAAGGTTATGTAACTCCACGATTATTGTTACACTGTTACATTTTCGTACCGGGTGGAGTGATGATGATGTGTATAAGAGCGTTCAACTCCCCCAAGCGATTGGAGAGACACAGGCAGTTTCGCCTGTAGCCTGCATTCGGCAGGTCCGTTTTTTTGTAATTCACTTCCTCCAACGTTAAGTCATATCGGACGGTGAATGAATTGGGTGATACGATGCTCATGGGTCCATGGAGTTTAGTTACCCGACATTCGCCTCGAAGAATAAGGGAAAACCCCGGAAAAAACATATCCAGGTAACTCATCCAGACCGATATTCGAACTTGGGACCTCTTGAACGTGAGGCAGACACGCTACCACCTACGCTACCGAGGCGGGCAGTACCGGGTTCGTTTCCCGTGGTCAACCTGCCTGGCCCATGAATCATTTCAAAGGTTTCCCCGGGTCAACAGGCGAATCCTGGATCGCTTAATTACATTATCCGAATTTACTGTCCCTCCATTTAAGCTCCATTATCATTTCACATCATCTCTCATCTGATGGTCTCTTCCAGGATAGAAGTGTCGGCGCTGCACGGCAGGATGATATCCTCCTTGAAAGCTTCTCCTCCGGTAGGTCTCCAAATGCGGTCTCGTGAGGCCGTTTCCGAACCATAGTAGGGTGGGATTCACAATAGGGATCTATGTAGGGCAGTTGTCGCTGACCACCCTCTCAAACCCGGGAGTTATCAAGCTGTACTCGAAGGGTGCCCGGCGCCTCCCTGGGGCTTTCCATAGGGCAAGACCTGGAGGCTAACAACCCCCCCCCCCAATCTGGTCCGAAAATACAAGACGCTGGAAGTGGATACGCCACTTACGCGCGCCAACCCCAATAGGGGAAAGCTACAGAACAACCTCGGTTGGTGATCTAGCACACCTACTAGCTATGCAGGCTAGTACGCGGGAATATATGGCTTTCCTCAACCCCGTCTTCAGACGTACCCGATCTCCCATGAGTGTCAGGAACCACTGCCCCACGAGTTCAACCCAATCCGAACAACTCCCCTTCGGAAGGGGCTCGGCAGTTCGGCCCGAGGTTCCTCTAGTAACGTCAGAGGTACCACGAGTGCTAAGGGGTCCGCATGCTCGCACCACAGTTGCTGAAGGGGACGGATCCCCCCTACGGGGAGTAGGGTGGGGTGCAGGCCACATTAGCCTGCCAGGGAGCTTCCAGCCTTGCACTCTACACTGTCGTGGCTCTCTGAGACGGTCCTCTGTCTCCTCTCGCATCATCCTTCCTCTTTGAGTTGCCCCACCTGGGGGTATAGGTACAATAGACGAAGTTTGGACCTCCGTGCCAAATCACCTCCGTAGCGAAGTCTAGTCTAGTCCCGTCCATTTACATTTGGTGCCGGCAAATTTGGTGAGCTAAAGTGTAGTTGTTATTGCCAATATTTACGAAAATGGTGCATTATTTTGAATAAAATAAATTCTAATTTTTAAATAGGCGTGAAAATCATTAAAAATCCAAGAAGCAACAGTAATACAAATTACTTAATACTATTGAAACCAATATTTACGAATTAGTAAAAAGTAATCTTTTTAAAATTAAATTGTCAGGCATCTTGATTGCATATTCAGGTGTAGCTGCTTTTTGTAATTTCTCTAGTTATGTATCTTCTATCTCTAAGTTGAAACTGCTCGCTGAATTCGGGTCAGAGGCTTAGTTTGGCTACCGATGTTGCATATATTCATTTTTCACGTATTTGGATACATCATTATTAGACCAAGAAAGATGCCTCCGCGATAACGTATGAGGCTTGCACTCCAGAGTTGCCGGGTTCTATTTACGTGGCTGCCAATCTAACCATGTGTTTTCACTTTTTCCTTTTTATTTAACGTTGCAGTTATTTTAGATATTTCGTGTTTTGATAAGAATAGTCAAAAAGATTAGTATTTGTAATAAAATAAAGAAGTAACGTGAAGTAGGGTATGGTGTAACCACGACAACGTAATATAAGATGTTGAATGTTTTAAAAGATTTTGCTCTTCTCCTTATGAAAGTCTTCGGGATAAGATGTATATTTGCCTCTCCAAGTGTATGTGGAAACAATTTTGTGTATGCATCAAAGATGTATAAGTAGCGTGTGTGCAAGAAAAGAAATTGTTCATTGTGGCATCAACCACTGGTTGTAAAAATACCATATTAGTAATACTTTCAATTGTATCAAAGAGTTTAAAAAATTTTGAGGAATTAAATTTCTATCTTTGAACAAGAAAGGTATTATTCATTCTTTAAAAGTTGAAATACCTTCTTAGCCCCGTTACCGCTACCCTGGGAAAGAAAAAGAACTTGTCGCTCAACAATTACAGATGCGCCTAATTATCCAGAGTTGCAGGAGAAACTTCTAGATTTTTTCAAGATCATCACCAAAGGTGAGAAATTAATCTGCATCCTTCATTCCAAATAATCCTGCTTCACGATGGTGCCACAACGTGGTGCATCATCATAGCATTTCAAACACCATCATTGGGCATAAAATTTCGCTTCCTAACCTGGGGCTTCAAGATAATCAACTCGAAGATCATATCATCTAAAAATAATCGCTACAACGTCCTCCAACTTTGTCATATCGGAGACTGAAGGAAATCCTTAAAATAATGCTTAAATGAGCTTAGGGTTACCCGACATATATATTTCAGGAGCAGAGAAATCCCGGGAAAAAGCGTTATCCAGATAACAGCCTAAGATAACAACTCGATACCTTTTGCAGACGAGGCAGACAAGCTACTACCTACGCTATAGGATTGATTGCTGGAGGGGGGGGATGATATATGTTCTATCGTGGACCTCCTATCCTTCTTTCACGTCGCAAGTTTATTCCGGAGCTTTGTGTCAGCCGACAGTGAGCAGATGGTGTAGAGCCTTGCGATTTGGAAGTTCCTAACGTGCTCCGCCAGAGGGTGGCCTTCAAGTCTGCAGCGCTGGGTGAAGCTTTCCTCAGCTATTACTACAAAGAAATTTTGAGCCATCGTCCAGTGGGTTGGACGAGTTCCCACTAATTGCCTCTCACCTGGGTGGACTAGCATGTAACTTTGTACGTCTCTGTCGATTGGGTCGGCCGTTTCTGCAGCACATACGTCGCTCGCAGCTCCTTTATCTCATCCGTTCCTCCCACAGGTGTATGTAAAAAAGATTAAACTGCCAGTCAAAATGCTATATGTCCACTCCGTTTCATAAACTATCCCATTTATCGCTTTATAATTTCATTCAGCTGTCTCTCCTATTGTCTCTAATAGAATTATTAGTAAATAGACGTCTCTCATTCCAGAATGTACTGAGTGCCAATCTTATGATTTGCTTTTTAAACTAGTCAGTGGAAATTTCAAAACCGTGGTTATGTCACAGTTGGCCTTACAACTACCTTCAAATGAACTAAGCCAAGCTAAAGGGAATGTAGATTCAGCTTCAGCTTGGATCTGAGAACAACTGCTTTATTTAATTGGACCTCATTGTCATTATTTCCCTGGAATAATCTACCTGCATAGTGACTGATACATTTTAGATCTATGCCTGCAGTGTTATGAATTAGTGAATATTCTTCTTATTATACCAATAAAAACAAATAGGGGAAAAAGGTAGAAATGGAAGCGAAGGGAGAATTCCATCAAATTGTTTGAGTGAGCCTTTCCTGCTTTTATAATTACCTAATTAATAGAGAGAGACAGAGTCAGAAAGACGTTACAGTGCCTCAAGAATTTTTATCTATAGACCAACAGTACATCTTGGATTCTTGGGAAATGAAGGCTAAGAAATAAATACAGAAATAAGAATGCACGCAACACAATTACGGCGAGTTGCAGCGCAATAGATAACTCTAATTGAAAACGCTACGACTGCTTCAGCAGTTAGGAAGGCAGGAGGTTAAAAAATTTATACTGGAAAGTCTTCTTTAACTTGTAATTATCGGTCATACCGCCAATATTTTTTGCACTTAAATATATATTATAGATATAGCTCAGCAATTCCATGTCGTACTCCATTGCAGCCCTCGGCAATAAAATGACGCCTTGGGATGTAATTTAATGTCATTTGAAGTCATTTCAGTAAATAATACTAACCACATTCAACTAGAAAGGCACTTAAAAGAAAAGGAGAATATTTCTCTAAACACGTTTCGAAATGATAAGATCTGCGTAATGCAATGAGAAAAAATACGGTATGCAAGACATACCTGCAATGAATGTACAAGAAATATTGAAGTATCACTTCCTCTTCATATGTATTGCTACTTTCTGAAAGAAATTTGATTTTTTCATGTTTTTGTTATGCTTTTCGTACTTTCTTATGTTGCCTTTAACATCTGTGGTCATATCATTATTTTGGCAGAACTGTTCCTTGCCAATGATGTGCACTGCTTAAGTATTTTGTTAATCTCAGATTTTGTATACGCTGGGCTTTTCTTTAAACTTAAATTCTACCTATTTTTTCAACTTCATAATCGTACTCGTGACCTCTTGATTTGGAAGCTAACGTGCTAAACTCTAGAACATAGTTTCTTTCTTTATGTCCTTCCTTCCTATCTTGCTTTTTTCTTTGTTTCTCTATTTATTCCCTTTCTTCATTCCTCTCTTGCCTCCTTTCTTGGTTCCCACCTTCCTTCTTTCTTTCATATATTCTTTGCTTGTTCATTTCTTTTCTTTTGTTTATTTGATTCTTTAATCATTACGATGAACTTTATTTTGTCACATATTTATTTCTATCTTTCTTTTTTATATGTTTATTTATTTTCTTTGTTTATTTATTCTCTTTCTTCAGTCCTAGCTTGCCTCCTTTCTTGGTTCCCACCTTCTTTCTTTCATATATTATTTGCTTGTCCATTTCTTTTCTTTTGTTTATTCGATTCTTTAATCATTACGATGTCCTTTATTTTGTCACATATTTATTTTTACCTTGTAACGCTTTATTTTTGTGCAATAAAGTCATAAAATATGTCAAATGAAGTTAAAGCCTAAAAGGAATAGCATAGGTAAACATTTTAATTAAATTTCTGAAGATTACTTCTAAAATACTTTGGATACGTTGTAGATTTAGTATTAAAGGCAATGAATTGGACAATTTCAATGCATGAGGCATAGGAAACCTATTAAATTTCTACCAGTGAAGCACAGAAATATTTTACAGAATTATGCCTCAATCTGATTAAAATTAATATTTATAAGGAAACGCTATCTGTTAATCAATATAAACCATAAATAACTATAACCTTTATAATCCTACATACACTATATTACGAAATTTATAAAATATTAGTTACCAGATTAATGTAACCTGCTGTGAAATTTCGAAGGAATTTCCTAATAATAGTCGTCTGCCAACCAGTGTACACATAATTAATATGTAATTTATTATCCTATAACGGTTTATCTTTGACCGCAATAAGAGCTGTACGTTATGACGTGAGTGGTACGCTGCCAAAGTAATTAGGAAATGAACAAGTGTGATCAGGTTCCTGATCCTTTATAGGGCTGCATAATCTCCAATTTTGACTCCTTTCATCTTGTGTGACAGGCGCCTATGAATAAATTGTAGCTGTTTATTAAAAGCAACCGTACTTCTTCAAGGTAAGATTATACCTTTCCTTGATTTTTCAACATACCCGTTAATGTAGCCATTAATGAAAACAAAAGGCTGTAGCGCAATAAAAACAAATGAGTGGGCAGTTTTTCCCTAAGCACGTGGGGCTGTGTGCACTGCCTTAACGAATATCCTCAATTAGCGCATCCATTTCGTTTTCCTATTGCTTGACTCAGAGGTTTGAACAAAAGATGAGCAATATCACTTCTTTGTAACATACAAGGTATGCATGCATTTTAAATATTATTGAAGTAAACCTTATAAACATTTTCCTTTACTGACTCTCCATCATTCTATATGGAGACAGCATTTAAGATCAGAAAATGGCCAGAGTTGTGTCAATGAGCATATACATGCGCAATTTTTGCCGATGATAGTCAAATTGCAAGCATATCTAACCACGCCAGGCGAAGATTGGCACCTAAAATATGGTACCTAGTCAGCAAGCGCAGTTGCATTCTGATCTTTGTTGAAGGTAAACATGTGGCAAGGATCTATCGAAGGAGTACTACAAGATGGCAGTGGAAAGTAATCCTACTGCATATTATTTTGCCGCTTTACTTTAATGGATGTAGAGTAGAGGTCTATCAAAGTATGCTTCATTAAGGTAAAGCTTTGTGCAAATAACCGAAAAATCACCTTTAAATATCTTATCCTTATACATAAGTTATTTATATACAAAATGTGACAGAATTAACTAAAGAGTATCAAACTTCAGGGTGAATACTTTGACTTTCTTGGTTCGTGAAATTAAAAGTCCAATTGCACAAACTCAAAATGCTCTTTATTTCCACCGAATTACAGTTGGAACACTTGCCGATTACATAGAATTACTTAGCGCACACAATTACAATCCACCAGTTCGTCTGTCACAGGTCCATTCCACGCTCACAATTATACACGTACACCGTCTTCCAGTCCGTTCGCTAACTTGGCACTCCTCACGGCTGCTAACGAAGAACAAGAACTGACTCGTCCACTGCAGTCCTTATATAGGAAGATCGCTGTTTCTGGAAGCCTCGTGGCTCGGAAAATCATCCCGAATGTTCCAGATGTCAGGGGGAAGGGAAAGAGGCGGCCAGCGACCAGTGACACCTTTCCTCAAAATCCCATTCAGTGAATGCCACAAGATAAATGGGTAGGCGTGGTCTGAATTCCTCCTGTCGACAACCCAGCTGCTAGCTGACCGTGCCTTCCGATAATTAGGTGACAATACTGTTTGCTTCCTCTCCTTCTGATCTTAAGACACTGAGGGCCCTCTGATTATATAAATCCTAGCACACCATAAATTAACATATATAATATACAGTTAAAGTTTGCTCTATGCTAAAGAATGAAAGAAAATTGCAAGTTCTTTCACTCTCTTGCGTTTTCCCGAACATGGTTGAACGTGCAAGTGTAACCATTATTATACAAATCCTCACCTGCACAGTGTTTTTGAAGCGTTTGTAATATCCAAAGATGTGAGCTAGGCTTGTTACAAATATCCTTTATATTTAATACGTGTTTAAGAGAATTTTTAAAGAATCTGAACAAAAATGTGGAGAAATAGGTCTAGTGGTGGGAGATAGTGATACTTGGAGTTGTAAAAGTTGATCATCTGGAATATATGACAGATAAACTTGGAGAGAAATATATGAAGTGGGGAGTTCAAATTAGTGTCACAAACACAAAATGTGTGTCCAAGAGAAGATAAATATTAGAAATGCTGCCGCAAGTAAGCATTAAACTGAGTTCAACAGAATAACTGAATAATAAAATGTGAGGAAGGATAATGTAAATTTTGCGTACTAAAAACTAATGTGTAAATTAAATTCAGTTTTTGGAATAGGAGCACTCTAAAGGGTACTAAGATACAAATACCCAATATCTTAGTCAAAGGTGTTCTACTCTGTACATTAGATATATGCGCATTTTTAACAGAGTGCTTCCTGCCGTTAGAAATAGATTGTCTAAGACACACTCCTACGATTTTAGGATAAAGTAAATAAAGAATTAAATGACAAAAATCATGAATATATTTGAAAGCTTTCTATAAATAACCGAAATAGCCATTTGAAATAATATAGAATCTAGAAATAATTACAGAAGGACTTCCAAGGGAATATTGGATAAACACGACTTGGAGGATGAAATACAGTAAACAGGATGAAGCAACAAGAGATGGCTAGTTTAGGCTTTCGTTAAAATCATAGTAAGGTCATTCTATATTACCATTGCGAAATAAAAAAAATGTTTTATAACTACTTAATACTAACACAGCGTGTCACACACTTGTACAATAGATCACAATTAGGAAGGTCAGGCTAGAGGTTATTAAAGTGAAGAAATAAAATAAACAAGGACGGAAGAAATATGCGGTGAAATCTGTGGAGATGTTTAAGAGACAAAAAATACGTAGCAGTTTCCTCAATGATAAATGCTTTTATAAAAAGTTAAAGCTTTTAAAATTTCAGATTTAAGTTATATCTGAGCTGTTAGTTAAACGCTGACATTCGAGGCGAAGTAAAAAGATCAGATGTTACAAAAAAGGGAAACTTTGTTTTACTAGAGGCCATGTTGTGTGATATTTAAAATTCTGCTACTTATTTGTTAAGCTGCAGTCATCACTGGGATCTTTCTTTAGCACTTCAGTAAACCTAAATTCAAATATATTTAAAATGTAAATATTATACATACTTTTAATTTATTTAACTGTAGATAAAGCATTTGTGCAGTATCCCAAAAGTTGATATCAGTAATTCAATGGCAATTCGTTCTGAGGTCTACTTGAATATCTTCCTTTTCTGAAGATGTCCATCTATGTGTGTGTGTGTGTGTGTGTGTGTGTGTGTGTGTGTGTGTGTGTGTGTGTGTGTGTGTGTGTGTGTGTGTGCGTGCGTGTGAAAGCATAATCCAAGAACCAAATCAGGTAACCAAGAAATAACAGATTTGACATTTTAATTCAGTTTATTTCAAAGTTGCAACACAAAGAATTTCAAGACAAACTCTCTTCTCTTTGCATGTAAAATGTTAGTTTTGTTTTCTTAAAATGTTACTTTAACGAGTTTTATTAACACATTTACTTTATAATAAATATATATTTATTTGAAAAATATTTTAAAAATAATATATATATATGCCTTGAATTTCTTGCAGGAGACCCATGAATTTGTATTTGTTCTGGAGCAAATCCATTTAATTGTCCATATATGGTAAGTAGTAAGAGAGTGACAGAAACCTTTTAAAAGTCTATGTTTTTAAAATACGTTACATACCAGTTGTCCCTCAAGATATCACAGAGAGAGTACAGAATTTAAAAATGCTAACTTGTTGTGATCCCCTTTCAAACATTTGACTATCGCTTTGATTTCGTGCATTCCTCTCGTTCTTTTAGCGACAACCATAAAATATTAACTGTATTACCAAGCAATGTTTATATATAAGGGCCTCCAATTGCAGCGGTTATTATCAGCGCCATTTAAAAGCTCATTCATGGCAAAAGCCAGATATAAACAACTCTAAAATTTAAATTAAATTGTAAATAAAGCCCCAAAAATACATGTAACAACCAAAACAAAAATTAAATAGAAATATAAGGACACAATGGGTTTAAAAATCCTCCACTAAACTCTAAATCCAACCTAGAGAAGTACTTGAAAACCTTCTGCACCGCTCTGTTGTCATCCACCAGCATTTCTGCAAAGATGATCGACAGAAGAGACGAACGAAGGTAAAAACACTCTAGCAACACATGATGGATGGATAAACCTTCGCTGCAAAACGGACAAAATGGAGCCTTCTCTTCTAAAAAAAAAACTATGCATAAAAATGCGATGGCCAATGCGCAACCGAGCCAAATTTACTTCCTCTTGACGAGATGGACGACAGGAGGCAATCCAGGGAATCGGAAGTTATTTGAAAGTTTATTGCTGAGGAGAGCGGACCACTCTTACTGCCAGCATGACTGTACAGCTCTCCGCAATACAGCTCTAAAATCTTCCGATGTAACAGATGGTACAGAGTAGCTATCTTAGCTGCTGAATCCGCCATTTCATTTCCCCGCAAGCCAACGTGACCATGAATCCATGCACACACCACGCTTATGACAGAAGCATGTAAAACGTGGAGGGCATCCTGGATACGCTGCACAATGGAGTGGTAGTTGTGAGTCTGTCGATGGCTTTGAAGAGCACTACGGGAATCGATCAGGGTTAAGCAGTCCCCCATATTTCGTCGATGTACATGTTAAATGGTCCAGTATAGTGAATAAAGCTCTGCGGTATAAATGGAAGTACTAGTATGGAATCTGAATGTATATGGTTCGGTTCCACACACAAAAATTAAGGACATTGCACATTGAAAATGTAATAATTGGACGTGTTGCCGTTTTTTGCACCATTGGATGTTTCTTTAAAAATGATAATTAAACTCCTTTACATCCTTATATCAAATATATTAAAACAACTATGTTAAACCTATTTAATACTGATAATGGTGTAAACTGGAGCTTCCTAAATGTGATAGTTTAGGAGTAAATATTGGTAAAAAACTATAAAAAATACAAAAGTGTTGCATACATATTTAACCATTCATCAACACACTAATTTTATAAAGCGTGCTTTTTGCACTTATTCCAAGTTAAGCGAGATAAGCATTGGCAGAAATGTGCTATGAGATATTTCCTTGTACATACAATGGGTACAGAGGAAGTGAGTAGGCTTATGGTCAAATCTTTTAATAGTTGTAACGGCTTTCAAGTTCAGAAAATAAGAAGGGATCATGCATGGTGAAAAAGCAATAAGGATTTAAAAATTCAAACGAATAAAAGCAGTATCTGCGAAAGAATTAACGTCACAAAAAAATGTTTGCCAGAAGCTATTCCTTAACCTATTCTGGAGGTACTTTTAATTTGTGTGAAGTTATTTTAAATGTATGGTACTTGAAATAAAACGACCAGATCCATTGTTGAGAAAATAAGCATCGAAAATATTTCTGTGGGAATAGCAACTTGGGTTGGAGAAATTTTCTGAAAAAGCTTTTCTTTGATATCTTGGAAAATGAACTTAAATACGAAATTTCATATTTAACCTCCATTTTGTTTCTAATGTACGGTACACAGAGGCACACACATATACAACAGGACCTTTTTTTAAAGTTTTATATTCAGGGAGTTTCAGAAAGTGTATTTCTTGTGAAATCACTGTATCTAATTTGAACCTGGAATCCAATACTTCTTATACCAATAATATTAACTTGTACAGATACTAAATAGATGTCTAATAGCTCTACAGGCCTACTGTGGTGCAAACTGATTGTAAAAAGTGGAAACATTAATATTCTTACGACAAGGTTAGCAACTTGGCATCAGTTTGCAAGAAGCAACCATTTATTAACACTGTAAATGGAGAAGACGGCGCTTCTAGAAAGATTCTTCGTTGCGTAATATTTGTCTTTGATTTAGTTGAATGTTATTTAAATTCAACGAAGTCCCGTTGTTATTGCTTCTGACGACGACACAGAAGTGGCAAATGCAATTTAGTGGAGTTATTTTTTCCCCTTAATGGGAATTTATAAAGACAGATTTTTATAACAGTTTTTGGCTACGCAACATTTTTTGCGTGGGTACGAGTATAAGGAATGTGTCGAAAGTCTGTTATCCTCCTCACCGTGTTTTTACGGCGTACCTCTTTCTTGTGTATTTAACTCAAAAATGATGTATCAAGTAATCTAAATGAATCGCACCTACAATAAAATAGTATCTGTGAACAGCAAAATGCAGAAGTAAACTGTTAAACCTGATCGCTGTAAATAGGCCTTAAAAAGTAATGTCCTTTCTGTGACACCTGGAGGTGAAGCAGTGCTTCAAGAATAAACTAAAACTAAAATCAATAGTATTAGATATCAGGGAAATTGTAATGTTACAATTACATGTTTTCAACTAAAGTATCAATTTTAAAGAGATTTTCTGTGCAATAAAATACAAAGTTCCACCACTTCATAGGCTGTTTCGAAAGTCAAGTAAATATTGTCATATAGTGGTTAACGCACAAAGCTCGGGAGGTAGGCGCAGAGCAGTCGGATCTGTAAACAGATACGCCATGCACCTGCCCAGTGTACTACATGGCAAAGTGAGAAAGCGTATCGGGAAAAATCGCAAAACAGAACTTTACCTCAGCTTATCGCACATACACGGCGAGTCCAGTGTAAGTATAGTCTGTTCAGATACAATCATGTCTTCTGGACAGCAATGTGTCATATATCGGCAGGCGCGAGAAAACAACTTATAGACACACTCAGCTTCCAATCGCTCTATTTGTGTTTCGTAAATAACTGTACATCAACTTACTAATACTTTACTCTTTTAATCGACCAGATAAGACCCGATAAGAGACGAGAAAGATGGAAAAAATTGAGGCTAGTAGTGTGATCAAGTTCCTGCATTTGAAGTGCAACACTGCCCTGGAAATCCATAATGAGATGACAGCTGTTTATGTATGACACTATTGTGAGGTGGAAAAGGAATTTTTATACTCGTCGTATGTCCCTGTCAGATGACCCATAAGCTGGTAGATCGTCAATGACAGACGATACTGTCACAGTGAAGAAGGTGGAGTGTTTAATACAGAAAGACAGACGAGCAACCATCCAAATGATAATGAATAAGACACATCTTAGTTATGGTAGTGTGTGGAAAGCTATTCATGACGAACTGCACGTGTTTAAGGTGTCTACACGGTGGGTTCCACGTTTGCTAACCCCTTTCCAAAAGCAAACACGGCGTGACCTTTCTTGACAGATGTTGATGCTGTTGGAACAGGATGGCGATAATTATTTTGATCGTCTGTTATTTACAGATGAATTCTGGATGTATGAGTATGATCCAGAGACAAAAACCATGAGCATGGGATGGAAACATGCCGATCCCCCTACTCCCAAAAGGCAAAGGTGCAAAAATCAGCTGGGTATATCATGCTTTTAGTTTTCTCGGACTGTCGAGGAGTCATCCTTAAAGATTATCTTGCCAAGGGTCAAACCATTACTGGTAGATACTACTGCAATCTTCTGGATAAGTTACTAGCAGCTCTGTTTAAGAAACGAGCCTTCTCTGTGTACGTTCTAGAAGTATCTAGAAGTATCCAACGGTTAAATAGGCGAGTGCAGTGACTATCTTTGTGTGACGTGAGCTAGGCGCTGGTAAGTGCATTTCTGGTGTTAGGAAAAGAACTGTTCTCCGAACGAGTTTGTGTCGTATTGACTGCAATGAAGTAGAAGGAACTACATTGGGACTAATTCGTCATGTCGTTATGTAGCGGAGAAAGGTGGAGTGAATCAGAAAATAAAGTGATGAGCAGTGGAACTGTTTAATATCAATGAAGTGATAGGTCAGCTCAATGAAGTCTACGGGAGAATTGTACTAGATCAGAGGAAGACAGGTAGTGGCGGTGTGAGGTCAGTCCCGTCTGCTCTAACCACCAAATATGCCCCCGAACGAAAGGCAGGTTAGTATGTAACCTCACCGCGCTGATTTCTGCTGCCCAAGAGGAAAGAAATAGTTTGATGTGTTGGGGTTCTGACAACATAGGAAAGACAGGAAAGTTACCGGGTATTCATAATATGTAAAACTTAAATCTTGGGTGTTGTAATATTAATGCCGACTACTTTAATTACACAATTGGTCACAGTTTATAAACAACTACATTTGACTCTGTGCTACGAGAAAATATATAAAACTTCAACTCGTAGTTTATGTGAAGATCAGGCGTGTTATAAAGTAAATTAAATCAAACATTAAGTAATTTTCATGCAAATTAGAGGAGAGCCATTCAGAGCAGAATTACGTAGACAGTTTTCGACACCTTCTATATAATTTTTCGTTAACTAATTTATCAATGTCAGGACGTAATGTCTGGGAAATTTGTAATGAAGGCTGAATGTTAGATTGTTATCCGATAAGGTACTTGTGGGTTCGGACTTAGCTAATTTCATAACAGAAAAAACTTTTCTCGCACACATATATCGAGCCAAGCATACCCAATGCCCGTGCGGCAAATGAATACAACCTCGGAAATGTGGTTTGGGGGACATTCTTGTAAAAGTGAGCCAAGTTTTTCTTGTGTGTATATTTATCCTTCAATAAATAGTCACATTGTAAATTTAACAGTTCCATTTGGTACGTGGCAGCTACATTGTCAGCGAGCGTGCAACACCTGACTGAATCCTCAGATGCTGTACTCACAGCGTCATTTATATAGGCAACTTGGTACTACACGGCTCTTGCCTGACGTCACACGCTCCCGGCTGAAATACGTCACTACTCTGGAAGCTGTCTTCCTCTGAACTAGATTATTAAGCCGTGACCGGTATGGTGCAGTTTTTGTAACACAAATGGTATAGTGGTGTCTGGATGACCCCATTTCATTTTTGAAAATTATGGACGACAAGGGACGATAAATCATAATAACTTAAACATAAATGTAATATTCAATTATATTTAGAGATTAATTAGGCATAAACCACATTGTAAGCCTCTGCACGCATGTCTACAATATCTTTTTACCATATATGTATTATTCATTAGTCAAATGATGATTTGTGTGAAATTAAAGATGAATAACAAGTAATAAAAGTGTTTAAAATGAAATAGATATAACAACTGGACAAAACCACAGTAGGTTTTACAAGCAATCCTTACAAATAGTTCTTGTGCTACATATTAGTGTACTGTAAGTTACACAGCATTCTTTTGTTTTGGTATATTTTGTACTAAGACACCTTGCACATCTAAACGGTTTTGGTATGACTCCTAATTGCTTGGGGATTTCGCATTTGAGCATCATGGCAATGTTATTTTTTAACCCTCGAGGGAGGTGTGGAATACTCATCCTTCTCTGTAGAATTGGTTCAACTAGCTGCCATGACAGACTTGGTTAACTCGAAGCGTGATTTTTTTTATGATTTTCCATTTATGATAAATATATTACAAATGCATTCAGCATGGAAATGTTCAACATTGTGTAGAAAATAGCAGGAGACCACCTTCTGCAGCATCTATTGGTCGCATAAACAGTGCATTTTTTCATCAGGAACATCTATTCCTCCTTTTGTGGCACTGTAGTACTCAGTACTGTAGTACTATGGCCAACGTGCCAACATGACATTAAATTCTCCAACTGACTTGTATTTAATTTCATGTCATGTCGGCACGTTGGTC
Organism: Mantis religiosa; assembly: GCA_030765055.1. Classification (NCBI taxonomy): domain Eukaryota; kingdom Metazoa; phylum Arthropoda; class Insecta; order Mantodea; family Mantidae; genus Mantis; species Mantis religiosa. The sequence goes on along the minus strand of CM060958.1, from coordinate 56,304,557 downwards.
ATAGTAGCTCAATGGTTAGAGCGGCTGGACGGAGAACAGAAGATTCGTGGTTCAAATCCCGGCTATGGCATTGAATTTTTCAGTCTGACTCTACCTTTCCATACTTTAGCCTACACATGGCCAGTGTGAAAAAACAAATCATTTCCATTAGCTTGAATGTATAGGTAACGGTATATAACGTTCAAAATAACACAGATATTATAGTTTCAGGAATTTACAGTGGCTTCTTCTTAAGAAGTTAACAAGCCGTTACGTAATGATGGTAGCAAGTTAAGAGTTGTTTTGCAGTTTATCGTATCTTGATAACTAAAATTTGAGTAATATAGCTGTTATTAAAACGTAACCAAAATCTCTTAGGGAGAAACGAATATCATTTTGATGTTTCATAAATTAAGAAAGGGCATTTTAACTCTCACAGTTACTGGTAAAAACTATGCAGCAAGAACCGCATCGTCTCGCCATTTTAACATTAACGTAATTATCCTAACCCAATTTCTTCTTTTCAAAGGAAAACCTTGTAATTACTTACTAGCCGTAACGGTCATAAATATGCATAATGTATTCCTTGTGAAATAATTAGTAGTAGAGGAACTGCTATAATTACAAGATAGTGGAAATGCTGACTTAACGTAAACTCATCATTAGTGAATGCTAAAATTAGAGTGCGGGTTCGCTAATATGGTCCTGATAATAACAATTAGCATGGCTACTTGGAACATTATGCAGTTTAGCATTTCATGAATTTATGGTGATCCAGAATTTTAGTCTGATTGCTTTAGATTTTTTAAAATATACATATAATGAACTATCAGCCATAAAGACCTGTGAGGACTGAACATGTCAAGTAGATATAAAGTTTCTTTTTGTATATCTTCCTAAACATTCAATTTTCAAATTAAACAAAAAGGAAATTATGTAGAAGCAAGGTGAAAGCAAATCAGGGATAATTTAATACTGCTAAAACAGCATCCAGTATTTCCCTGCCCTTATAAGACTAACATAATATGTTTATAAAAGTACTGTTCGCCAATTGAAATGCAATGTTCATGCTTAATTTATTTTGTATTATCTCTGGTCTTCTATAGACGGTATGTCTCATCATTTTATTATATTTGAGTTGCAAATCACAGCATTACCAGTTATTCAATTCACAGACATATACATAGCTTTTACATTATTTGCCAGTGTTTTGTCATTGAAATAGTTAATAATTTTAGCAGTCCATAAGCGTTACCAGGATAATTTGTCATTCAGATGTTCTTGAACAGAAGAAAATAGTTTTGAGCATAATTATTCTTTAGCAGAACTTCAAAAGCTTAACTTGATCATTAGGAAGAAAATTGCATACCTTCATAGTTTAATCTTGTTTTCCTTTCAGTAAACTAGAATGTCACAAGATTCTCTAAGGTGAACCAAGTGAAATCATAATCTCTCTTAGTAGAAATATAGTTTTCTGCCCCATTTTGTAGCCCGCCTTGGTAGCGTGGATGGTAGCGTGTCTGCCTCAGGTTCAAGTGGTCCCGAGTTCGAATCTCGGTCAGGGTGAGTTACCTGGATAAGGTTTATTCCAGGGTTTTCACTTATCCTTACGACGAATGTCGGGGAACTATAAGCTCCATGGACCCTCAACTCATTTGAGCATCATTTCACCCAATTCATTCACAGTCCGATTTGACTCAACGTTGGAGGACGTAAATAAAAAAATCGCCATTTTGTAAGCAAATTGTTGTAATTTGGTTCTGTGTAAGGACGGGTTTTCTTCGGTTTCTGTGGTTCCCCTTAGCATTCATTTTTATTAGTTCTCTTACCTTTCCTGTCATCCATTTCACCATTATATACCATATTGTGACTTTGTGGGTTCGTGAAATTAAAAGTCCTGGCTACAAACACTAAAAATTTTTCTTTATTTCTGTAGAAACACACTTTGGTCAATCCTTACAGTTTCCTAATTACGTCACTTACACAATACAACTTTCAAGGTCATCGACAACAAAGTTCACACAGCTGTTCGCGCACACGAGTCCAATTAATAACTGTTCTTCAGTGGCCTGCGGCAGTTTCCTTTTATAGCTTACTCAATATTCCGAAAATTCATGGAATATTCTCAAACAATCAGGACGGCGTTAGAAGAAAGACGAACTCTTCAGAAATCCATCTCCTTCCCCCCACCGTTTCGACAAGCTTTTATCTCCGCACTGCACTGTCCGCCTATTTGGATGCGTCGGCCGCGCCGCCTAACCCCAACATTGCGTTCGCGACAGTATCCTTCTTCATTCTTATACCAATCTTAGTATCCTTCTTCATTCTTATACCAATCTTCTAGCCAATCTCGCATCCTGATAGCTCAATGATCCAGAACTCCTCCCCTGACATCTACCTCAGGGATAACCTGTAACTCTGGGTATGTACGTCCTCCTTAAGAATAGGATAAGTACAGAAGAATGGGAGGCTAACTGCATTGATGTTCGTAGTTTGTCTCAGAACATTCGATTGGTGTGTGTATCTGTATGTGTGAGTGTATGTGTGAAATAATACATATAATTTTGAAATAGTGACACTTTCATTGCCTTTTAGAGCTGTAGTTTTTATTTATTTTATTTGTAAGAGTGTTGTGAAGCAAACTATTTAATTAAATTAATAGAAGTCAACTATTACCACATGCAGGTCTTACTTTCAAGAAATTAATATCGATTACTTGATAATCCAAAAACTCGCAATTCTAGATTGAGATATACGGGGGCTATATATTGACTACTGATCAGTGCTGAATAACTCCTTATGTGCCGAATACACCTTCTTTTACTAATCTCAGTCTCCCGGTTTACGACATTGTTAGATGCATTTATCTGAAAATTAGGTCGCTTAAGTGAAGTTGTCTAATAGCTGATTCCGAACTCATCTACTATTATACATTCGTGTAGCAAAATATTAACATTTCCCTCCATTCCAGTTGCATCTCTTACATAAAATGTAATGTTAATGATAATTATACAGACACTTAAATGACTGAATTTATTTTACGTATTGTGTAAAATTTAAAATATACCCTTTATGTGAATGTCATTTCAACTTCATTAATCACTTACGTACGTATTTGAGGCATTTATATTAAATACTATTTATTAGGAGTATCTACGTATGTGTACTTGGAATTCTTCTTCAAAAACTGACGATAAGTGAAACGTCTATTAAACCATACCATTGCTAAAATCATTGAAAATAACATTTCGAATTGAAACGACAGGAGATATAATCGACTATTACAATTGTTATAATCAAAATGTGTTTGTTCATACCACTTTAATTCGTATACCAAGCGTATTAATGTTGTGTTATTTTATTACATACATCAAACGTACTTCTGCTCTGCGAATCCACCGTCCAATGTGCGCATTGAAGCTCTTGGCCGAATGCATGAATTGCCAATACATGGATGATGCTTGTCCCTCAAGGAAAAGGTAGACTCTCAGAATCTTTGAAATGATACTTGAAGTTACAGATCACCCTATTGTTATTCTCAGAGGTTATACATAGGTACTAAAGTGAACAAGAGCTAGCTATATGTTTGAAGGATGTTAAACGCATAAAAAACACCACGTGATATTACTTTTTGTTTTCTGTTGTTTTTATGGATCTCCAGTGAGCCTTGGCCCGTGATCTTACTTAGAAAAATAAATAAATTCAACATACCACAGTGGTAAATCTGATGTGAGATAGCATTGATAACATAATGAGGTACATCGACCTGTGATTAACTTATTTCTATGTTTATGATAACTTCTTTAGAACCATTAAAGCTACTGCAAAAGTAATTCTAAAAGAGCAACAATATATTTCTTGGTTATTTCTCAAAATTTCTGGCTTCCATCACAATTATAACAGAGCTTAATTAAATCTTATAAATTTAGGAAAATATAACAAAAATTTATTGGTAGAAAACAAAGAAAAAATATCAGAAAAAGTTGTATGTGAGAACCTAAACTTAGTCGGAGTAGCTTTACAGTGGGCACTTTTATTCAAGAGCTTAAAGGAAAGCGAAAGGAAAGCTTGCAACAAAGAACTTGTTAATATTTGCGATTTAAGAAATGGACGAGACATCGAGCTCCTCCAAGGATTACTTAAATCTGTAAAAGAACTTAAATAATTGGGAAGTATTTCATGAATCTGGAAATTGTTAAGCAGATGTGGATTATAGAATAAGACCGGGTGGGGGAGCAGTAAGGATGTTGAATGGATTATTATGGAGTAGGTAATAACAATGGAAACAGAAAAATAAATAATTCTTCAGGTTCTAGTAGAGCGTATTGACATACGGGGCAGAGGTTTGGAGTTTATTGGAGAGTCAAAAAAGATACAAGCAGTTGAAATGGATGAAATAAGGGTACCAGAGTATCCAGGTTGGAGAGGATGAATTAGTGATTGAAAGAACTGAGAGTCGAACACTATTGTGGTATGGTCACCTGAGAAGGATGGAAGAAGAGTGCCACAGTGGTCTGCTGGTGGTAGAAGGAAACGGGGCCGGTCTAGAACTTCATGGAAATCCGAAATAGTGCAGATGATGGGCAAACGGGTGTTGGTTAAAGGAGAATGAAAGGATAAGCACAGCTTGAGATTGGGAGTTAAGGGTAGCCGCTGGAAAGTGAAAAGCCCCTAAAAGCAAAAGAAACAAAGAAATTGTATAAAAGACATCCCGGTATAATATTCTAAAGAAATATGAAAATACATGGCAAGTATGTGTGTATGCGTGTGCATGTGCACGTGTGTGTATGTTAACTAGAGTCTCCTGTGCTCTTAATTTCTAAGGTTCACATTTTTGTTCCTTATGCTTACTGAGGTAGATAATTTGGAAATCGTGTTCAATTATCTTATTGTTATTATTATTGCTATTACTGTTATTAACACAATTAAGAAATGCATTACATCGTTTTATCAGCAGTTAGCGAACCTCAGACTGAGGAAACTGACGATAAAGGAAATTATAATTAGCAAAGGTATCTACTAACGATATCGGGATGCTTCTCAAGCGTTTGTCTATTCTGAGGACTAAGAAATTGTGTTATCCGGATGGATGGCCCTGACGGATTTGAAGCACAGATCTCTCGTTCACAAGTCCATACTTTTAATGACCTCGGCTACCCGTATATACATTATTTGCATGCATAATAAGCTGCAAAGTTTCAATTATGCACTTAACACCCAGACACCTTAAAACAAACTTCCTCAAAGTTTGTAGGCATAATATCCCAGATAAAATGCATTAACAACTGCTCTGTTTTACATGGAACAAGATCTAAATGGAATCGAAAATATATTCCAGAAGGTTCACGGATACCATTTGGAGCCATAAACACCTGTGTTTATTACAAACAAATCGCATGGAAATGGGAAACTCGGCTATGATACGGTTGATTGCCTTGTTTGTATACTTTGCAATGGATCCAGTCAAGTAAGCCAAAAATGTTTCTTTATTTTTGTACCACGAATATCTTAAAGTACGTTCATTGTGCCAGTATGTAAATGCATTGGTAATCATTTACTTTTGCTAAACCAGTTTTATCAGCCCAGGCTTTCTAACAATCACATTCTTCTTGTTCTTCTTTAACTACCCTAATTATACAACTAATGTGGTGTTAGGGGATTCTTGTTCCTCTATCGCTTTTAAGGTCAGGCCTGGGGAACTGAAGCTTTGGATCCGATAGAGAATGATCAGCCCAGTGCCTTGTGTGAAGGAGAAGCAAGTAGATGATAGGAGGACGAGATGAATGAAAGCAAGGATGATGCAACAAATGGTAGAGTGCTGACGGGGGAGACCGGATGACCCGGGGAAAACACGTCCCAGCGTCATGTTATCCGCCACAAATCTCGCTTTGTGGTCGCCTGGTGCGGGACAAGCATCTAATCACCCAGTCATGGCGTGGCCTTACCAGTCACATTCATATTAAACTTCTTTCATCTTGATCCTTTTTTGTTTAATGTAATTATGCATGACTTATTTATTATTTTTCAGATTTTCTTACTGCACACTTTATTTAAAAGCTTTTCTGTAGGCCTACTATCTTTATAACCTATTACTCAACTTATTTTTATATCTATTTTATACACATTTTGATCTATGAAATGTGTACCAGTTTATTGTCATTGATTTCTTACCACGTATCTATCAAATAAAGTAATTGCATTCTATCCACAAAAATGTGGAGTTTCCGCCTGAAGTACATATTTAGAAGTTCCCTGAATAAAAAGGGAGCATTTTTAGAAGAAAAATATACGTATGTATGTCAGTATAGCACTAGAACTATAATCACTAACAAACTTTGTATTCTAAGTGCAGTACTTTACGTTTGTCTAGATATGCCCCTACCCCAAACTATTCCTTATGGGAAACAGTTTTTAAGCTATTTTGTTTTTCACAAAAATAGCTCCAACGTTTCTTATAAAAACATCAAATGTATAAGGTACTTATACTGTATGCCCACAAGGTAGCTAGAGTGGGCTGAAGAGCAGAGGAGCTTGAACTGTTCATGTGCTTCGATAACGGATCTGTTTACTAGGAAAGGACTGTACGAGAGTGCATATGATTCACCCATGCTGCCAGTAAATGCAACGATGTTTGTTGCAGTAAATGCAACGATGTTTGTTGCAGTAAATGCAACGATGTTTGTTGCAGTAAATACAATGATAGGTATTATGTATGGGTGAGCTATGTGACAACATTTGTGACTTTTAAACGAAACTTCCATCCTTGTCGTACTCGAAAGCGGAACATATACACCGTGCGGACAGCAAAAGTGATTACGTTCCACATTCCTCTAGCTTGCCTTCTTGTATTGGGCAAACAGTATGTACATAAAACGTGTGTCTTGAATTTTTTGATAATAGCTCGTGAAGTCCATTTAATTCCGGAAGGTTCTTTATATAACTGGTAAACGTCAAGAGACTGGGAAAATATACTTAAGTTTTATGGATCTCTCTAAAGTGTATAGTTTAATTCCAGTACTTTTAATGGTATCAAACATTACCATTATTATTTTTTTTTAATTTTTCAATACTTGGACATTATTATTTAAAAATAAATTTATATAAACATATTAAATCACCTAATCTTAATTCACTTGTTTCTTAGTACGTTACGGAAACAGTGCGGAAGTTTAGAAACATTACTTTTAAATATTTTACTACCGATCATATTTTCTCTATACCTCTGTTACCAATAACAAAATGTATAGCAAAAGTATTTCTGCAAAAGTTCATATCAGTCAGCATGAAGTACATATAAAATTAAGTTTACCTAACAATATTTTGAACAAACTATGTAAAAAGAAATAAGTGGGTACGAAGGCCATGAGAAAACATAACGGATTTTATTAAAATGTCTATGTAGCAACATTTAGGAGTGATTAGATGAAATTTATGCATTCCGTTTAGTTTGTAGTCTAAAAAGTTGGAATTACTTGCTATATTTAGCTGTAGATGACTATTATATACTGATAACAGTGTTCAGGAAACAGCTGAAGGACACAATTGTTAGATCGTATCGTAAGACATAAGGTGGGCAGTTAGACATAAACGCGTGTAATGATTACATTACATACATCACGTCGACAAGAAATCCAAGTACCGGTTCTGTGAGATCGGAATCATGAAGGATGGTTTTCCAAACAGACAGTTCTGAAATACGACACCTCTCCATCTCTTTCTGCTGAAAGATTACTTGCTATTGGCTAACTCATTGGGCATGCAGAAGCGCCGGGATAGTACAAAAAAGAGCATGAAATCGAGACAAGTCCCTTTTGGTTTCCTTCAATACTTCGATAAAGGTCGACTTGTTACGAAAGGTCGGATTGCCATTGCAATACTCCGCAGGGCAGGTACTGTAATTACGTATGTACCTCGACGGGATCGTCTTCCTTCGTGACCTGTATCTTCAAGGATGAAGGTCGATTTTCATTATTCCTTGAGTAATTGAATTCCATGGTGCTAAAGCCGCTTCCTTTTGAAATGCTAACGCATTATGTGCTAATTGCAGGTGATTTCAACGCACGAGTAAGAAAGACATGCTTTGAATTATTAGCTGCTGATCTATTTTATGAATTAAATTGTTTAAAGTGATTGTGCTCTAAAACCAACGTAAGTCATTAATGAAAGTAAAGTAATATCTAATTAACCATTACTACAGTTTGTCAGCATTTGACAGTTATCATTTACCTCTTTCATACCACCATAGTTAATGGTTTCTCTTCTTTTTATCTCTCCTTAAAAATGTGGTTTATTACAACCAGAAATTTACCATAATCAGTAAACAGGGATTCAATTTTCCAACTGAAACTAGCATAACAATTTCTATTTAGTAGATACAGTTAATCTGTGTTTGATCCTTGACCTGGCAGACAGTTGTCCTCGGTAGCGTAGATGGTAGTGTCTGCCTCACACTCAAGAGGTCCCAAGTTCAATTTTTATGGGGGTGCATAACTGTTTTCCAGATATTCCTTATTATTGCTTCGAATGTTCAAATTCTTAGTTTTCTGAAATAGCAATTCAATTGTTTCTTTATATCCTGTTCATACAAAGACAATGGAATGTTGAAGCCATACATGGCAAGCAACTCGTGAAAGATTTGACTGTCGCTAAAAGCCTGCTGTACTCCCACATAATCATTGCGCCTATAAGGAAATATATAACATTTTATAAGTATATATCTCTATCGATGAGAAGTAGATACAAGAATGTAATTTTTTAGGAATAGTTCAGAAGTTCTAGAAGGTATTTAGCGGTTTTGTTTCTTGTTGATTATAAATTTAAATTGTCTAAGGTGTGGATGAGTTAAGTAGAAATGAAAGTAGATACTTTATGTTAACCTTGTGCCGTTATTCTACCAGATGGCACGTTAATATTCATATACCG